>ML781260.1:1209254-1261228 GCA_009831015.1 Picea engelmannii
GTTTGGGAGTACCTTTCCCATGCTTCTGATTTGCAGACCCAAAGTCTCGCTTCTTTTGTTTGAACTTCTGCTCAATCTTGGCAGCATATCGGTATGCCACACCAAGTGAGGAGATGTCGAGGAACTCCATTTCCTCCTGAATGGATCTATGCAGACAAATGCGGTACTTTAACACCAAATGTTTCTCTGAATCTTTGATACCCAACTTTGTGCGTAGGGTATGAAATAGATTCGTAATCTCATGCACATCTTGGTCCCTTTGCTGCCGCAAAGTAGTCCATTGTATGTATTTGTCCTCATAGCTCCCCACGGGATAATATTGTTACTTGATGGAGTCTCAAAAAGAATTCCAAGTGGGTGCGGCCGAGAACAAAGAGGGTTCTCCCTCGCCCTCTTTCTCTGAGTAGGTTTCCCAACAGTCCTTGACATGGGGGGCGGATTTGAGGAGTGCGAAAATAATCTTTTCTCGATCGGAAAACTCATGAACCGAGAAATATCCTTCTAACAGATTCAACCATCTATCTATGGCATCTACATCTATTTGGCCGTCAAATATGGGAATTTCAAAGTTTACTTGTACCTTAAAAGGAGTGGCACCTCTAGAGTGGATTCTGGATGTCGATGCACCGCCAGTCGGAATCCAGAAGAATCTGGGCAAAGTTGTCCATCATCGCGTTCCTTTGTTTCTCGAGGGCCTCCTCGAGCAAAATTTTGATAGGATCTCCTGCTCCCTCATATTTCTTTTCTTCCCCCATGGGTTGTCGTCGGGGTTTGCGAGGTTGATCTCGCAAAGGTTCAACCAGATCGAGCCCCAACTCCTTATACCTTGATCTCGTTGGGGACATGCAAAGAAGGATCGAGAATGAGCAGACTGCTCTGATACCACTGATCCGGATTTATGTAGGAACATAATGAAATACAAAAATACACATAAACGATGCAGCGGAAATAAGACTTCATTTCATTAATAACAAATGACTGAAATATGCTTACAGACAGAATGGAAATAAACTAGCTAGGGCACTGGTAGCTTATCTTTGAGAAGAGATGTGGCTACTACTCGCATCCGTGAGAAGATGATTACAATGAGGCTCTAGAGGCATTTTAACAATAGACGAGAATTCCAAAAGTCATAGACATCCAAAAACCTAACCCTAGGAGATGAAGCGCCAAAAGTCATGTGGGCCCCGTTTGGGTAAGTTAGTACATCAACTTCCCGAGGTCGTAACTTTTGCATACGATCTCCGTTTTAGGCGTGTGATAGCTCGTTGGAAAGGTATCGTCAAGGAGATTCATTTTGGGGGATCAATTATGACTTAGGATATCATTGAAAACCTCTATCTCAAAAAACCTTCATTCAGGCCCTCAAAATGGCCACGAAAGTTAAGACCTGCTAAAAATAATAAATTGCCAAAATTGCGAGAAAACTGCTTTGAGCCAGTTGGAAAAGGTGGGTGACCACCGATATCCACTTGGATCACTATATGTATGATGTCGTTCCTTACGTTCTTCATTTTTGTTCATAAAGGGATTTTTATAAAAGATTGAACTCTTGATTCACAATGCTATTTCATCTTCAAAGTAGTTGTTTAATTATATAACAAAAATGGGTATCTTTGTATTAATGGTGGGACTCTGCTTGTTGCGAGGGTACCCACCAGACGTTCAGGGAGACATTCTCCCCTCGACTAGGGTCGATTACAAACCAGGAATGACAACTGGAGGCCGCGGTGTTTTCAACCCTTAAGTTAAGTAGTCTGACATAGCTGTTGTTATTAAACTATACTTTCGATGCTATAATTTAAAGTTATGTTTTCATTTTTAGGAATTAAATTACATAATGAAATATATATATGCTTATATTAGTTCTATTCATTCATTGATACATATTCAATTCTGCTTAAAGTTTGATTTCCAGAAATAATTCCACAATTAAATCCTACAGTCTATTTACTGAATTCTATGAGGATGTCATATGTTTATTTATTTATTTACATATAGGTTCTAATTCCATAGTAGAGGATTTCTTAGGTGATGATTCCAGAATTTATGTGTAACTATTCGATAGTTAAGAGGACTGTATATTTCATGAAATCAAATAGCCTTTGTCTAGGATTATAACATGCATACCAACTTTAAGGATTCCACTATATAAATAACCAATTCATCCAATAGAGGCAAAATATTGAATCTTAGATATAGAAAAATACCTACAACAATTATATGATCATTAAAAAGATACTAGAACCTATTTCCGTTTATCTATAACATGTCCAATACATCCAATATAAAATCATTCAGACAGATAGAGATTAGAGTAGCATATCTGAACTAAACTCATGGGAGAACAAAGGGAACAACCAAGTTCCTCCCAACCATAGAATCGAGCAGACAAGATCACTTGCCTAATTCACCCACTAGCCTGACCATGAGTCCATAAGGGCGAACTTGGAAATCCCTCTACAACATTGTCCTTCAATTCAGTAATTCCCCCTTGCCTCACACTTCTCCAGTGTTCCTAACAGCAAGTGGAAAAAAGAAGAAATCAATCGTCTCTTTCCCAACATACTTAGCAGCGTCGTGCCTCCTCACATATGCTTATTTGTTATTTTCCCAGGTCTTTTTCCCTCCCTTGGGAATTTTCGAAGCTTCCTAACTCCCTGATTTTTAGGGGTTTCCAATGGCCAAATCACTAATTTGGAACTTATAAAAATCATCCTAGGGGTAGTTCCAACATGTCCCCCACTCATGGAGTCATGGTCAACTACTTTTAACATGGTTGTTCCATTTGTCCTCCTGCAATCAATATAAAATATTATGTTTTTAAACAAGTGTGATTGTCAAATAGTTAGTTGGGTCAAATCAGATCTCTGCCCAACTGTCATAATAATTTATTACAATTAAGAAATTTGAAATTCGGGATTGCAATAAATGGCAAAAATTTTCCAAATTCAAATTTACCAAAAACGGAAATAAATTTATAGCAAATTAAATTTTCAAAATATTTTTATTTTGGGGGATGTCACATCCTTTCCCCCTTCAATAAAACACTGTCCTCAATGTTTGTTCCTTTCTTGGAATAAGATTGGATGAGATTTCCGCAAATCTCCCTCCAATTCCCAAATGGCCTCCTCAGAGATAAAGTACTTCCATTGCACCTTTACCTGAGCGACGACTCTGTTCCAAAGTGTTGTTTCTCTCCAATGCAGAATGTGTAGGGGTTCCACCTGGAATTAGCCTTCGGGTTCCACCTGTACCAAGTTCCAATCAGTCATATGACTAGTGTTGTGAACATACTTTTTCAACAAATAAACATGAAATACATTATGAATTCTTAGATTTGCTAGAAGTGCAAGTTGATATGCTACGGGTCCAATTTGAGCTAGTATCTTGAAGGGCTCACAGAACCTGGGTGCTAGCTTAGCAGAGTTTCCTAGCTTCAATGAGATTTTTCAGGATTTGACCTTCAAATACACATGGTCTCCCGCTTGAAACTCTAAGTGTCTTCTTTTTTGATCTGCATAGCTCTTCTGCTTGTCATATGCTTCCTTCAAGTTCTGTTGTACCTTTCTTACCATGTTCTCCATTTCTTGGAGCATCTCTGGTCCAACCATGAGTCTGTCAGCTGGGTTATCCCAACTAATTGGAGTTGTACACTTTTTGTCGTACAGTACTTCGAAAGGGCTCATCTTTGTTGAAGTTTGGTACCCATTGTTATATGAAAATTCTACCAAGTGTATATAATCCTCCCACATGTTTGGTTTTGTTCTTACATACATGTGGAGCATATCCTCTATGATTTGGTTTGTCCTTTTGGTTTGCCCATCTGTTTGTGGATGATAACTCCTACTGAAATTCAAGTTGGTATTTAGCCCTGCAAACAATTCCTTCCAAAAGGTGGATGTGAATTTTATGTCTCTATCTGAAATCACCATTTTAGGAATACCATGCAATCTAAAGATTTCTTTCATGAATATTTCAACAATGCTTATAGCTTTAAAAGTAGACTTTACAAGAATAAAGTGTGCAGAGTTACTGAGTTTATCGATTACAACCATGATAGAGTCATTCTATTTATGAGTTTTAGGAAAACATGTTATAAAGTCGAGTTATATAGTCTCCCATTTCCATTCTGGTACTGGTAATGGTTGTACTAGGCTGGTTGGATGCTGGTGCTTGGCCTTAACCTGCTGACAATCTTAGCACCTAGCCAAGTATTATGCTGTTTCGCCCTTCATATTAGGCCAATAAAATAGTTTCCTAAGTGTTGTTATCGTTTTCTGGTAACCTGGGTGGTTAGAATACGGTTTCTTATGCATTTCGTCCAATATTGTTAATTTTAACCCTGCTGAATCTGGTATGTAAAGTTTTCTTTTATATCGTAGCAGTCCCTTCTTGTCAATACTTAGATCTGGTTTATCTGAGTTCGTGGTACTGTTCAGTAATTCTACCATTATTTTAGTATAGTTTCCGTCATCCATACATGTTGTCCTTATTCTTTGTTCCAAATCACTTTCTGCCCTACTAATATTAATCTCAAATAACCCATGGATTCTTCTACTTAAAGTGTCTTCTACTTTATTTTCCTTGTCCTTGATATGTCTGACATCGAAGTCGAATTCGCTCAAGAAGGCTAACCACCTTGCTTTCCTTGCATTTAGATCTGGTTGGTTACACAGATATTTCACCCCGCTATTGTCCGTTAATAATAGGAATCTTCTGCCCATTACGTAGTGTCGCCACATCTTTAAGGCATGTATTACTACTGCCAATTATAAGTCATGAGTGACGTAATTTCACTTGTGTTATTTTAATTTCTGAGACTCATAACAAATAACATGTCCTTCCTGAGTTAGGACACCACCTAGCCCTTCTTTACTTGCATCAACACATACGGTGAAGTCTTTATTTGGCTCTGCTACTTTCAATATGGGTGCCATTGTCAATAATTCCTTTAGTTTGTTGAAGTTGTCTTGACACTTCTCTGACTAGTTAAACCTGGTTCCTTTCTTTTGTAATGATGTGATAGGGTAGTCTATCTTGGAAAACCCTTCTATAAACATGCGGTAATATCCGGTGATTCCCATGAACGACCATATATCCTCTACATATTTAGGTACAGGCCATTCCATAATGGCTTTCATCTTTTCTGGGTCTACGACAATGCCCTCTGCTGAAATTAATTGTCCAAGATATTGTATTTCTTTTTTATAGAAGTCACACTTATTGAACTTGGCGTACAATTTGTGCTTCCTTAACATTTGCAGAACTATTCTTAAGTGTTCCTCATGTTCCTCCTCCGTATTTGAATAGACCAGGATATCATCGATGAATACTACCACGAACTTGTCCAAGTAATTACTCAAAATACTATTCATTAGGCACATAAACGTGGCTAGGGAATTAGTGAGTCCGAAAGGTATGATTACAAAATTGTAGCGTCCATATCTTGTCTGAAAAGTTGTTTTGTTTATGTCCTCATCTTTTATCCGAACTTGATGATAACTGGATCATAAATCCAATTTTGAAAAGATATTGCCCCCCCCTACTTGATCGAATAGATCATTTATCCTTGGTAAGGGGTATTTATTCTTAGTATTCATTTTGTTCAGTTGTCTATAATCGATACATAATCTTAGAGTACCGTCTTTCTTTTTCACAAAGAGGACTGGTGCTCCCCAAGGTGAGACACTCGGTCTAATATACTCTTTGTCCAACAATTCCTGTAATTGTATTTTTAATTCTATCTTTTCTGGTAGACTCATCCAGTAAGGCGCCTTTGAGATAGGAGCATAACCGGGTAATGGATCTATGGAGAAGTCTATTTCCCTTCTAAGGGGTAATTCTGGTATCTCATTGACGAACATGTCTCTAAAATCACATAGGACAACAAAGTCTTCCAACTTTGGCTTATCCTCCTTTTCTACTAGATTCGTCACTTGGATGGCATAAACTTGACATCCCTTTCTCATACATTTCTTTAGTTGCATCATTGAAATTTTTCTGACTGATACCGGTTTTGATATACCTTGGGCTATCCTGGTAGTGCCAAAATCATCTTTATAGCTAAGTGTCTTTGTATAACAATTTAATATTTCTTTGTGTCGTTCCAACCAATCCATCCCAATAATCATATCGTAAGATCCTAGTGGTAGGATGTTCAGATCGGTCCTTATAGTTTGACCATCTAAGCTGAAGTCAAAATCCGAAATATAGTCAATTACTTTCCTTTTAGTACCTGTCGCCAGTTGCACAAGCCATGATTTTGCGTGCTTCAGTCTCTTAAGTTTATTTGACTCTACTACCTTCAGAGTAATATAGCTTAATGTTGCTCCAGGGTCAATTAAAACAGAAATTCGAGTGTCATGGATTTTACCTTCGATTTCTACCACCGAGGACTGGTGGTCAGCTTATATGTTGTTAATGGCTGCATTTATCTGATGTAGGCTCCTGCCCATGTCTCCCACTATCGAGGCTTCTTGCAGGTTATGAAAAACAGTTCTGTTTTTTGAACTCAAACAAGGGTAGTTCCTCCTAAGATAAGTCTCTCCACATTCCCAACACTTTAATGGCTCACGGGAGTTGTCCCCAAACCTCTTCATTCCCAGGTTTACCGATTTTCTGTTGCCTCGTGTATTCGGAGGATTGGAGTGAAAATCCTTTCTTAGAAAACTCTTTGTTGTATTTCGATAATGAGTTGGCTGGTACCCTTTTTTCTGCTGCTTCATTCGATCTTGTTTCTTATCCTTCTAGGCTTTGGGAAACTCTGCCCGCTATTTATACTGGTCGTAGCACATTCGCGCTTTTTTGAATACTTTGCTTAAGGATTTGGGGTTGTCAAACTCAATTCTGTGCTTGTAGGACTGTGGTAGACATCTTAAAAATAGCAAAAATTTTACTTTATCCTCCCAGATGTACTGTACAAACCTTAGCAGATCCATAAATTTATTTATAAGGTCCTCCATCATCATTTTTCCGAGTCGTAACTCGTAAAATTCTTTCATCTTCCTTTCATAATAATTTTCAGAAAGGTATTGTTTCTTCAAATACTTCTTAAATTCAGACCATTCCAACTGTTTCTCCTTTAGGCCCTTGGCCATTTTCAGATCTTGCCACCAAATACCGACCTTAACTTTCAGATTGTAGATGGCCATCCCGACCTTCATGTTGCTGGAATAGTTGTAGATTTGGAAGTACTTTTTGATGTCCAACAACCATGCCTCTGCTTCTTCTCCTATCCTAGATTCTCCATCAAAGATAGTAGGTTTAATATTTTTAAACTCTCCTTCAAGTTGGTCTACTTGTTTTCCTTTTATGTCCTCTTTAGTTCCATCCTCAGCTAGAGGTGTTCCTTCAGACAAATTGTCTCATTTTTCTATTTTTGTCCCTGAGTTCTTGGAGGATCTCCTGCTGACGTCTTCATCGTTCTTATTGTCTTTCGCGCTTTTATTGGTCACTATACTGTGAAGAAGGACTTCGTTTATCTCATGTTGTTCTTGTTGTGCCTTCTTCAATTTTTCATTGTCGGCTTTAAAGACCTGTAGCTCAACAATCAGGTTCCTCATTGTTTCCAAAACTTCTGTGGGTGAGCTTTCGTCACTGTTCTACCTTGTATCTCCTAGAGGTTTTTGCTATGGATTTCCTTCCTTCCTATTTTCTGCATTGTCCTGAGCTGCCATACTTAATCACCAAAATAGAAAAATTTTTATGTTCGTAATCAGACGATTTATTAGTTTTTTTTATTTAAAACATAATATATACTAAGCACTATAGTGGTCGTCTTCAGGCCCAGTGTTGTAACTTTTTCTTTGACACCATATGTAATGAACCTCAAATTTATCATAAAAAAAAAGAATTCTTTGGTACATTATTTACTAATTATCCAACGTTTTATCATCTTGTAAGATGGGTACTTACATTTCCTTTTGGCTTAGAGTAACCCTTTGTCATACTAACTTAACACATAAGAGAGGTTCCATCGAATACAAGCATTTTTCCTCACTCCTATATCTTACTATATAGATATTATTACTTACATGTATCCACCCATACACTAGGATTTGAATTTCAGTTTCCCTAATTAAGAGAGTCGGGCTATTTGGACTTTGCACGCAAGTTTATAACCCTGAGATTAATTTTTTTTACTCCTACCTAGCTATGTTGACATTAGAAATCAAATCCTAATGTAATACGTACCAGGAATGGGCTATGGATATTAATGGTGATTTATGAGTGGTTATCAATGTGTTTTCTCTAGTGGTTTCATTTTAGCTATGATACAATTTGTCTCCACCATAACGAATTGAACCCTGACCAGTCCCGCATCGACCACTGTGTAACTAAACTAACTGCCCCTCCTCATCCTGTTGGTGTAACGAAAGGAAAACATCAAAAAAAAAAGTATAGCAATCGATTAGTTTCACCGGGCATTCATGGTTTTACTGTTGTTTAACTTCGTATCGTAAACATTTAAGGGAGGCAGGTGTACCTGTTAGGAGGATCTAAGGCTCTATCCTGGAATTAATTAAGGTCTTACTAATCTTAGTCCCGATGACTCTTCCTCCTATTCTTCCCAATCCTGATGCACCAACTTTTACCTAGCGCATGGATTGTACCTCTCATGGTGTCAAGGGTGGTACTCGTCCCTCTTAGGTTTTGGAAGTCTCATTTCTTCCCTTGTGACTCCGAAGGAGAGGGTTCTGTATTATGCATTGTTCCATAGGGAAGTTCTACCACCTCTGCGGCCATCCTTGGTGAAGTCAACGACACATCAGACTACCTGGTAAGTTTTCTAATGGAACTGTCGTATCTTAAGTTCAAAACCAGAGGCTTCATGGTGTGGATTATGAAAACCTTTACTTCCTATAGTTAGGTTTGGAGTCTACGCGTTTTCTCCCTTCATTCTAACATCGACTGTAGAAGAGTCTGTTACTGAGAGTCACTGCTCTTTACCTTTGTGAACCTGAAGTCCTATTTTGCGCCCACTATTTGTGTCTCGTGGGATTCTTCTGGTTGTTTCTTTTGTTTTACCCTGTGACTAGTAACTGTTTGGGAGTCACTTATGTGTAGCACAAAAGGGTTTATTATTACGTTGTGTAGAGGCTCAAGGAGAATAAAGGTCAATCGTATCTATTCTCCTCTGTGATTGATGCATTTTCTTTGTAGTAAAGAGGTGGTCTACTATTAATTTATCTCTTTATGAGTTGGGGTACTTTCCACAAGAACTTCTATTGTCTATATGTATGATGTCATTCCTTACATTCTTCATTTTTATTCGTAAAGGGTTTTTTATAAAAGATTGATCTGTTGATTCGCAATGCTATTTCATATTCAAAGTAGTTCTTTAATTCTATAACAAAAATAGGTATCTTTGTATTAATGGTGGGACTCTACTTGTTGCGAGGGTACCCACCAGAAGTTCCAGGAGCCATTCTCCCCTCAGCCAGGGTCGATTACAAACCAGGCACGACAACTGGAGGCTGCGGTGTTTTCAACCCTTAAGTTAAGTAGTCCGGCATAGTTGTTGTTATCAAACTATACTTTCGATTCTATAATTTAAAGTTCTACTCGGTACTTTACTAATGTTTCCTGTGATGGCCAAATGCAGGTATGCCAACTTCACGACGCAGGTACCGGCCTCTGCTAAACATGACACAAGTACTCGGGTTCCAAAAAAAATGTGGTTCTCGACTTGCTTCTTAAATCAAAGCATGGAGGTCTCAATTATGGTTGTAGCTTTCTGTTGTTAAAAGTAACATTACTTAAGCATTGATTTCCTGTGCCAGATATCTGAGGGGTTAAATCCCGTTTTGTTTTTGTTAAAGATCCATTTAAGGATATCTATATATATATCTATATATATATATATATATATACTCGAGTTTGATGTAGGAAAAAGACTGATAACCCAAATACTTAAAATGGCAAAACAATTCTAAGTTTACTTGTTTGGGAAAATCTTATATATGTTAAGCTTAGTAATGGAGGGACATTATTTTACAAAGGAAAACGCTTATCCTCGGCATTTTGTACATTACTGTTGTAATTTAAAGTATTCGAAAAATCTTTAAAACAGTTATAATAGCCATCATTACTTCACTTTGTTGATGTCTGTATGAATAGTCTGTTGTTAACGAAATTCATTATTTGGAATTTTACCCCAAAGGGGATCGTTCGGAGGCGGAGTTTTGCATTCCAAGTCTCTGTGTTTTTGTAGATTCTTTTCCTTTCGATAGATCGTATCATCATAATCGATTGCAATACTCTGTAATTTCTTGAAATATCTTTCTGTAAAATGGGAAGCAATGTTTGATAGATATCCTAAATGGTAATTCTATAGCCATAAAATTCTCAGTTTCTCTCTGCGCACAAGAAATGTAAGCGGTGTCAAACGTTGATGATATATCAGCGAAATCATTTATTTGCTTTCTTGTAGTATGATCCTGGCATGATTATATCGTCAAGTTTAGGGTAGTCTTATTCCCTGGATTATGTTCATTCCCATATGCTTCATCATTCTAGTTCTATCCAAGTTCGACTATATATGTGATTATGTTTTTTTTTTAGGAATAAAATTACAGAATGAAATATATATATGTTTATATTAGCTCTATTCGTTCATTGATACATATTCGATTATGCTTAAAGTTTGATTTTTGGAAATAATTCCACAATTAAATCCTACAATCTATTTACTGAATTCTATGAGGATATCATATGTCTTTTTTATTTATTTACATACATGTTCTAATTCCATAGTCAAGGATTTCTTAGGGTATGACTCCACAATTTATGTGTAACTATTCGATAGCTAAGAGAACTGTATATTTCATGAAATCGAATAGCCTTTGTCTAGTATTATAGCATGCATACCAAATCTAAGGATTCGACTATATAAATATCCAATTCATCCAACAGAGGCATAATATTGAATCTTAGATATAGAAAAAGACCTACAACAATTATACAATCATTAAACAGATACTAGAACCTATTTCCGTTTAGCTATAACATGCACAATACATCCAATATAAAATCATTCAGACAGATATAGATTAGAGTATCATATCTGAACTAAACTCGTGGGAGAACAAAGGGAACAACCACGTTCCTCCCAATCGTAGGATCGAGCAGCCACGATCACATGCCCGATTCAGCCCCTAGACTGACCATGAGTCCATAAGGGAGAACTTGGAAATCCCTCTACAACATTGTCCTTCAATTCAGTAATTCCTCCTTGCCTCACACTTCTCCAGTGTTCCTAATAGCAAGTGGAAAAAAGAAGAAATCAATCGTCTCTTTCCCAGCATACTTAGCAGCATCCTCCCTCCTCACATATGCTTATTTGCTATTTTCCTAGGTCTTTTTCCCTCCCTTGGGAATTTTCACAGCTTCCTAAATCCCTGATTTTCAGGGGCTGCCAATGGCCAAATCACTAATTTTCCACTTGTAAAAATCAGCCTAGGGGTAGTTACAACATGTTCCCCACTCATGGAGTCATGGTCAACTACTTTTAACATGGTTGTTCCATTTGTCCTCCTGTAATCAATATAAAATATTATGTTTTTAAACAAGTGTCATTGTCAAATAATTAGTTGGGTCAAATCAGATCTTTGGCCAACTGTCATAATAATTTATTACAATTAACAAATTTGAAATTCAGGATTGCCATAAATGACAAAAATTTTCCAAATTCGAATTTACTAAAAACGGAAATAAATTTCCAACAAATTAAATTTTCAAAATATTTTTATTTTCGTGGATGTCACATTTAACTTCTGAGACCATTTTGAGGGCCTAAATGAAGGTTTTTTGAGATCGAGGTTCTCAATGATAGTTGAAAGCATGATTGAGCCCTCAAAATGAATTTCCTCGATGATACCTTTCTAACGAGTTATCATGCGCCTAAAACGAAGATCGTATGCAAAAGTTGCGACTGCAGGAAGTTGATGTACAAACTTACCCAAATGGGGCCCACATGACTTTTGGCGATTCATCTCCTAGGGTTAGGTTTTTGGATGTCTAGGACTTTTGACATTCCTGTTTATTGTAAAAAGGCCTCTAGAGCCTCATTGTAATCATCTTCTTATGAATGCGAGGAGCCGTCCCATCTCTTCTCACAGATAAGCTGCCACGATTCTAGCGAGTCTTTCACTCTATATTTTTACAGTCTCTGTACATTTATTTGATTAATAGAAATCGTGTATTACCGTATATCTATGTTTATGGTTGCATCTTTGATACATTTCTATTATATTATTGAATATCTGCAATATCTTTGTGCATTTCTTTATTATATCTCCACTCTCATTTTGTGTCGAAAATAATCCGGATCAATTGCCTAGGTCTTGAAGTTTGGAGAAATGCAGGCCAAACATTTGTTTGTCAAGGTACTTAAGAGATTTAAAATGTATCAGTGTAAATCTTCACAGTTCTATTGTTCCAATGCAGCGGAATGTGAAGGTTCTTGTGATGATGGTTCGAAGGAAGTGAATGCCACAATGTATAGAAATATGGGGGTAGCTTGAATTATCTCACCACAACGAGACCTTATATTGCATATTTTGTGAGAGTGTTAAGTTAATTTATGGTGAAACCTCTAGAAAGCCATTGGAATGCAACAAAGGCAGTACTAGGTATCTAAAAGGAATGATTATGGTATTACACATACTGATGCATCTAATGTTGAGTTGACAGGTTACTCAGATTCTGATTGGGCTATCAATCCGGATGATCAAAGATCAACAACTGGATATGCATTTTGCATTGGATCCGGGGTTGTTTCATGGAGCAATATTGTATCTTTGTCTTCTACTGAAGCAGAATATAAAGACTTTTGCAAAGCAACTTGTGAAGTTGTTTGGTTGAGAAAACTTCTTGAAGATGTTGGAAAAGAACAAAAGGAACCTACAAATCTCAAATGCGATAATCAAAGTTCAATCAATCTTGCAAAGAATCTGATTTTTCATGCAAGGACAAAGCATGTTGATGCTCAGTTTCATTTTGTTAGAGAAAAGATGCAGTAAAATGAAATAACTCTTATGTATTGTAATAGTAGTGAAAATGTTGATATTTTGACTAAGCCTCTCGAAAAGATTAAGTTTGAGTTGTTTAGGGAGATGTTAAGTGTAAAAGTCAATCCATTCTCCATTAAGTAGAAAAACTCTATTAGTCAAGAGTCATTAGCATAGTTAAACTCAAGAGTCAATCCATTTTTTTTAAATTGTCTTGGAGATGCCAGCCAACGTTGTCTTTCAATATCTCCCATAATCATTTCTCCACTTCCAAAGTTTGTTTAGATTTAGTTCTATCAATGTTTAGTAAATGATATGGACTTAAAGCAACTTCCATAAGTCAATTTTACATATTAAATGAAGTCAATGGCTCGTTTGGAATCTCTCATTTAAATTTTTCTAAATCCCTTTTCACAATACCAACTTCAGAAGGAAAGACAAAGTCTTCCACTCAATCACATCACTTATTTCAGAGTTCACATTTTTTAAGGATATTATCTTTTAAAAGTGATTTAGTCCACAGCCCTAGCAAGATTTTTTATAAATCAATCACATCACTTATTTCACAGTTCACGTTTTTTTTAAGGATATTATCTTTTAAAAGTGGTTTAGTCCACAGCCCTAGCAAGATTTTTTATAAATCAATTTCATCTCTTAAATTAAGAATTGGAAATACACTTAGTATCCTAATCCAAGTCCTGATATCTTTCTTCAAAATGATTGTACCCAACCGGATCGTTCGTTTCCGTCGCCTACATTTGAGTAGGCTAATATATAATATTCTCGAAGAAAGAAAATCCAGTCGATATTATTCCATGCTATGACTTTGAACTCATACTTTAGTTTAAAAAGCAATTAGTTTCCACTCACACTTCATACTTCAGTCTAGTTTCATATATTTTGATCAATCCTTAAAGTCGTTTTAAATGGACGTAATACCCTTGAGTCCTGAGTACGCTGGAATATAAAATCTAGAACCAACCCCACAGATTTATGGGCAGTGGTAAGTCGAGAGGACTTCTGCGGTTAGTTGTAAAACAGAGGTGCATGACCAGCTCCCGCTGACAATTAAATATTAAAAAGAATAATTAATCTGTGCTAATAACTAACCTCCCTTGGTGATTAATCTGTGCGTTTGAGCGCTGCAACTATTTGGCTCATGTACATATGCAACAATATTGTCCACTTGTAAATGGGCCTAATCTGCTAATATGTTTGATAGGTATTCGGGTTAAATTTTAGATCTGTTTAAAATTTGATTATAATCGATTATGTTAATGGTGGAACAACGTTGTTGGAGATTTTTTACCGACTCTTAATGCATTTAGACGGTCAAAATTCGTCAAATTTTCATATCAATAACTGTGTATCATCAAAACTGAACAACTCAATCAATCCACCAATCTTAGAGTAAAGGGTTGGAGCAAATGCAACATGCAGAATGAATGGTGTTTCGCCTGGGTTAACTGACTATGTTGTTAGACTGTACTCCCATGGAGCATCAACCACACGAACATATCATCATAATCATAATGCATAAATAATTGCCGGTAACGACAACGATCTCCTACGCAAGATTCAAATTAATATAATCACTATTAGTTTTTACAAATAAAAATAAATTAAAGATTTACAAATATGTTGTATATTACAACCAAAAATGTTATTTCACTCGAAATTCAAAATAATGAAGTGTGATTTCATTGATACAACTATTTCCTAATATTAATTAGACTTATAGGAAAACTGATATAATGTCTCAAATTTAATTCAAAATCTAACCTGACGGGGAGAATTGGTTTGTGTAATTTTATGTTTGATGCCATGTTTGAAAAAGTGATTTTCTTCTCATTTATACAACTATATCCTAATATGAATTAGACTTATAGGAAAACTAATATAATGTCTCAAATTTAATTCAAAATCTAACCTGACGGGGAGAGTTGGTTTGTGTAATTTTATGTTTGATGGGATGTTTGAAAAAAGTGATTTTCTTCATCCTAAATTAGTAGGGAAAAAGATATATGTAAAAAAAATTCTTTCCAAATCTGTGTTATTGACTAGCACATCCACAAATTTGTGGCTGGTGAGGATGGCTTGTAAAACCTGAAGGGAAAGAGAAACGGCTCAGAGGTGGACTGAAGGAGTTGGCTGGAAGGAGGCAGTGTGCCCACGAGTTGGCTGGAAGGAGGCACTGGTGAAGGCTAAAGGTTTAGGTTGGCCTAGAAAATGAAACCCTAATCACTCATACTTGGCAATCAGCTAGCCACCATAGTAAATTTTAAATATGATTAACTAAAAGTAAAAAAATAAATATGTAAACTGATGTCTTTATAATAGTGAGGAAGTTAGTGGTTGAAATCACAACCATTGATTTATTGGGACTACTAAGAATATTCCATCAATATTTAATCTTGTCCATACAAAACTGATTAAGCACTAAAAACTTATTAAATGTGCCCATGATCAATAGATGTACGCTTTTCCACGTAATTATTCTCATCTTCTGTGTGACATAAAAAAACCCTGATGAAACTAAAAAGACAACCCTGGTGAAACTAAGAAGGGTTGATCGATCCGTTACTAGTATGATAATAATCATTTGTTTCTTCTTCAATCTAGCTGGCTCCGGTCAAATTGGGACCTTTTGATTCATAATTATATATCTATCGAACTGATACTTGCCACTCGCTACTATAGATAGATAGTTAGGGGGTATAACCTTGCGGCATCCGCAGCCGGATTGTACAAGGACCCGTCAACTGTTCACGAAAGAAGGAAAGAAATAGTAGCCAACAAATAGTCAATAGTGGCAAAGAAATAAGAGAGACTTTTGCTAGACACTATGGACTAATGGGACCTTACAGCTAAGGAGGGAGTTTCAGCTCCATGTGTGGAAGAAAGAGAAGATTAGTAGTAGAAAATGCGTTAGATTTAGTTTCCAGTCCAGTATCCAGTTGCACCACTAGCTTTAGCAGCCCTTGATTGGGATAGAGAAGTCAGAAATGCAGCTTACAAACATCAAGCCAGAAATTGAATTCACAATTACAGATGAGACGACTTGTCCAGTACAGAAATTTTACATTTATATTGAAATGCATTACTAATTTATAGTAATCAGGACAATTCAACCACTTCCACAAAAATGGGATTTCATAGACACTCCACACTAAACCTAGACATTCTAGAACCAATTTAAGAGAAATATATTTTTTACAGGACCCAACTTATTTCTACAAATTTCAAATTTAACCTTTTCAATAGGCTTACTAAGAATGTCTTTCACATGATCAATTGTATTACAATATTCTAAGTCAATTTCATTTAATTTAATCTTCCACATCACAAAATGGTACTGTGTCTCAATATGACGTGGTGACCTGGTGGATTGCTGGACAATTTTCCAGAACTTTGATTATTACATTTAATGGTTGTAGGTACTTGCTTGTTTCTTTTCTCCAACATCTTCAACAATCCGTGTACCTCTTCAATTAACACATATTCATAGATTTACCCCATTTCATCTCGATTTCCATCCCAATCAGAATATCAGAATGACCTGTCAACCCAACATTATAATCATTAGTATATTTAATATCAAAATCAACAGCACCTTTCAAATATTGAGGGACTCTCTTGGTTTTTTTCAAATGATTGTGATGAGGCTTGGTTGTAATGCGATGATTCAAACTTTCCACCAAGTGTCGATGCAAACTATCATTCATCTCCCTTGTATCATTATAAGTGTTAGCTTAAAACTGTGTACTAATGAAGTAGACATTGCCTTAGATTCATTCATGTAAAATCTAATGAATAACTCCTTCGTATACTTGCTTTGCTTCATTAAGGTTTTTCCACTATTCCTCCATACCTCAAAACCTAAAAAATAGTGTAACTGTCCAATATCCTTCATCTCAAATACATGTCCATTCATTCAACTTAATAGCACTTCCTCTTATAATAAGATCATGAACATATAAATA
Source organism: Picea engelmannii (assembly GCA_009831015.1). Taxonomy (NCBI): domain Eukaryota; kingdom Viridiplantae; phylum Streptophyta; class Pinopsida; order Pinales; family Pinaceae; genus Picea; species Picea engelmannii. The sequence continues at coordinate 1,226,251 of ML781260.1, forward strand.
AGTCAAAGGAACATGACCACTTGCATCCTTCTTTATATAAATATTCAGATCTCTTTTACTTTGAATGAATCTTTGCCAAAAGAAAAAATTATCAGTGCTAACATACCAAGACCCGGGTTCTTATTTAAATCCATATAAAGATTTCTTTAACATATAGACAATATGCTTTTGAGGTTGCTTTAAAAACATCTTTGATTGAACAAGAATAACTTCTTATTCTAATTCTCAATTTAGAAAAGATTATTTTACTTCCAATTGATGTAGCACCCAATCATATTTAGTATCCAATGTTATCATTATTATAATGGTGTTAATTTTTTCTACTCATGCAAAAGTGTTATTATAGCCTATATCTTCTTTATGTGAATAACCCTTTGCAACCAATCTTTCCTTGTATTTATCTATACTACCATCAACATAAAATGTTTATTTGTTCAACCACTTTGAACAAATAAATACTTATTTTTAGGCAGTTTTGTTAATTCCCATGTTCCATTTCTCATTATAGAATCACTTTCTTCTTTCATTGGGTTCATCCAAACTTTATGATTTCTATCTTATGAAAAAATTACAGGTTCTTTTACATTTATAACTTGAGTCATTAATGCATCTGAGTCTCTCATGTTGATTACCTTGGTGGTACACTACTTTGTTGAGTTCCTTCGCCTCTTCTTCTACTTTATGGACTTCTTCCATCCCTTCTTGGTGAACTCTAGCTACTTGAAGTGTCCATTCTACTTAAATATTCATCTTAAACATCGTCGAAAACTTCTTCCTATTTGACACTTTCATTATTGTCATTAAGAAGATTCCATACACCATGACTATCATGTTTTTGACCTTCATTTTGGGAAATAATACATCCCTGCTTGCAAAAACATTATGTGTAATGTGTTTATACATTTGATATGCTTTGTGATCAGTACAATAACCAATAAAAATGAATTTTATTCCCTTGGCATCAAGCTTTCTCCTATCTTCTTTAGGAACATGAGAAAATTCTCTACTTCCAAAACTTTTTAGATGGGTTAATGTTGGTCTAAAGCCATAAAATGCTTCAAAATGTGTTTTATTCTCTAAACTCTTTGTCATACTTCTATTTTTCAAATTTACATTGTTTCATCCCAAAACCCATTAGAAATATTCTTTCCTTTTATCATGCCCCGAGCACACTCAATCAAAGTTGTGTTCTTCCCCTCAATTTTGTTTCTCTGAGCTACTTCATTCTGCTAAGGACTATGTGGCACAGTAAATTGGTGTTGGTGTTGTATTCCATTGCCTTCGCAATATTTGAAGAAATTTTTGGATGTGTATTCTCCTCCCTATCACTTTTATTTCTCATAAAATAAACTCAAGTGTATCTACTTATATTATCAGTAAATATAACGAAATAATATGCTCCACCAAGATACATTGATTCCATAGGACCACACACATTTGTATGCACTAGTTCAAGAATATCTTGTTTCCTATAATCTTTATGTGTAGAAAAGTTTTCTCTGTTTTGTTTCCCTAATGCACATCCCTCACATTCAATATGTTCATACTTATGAATTGGAAGATCATTTACCATTTATAAAATAAATCACATTACAAATTTGTTTCTCCTAACCATTATGAAGAATGACACATATATCTCCATAACCTTAGATTTGATGCGAATTATAATCTCCTAGATAGACATTAGCACCATTACTATTTTCATGATATTTATCATACTAATCCCTACATTTTAATTGAATCACTAAAATCAATGAAGTTGGCATTAATTTCAACAGATAAGAAATAAACAACTTGAGGTATAAACAACTTAAGGTTTTTGAAATCACTCACCGTGGAAACTCTATCAAAAAAATTCCATGAATTCCTTCTATGTTTGGATTCGTCAAATTTTCTCTTCAAAAGTTCCGTAGCAAAATGACCAAACTTAACACAATAGTAACACCCATCATTCCTCTTTACATTGGTATTGGTATTTCTTCTTAGTGATGCCATGCTTTTACATGGTTTGGCATGTGCATTATCTCCGTTGTTATTTTCCCATGGATTTGCTTTGAATGGATGTTTAGTTTTGGTTACCAGTGCAAAATCAAAACTTTGAAACCTACTATTAATATTCTTTCTTGGTTCTTCCTGTTGTAACAAAATACCTGTAAATTCATCAAATGTAGGTATTTCTTTTCTACCTGCTTACATCAAATGTAGGTGGTTTTTCTTTACCTGCAAGACCCATGATAGACTTCTGATAGTCATCTAACATTTCATTCAATATAACAATAACTAAATCAGTATTATAACAATAACTAAATCAGTATTAGAGATCTTTTTACTAATATCATTCTAGAAAGAAAGTTATTGATACTATCATTTTCGTTCGATTTTAATTGAGAACAATTTACTTTTTAAAAATAATGCTAGATTTGTATTTGTTGTTTGATAGCTATCTTTAAGCTTCTTCCATGTCTCATTAGATGTATTGCAATATATAATATGTGGAACGTTGTTATTCTTCACGGACATTCTAGAAGCACGTTTTCCTTGATTTTTTGTCACTCCCAATCCTGAATTGATGTTGCTATGGCTGCAGGGATTGACTTCATCACTACATCACTAGACACGATTGACCATACATTATAGTTTTTCATGAATGCCTTCATCTTAAATTTTCAATTGGCATAATTTTCCCATTTAACTTTGTAGACTCATTTAGATAAGATTTTGCTAATGGATTTGACATAATTATGCTTCAACATCAAATCAATCAACAAAATTTATGCAAACAAAAAAATATTCATGTACTTTTTCTCCACACAGGCACTCAGTTCTCTGTTTCTGTGATTAATAGGAAGCTGCACTCCTGAGCGCACAGATCAGAACTTCTTGCTTGCCGCTCTCCTTCTCGTCCAACACACAGACTGGGTTCAATGCCTTTTTAGTTGAATAAGAAATGATCTTACAATGGACATGAAACAATCTACAATAGGATTCTCTCTCTTCAGTATGAAAACAACAATTCCATTTGGGTTCCAGGCAATCAATTAGCAAACAATTTCACACAACAATCAATACTTATCTTGTGGCTGGCGCACAAGTATGTGACATAAAATTATGAGCTCCACGCGACTTTTTACAGCGGACAGAGATCTCACAACTTCAATTTTCTCCCCGCAAGTGACACAAAATTGCACTTAGCCCTCTTTGGCTCATGCAAATGAATCCTGGCACTTTTCGTGGATAGTGTACCCACAGGTCAACCTTTCACCTTAGCGCCAAACAGCGAACACCAATGGAAATCACTTATAAATGCAAAAAATACACTCCGCGCGCGTACGGAAATGGGATGGCGGACAACAAGTTTTGGCAGACGCACCAATCTAGCCTTCACGTGGCACAGTTCAACTCCGGCCTCCACGCCAAACGGGTCAAATACTAGCGAACAACTATATTATGGATGCTCTAGCAACTTATTCAGCTTTATGTCCTCTAAGCATTCATAAATTGCTCACGCCCACTCTCCACAACTTTCGTAGCTCTGATACCAAAATTAGAAATGCAGCTTACAAACATTATACCATCACTCAATTAATGTCACCATTAGAGAATAGACAAATTGTCCCATAACTTGAAAGAGACAAATTGTCCCATAACTTGAAAATAAAAGAGAGAAAGAAACTGGCTTCTCTGAGGCAAGGCAATACCTCGAGACAATCAAAGCAAAGCAGCACTGTGCATTTTATTAAATCAATTGAGAGTACATTATATAAGATGACACTCGGTGGAGATGGTGGAATCATTATTTGGTTTTCTTCATTATTAACTAATCTCCATTATTTCTATGTCTCCCCTTTAATGGAGAAAGGGTTGATATCCACAGCTAACATCTTCCTAAATAGTTCAAATTTTATCTCCCCAAGAGGCTTAGTGAAAATATCAACAACGTTTTCACTAGTATTACAATACATTAAAACAATGTCATTAGACTGCATCTTTTACAATACATTAAAACAATGTCATTAGACTATATCTTTTCTCGAACAAAATGAAACTGAGTATCAACATGCTTTGTCCTTGAAGGATAAACTAGATTATTTGCCAACTTGATTGAGCTCTGGTTATCACATTTGATTATCGTAGCTTTTCTTTGTGCTTCTCCAACATCTTGAACTAGTCTTCTCAACCAAACAACGTCAAAAGTTGTTGCACACAATGCTTTATATTCTACCTTAGTGGATGACAAAGATACAATAGACTGCTTCTTACTCCTCCATGAAACAATCCCACACCCAATGCTTTATATTCTACCTCAGTGGATGACAAAGATACAATAGACTGCTTCTTACTCCTCCATGAAACAATCCCACACCCAATGCCAAAGGCATAACTTGTAGTAGATCTCAGATCATCCGAATTCTCAGCCCCGTATGAATCTAAGTAACGTGTCAGCTCAACATCGAATGAATTAGTATATTTAATACCATAATCAATTGTGCCTTTAAGATACCCGAGTACTCCTTTCCTTGCATTCCAATGGATTTCTAGAAGTTTTTTCATAAACTGACTTAACACACTAACAAAATATGCTACGTCAGGTCTCATTGTAGTGAGATAGTTCAAGCTTCCCATCATCTATCTATACATTGTACCATTTATCTCCTTTGAACCATCATCACAGTAAAGTTTCATGTTCTGCTGCATGGGAACATAAGACACTTTACAGTGATCCGTTTTAAACTTTTTAAGTACTTCTCTAACATATTTACCTTGAGACACAAAGGTTTGAAGAACATTTTTCCAAACTTTCAGACCTAGGCAGTTATGTAATGCACAAAGATCTTTCATTTCAAATACCTGTGACATCTCCTTCTTAATTTTAGTAATCAATTTTTCTGAATTTCCTGTAATAATTAAATCATCAACATATAAGGAAATCAATACAACATGCCCATTTTCATCAAACTTGGTACGATTTGGATCACTTTTGCTTCTCATAAAACCCTGTTGAACAAAGAAGGAATCTATGTTCTCATACCATGACCTAGGTGCATGTTTCAGTCCATAAAATGTTTTATTTAATTTACGCACTAAATGTTCCTGACCACTTTTCACAAACCCCTCTCGTTGAGTAAGGTAAACCTCCTCCTTTAACTTACCATTCAAAAAAAAAGATTTTACATCTAATTGGTGAAGCTTCCAATGGTACTTTGTAGCTAGTGCAATTAACATTCTTATAGTGTTTAATTTAGCTACTCGTGCAAATGTTTCTGCATAATCATTTCCATCCTTCCATGAATACCCTTTTGCCACCAATCTAGCTTTATATTTATCTATACTACCATCTGCTTTGAATTTAGGTTTGTATATCCATTTACATCCTATGGGATTTTTATCTTTAGGAAATTTAGTCAATTCCTAAGTTTTGTTTTTCATTATGGAGTCATATTCTTCCTCCATTATTTTTCTCCACTCTTCATGTTCATTAGCTTCATTAAAACTCATGGGTTCTATGAAATTTGAAATACTACTCATCAACGAATAATCTTTGTATTTTCAGGTGGATATTTTCAAAACGTTGTTCATATTTTCACTAATCAAGATAGAGTTGATATTTTCCACCTTAGTCATCAATAAATAAAAAATAATAATAAGCACCTCCTAGCGACCTTGTCTGCATTTTTCCACAAACATCATTGTGCACAAGTTCTAATAGATCTCTTTTTATCCTATCTGAATTAGAGGGGAATTAATCTCTACGCATTTTTCCTAATGCACAATCCTCACAAGAAACATACTCATTCTTCAACATAGGGAGTCCTTCAACCATACTTTGTTTTTGTAATAACAACAAATCATGATAATTAATGTGACCATAACTTTGGTGCCAAAGAATTTGTGTAGGCATAGTTGCAGAAGTCAATGCTTGATGATTGTTGCTGGTGACATCAAGTTTTTACAGACCTCCAACCCTGACTCCTAAGGAAACAATTTTGTAATGATCCTGCAAGTCCTTCACTATACAATGTGTTTTGAATAATTCGGCCTTAAAATTCTGATCTGCAATTGTGGACACAGAAATCAAGTTTTAATTTATCCCAAGGACATACACAACATTGCAAATGTGTCTGACAATACCATTCATAAGTGTTCCTAGAATATCTTCATATCCCTTGATCCGATAAGAATGATCATCTCCAAGATAAATATGGGCACCATTAAGTGTTTCTTTAAAGTTTATATACCAATTCTTGTTACATGACATGTGAATTGAAGATCCAAAATCAACAAACCATGCGTCAACATCATCAGTTTCAGCAAACAGTGTAGCATTAGAAACAAACAATATGATATCTTTTGAACAAAACATCGGGTTTTCTTCTGCAAAATGTCATAAATGTTTTGGATTTTTGTGCCTAGCCTCATCATTTTTCTTCTTATAACATTCTCTAGAAAGATGCCCAACCCTACCATAATAGAAACACTTAGGTTCATTTCTATTAGATGGCAGACCTTGATTTGTCTTTGGAAGTGACTTCCTCTAAAATGAACTTCCTCCTCTACCTCCATATGTCATTAAACTTACTCAAATCTCTCAATTTTTTTTCATCTCTTAAATCGTTCAGGAAAGGTACTGACAGACTCATTTATATTCATTTTAATACTTAGCAATTTACTCTTCCAAAAAGTTATACAATTTGTATTATTAGTCTCATACAAATATTCAAGTGCTTTCGAGGTTTCTTTAGAAGTCTTAACATCTCTAATGTGAGGAATTATATTATTTTCACAGACATTTGTAATAATACCTTGGATTTGTTCTCTCGCTTATCCCAATCTTCGATTGGTGTCGCTGTTGCACCTACAGTCGCATCGGGTCACACTTCATCTCCTTTCGTGATCACCCATACACCATAACCTTCCATCAAAGTCTGCATTTTGAATTTCCAATTGACGAAATTCGAGCCATCCAATTTATTGGCTTCATTGACATAAGTTTCAACAATTGGATTCACCATCCCTGCAAACTCCTTTACGCAACGAAAAATCCTTCTCCTGCTTCCAATGATCAGATCAACTCTATCCTTCAGAAAGCAACGATCTGGTGTGGGTCCTATCAGATTTGGATGCAAGTAAGTGGACGGAAGAGTGAAGGACTCATAATCTCATTCACTCTTTAATAATTCGCAAGTGACTCAATAAATCTCTCAAGAACAAGTTAAAAATCTCGTTTTCTCTTCAAACACGATGGAAAAAATATATTCTGTGAGAAAGGATTACAATATATTTACATATTACGAATGGTATTGGCAACTGCAGTTCCAAGGATCAATTTAGAAGTTGTGGGATTTCTTGTCTTCACCTAAAAAGTATTTTAGAAGTAACTTGTCTACTCAGAATGACAGTTCAAATACACAATAATAAGAGGGTTTGTTGCATCACTAAGCCAAATCAATAATTATATCCAGGATACCATTCAAAATCGTTGAGAATACCCCAAAGAAGATACCCTCAAACATCAGATCCATCGCTAATTATTTCAAAAGGAAAAATCCTTTGCATCCATATGTCATTAAACTTACTCAAATAAATAAATTCAATAGGTGGGCGGATTCCAACTGAAACTGGAGAACATTAGAAAGATCATTGAACTCCAACTGGAATTCGAGAGGCTGAGAGGATTAGTGGGAAATAAGGGTAGGCATATATATCCCAGCCAAGAAGATCATCATTCGTAACATCTCGCTCTGGCGCACTGAGAAAACTTATTCTTTGAGGACACTTGCTCGCAAGTGATCTGGACTTTTATAATGTTAAAACATTCATCCTTGATTATGATGCGTTATGATAGATGACATGATGTTTTACTGGTTTGACGTAGACATGTGCCTTTGAATCAGTTTTATTGAGTGTGCAGGGTTTTGGAACTTGAGGATGCAGAGGCATCGGTGGAACCCCCTTGGACTTCGGATTGAGTCAAGGAGTGTGCTATTTGGGTTGATTTATTTACTGCGATATTTCATTGATTTGATGATATGATGTTGACATGTTCTGACACGATTGTTGATGATGCAGGCTGACGATAGCTTGTCGACCAGACTCACATATGGAGTAAAGGGGACACACACGATTTCCAGAGAGGTTGAGGGAGAGGTGTGGACATCAGCCCTACCACAGCCTACTAGCACTCCCGCCGTGGCTCGAACTATAGGTTAACGATTACCTAGTTCGAGAGGATCCACGATGCCGTGAGGGTAGACTGCGACAATCGCTCACAATGATTCTAAGGAGCGCGCAATAAGGCGACGGCCTTATTCCTTAGAGCCCTTAGTCTCCCACAAGTTCACCTTGCGGAGTGTTGACTCCAGGGGTTATAGATGTCTACTAATCAGTCAAGTTGGTGAGTGGCACCCTTGGAGCACATGGTGCATCCTGAAGGGCACGTCGCACAAAAGAAACACAAGAAGTGAGTGGCACCCTTAGAGCACATGGTGCATCCTGAAGGGCATGTCGTGCAAAAGAAACGAACGAGACGAGTAGCACCCTTGGAGCATGTAGTGCGTCCTGAAGGGCACGTCGTGCTGATGATGATGAAGAAACAAACCTAGATGGACCTAAGAATTTAACGCCTTAAGAAATCCTTAAACAAATTCCATAACCAAGTGTCACCCAGTTCAGAATCTAAGTCATAAGTCTAAAAATTTCTCTAGGGTAAAAATTTAGTCTAACCTTAAGAAAAGACCCTAAGAATAAAAATAAAAATTTAAACAGAAACTCACTTTAGTAATAGTTTAGTCTTCATAAAATTCTTGGGGTAAATGAAGAGAGTAAGAATCTAATTAAACTAAGGGATTTAAAAAAATTGCAAAGAAGAAATTATTTCTTAACTTATGAAAGTACAAAAGATATTAAATAAATAATAAAAAGAAAAGATTTAATAATTCAACTGCCATTTTGGGCTTTAATAAAAAGGGGAATGAAGGGAATAATAAGAATTAGGAAACTAAGTAATGGAGGAAACTTAATAAAGGAAAGATGGGAACTTATGGTAAAAAGCACGGTCAACATAGTAAGGAATCTGCAATTAAGAACCTGCTAATCTGAGCTAATTTAGTAACATATTTTTTTTAGGAAAGTATTTGAAACATGTAAGAGGATCTAGGAACACCTAGGAGTAAATTTAGGAGCGACTCTAGGTGGGTGAGGGATTTGAGACATTTAATAAATTTAAAGAAAATATTTATTGGAGAAAAGAGGGGGATGGACAACACTTGTGCGATGGAGAATATTTAGAATATTTTATTGAAACTTAATTTAAAATGTGAATTAGGAAAGTTGGTGGGTCTCAAAACTCTATAAAAGAAAAGGGAGATGAGGAAGAAAGGGATCGGCTGTTAGCGTAACATTACGCTGCTGGATTTGTGATTTGACTGATTTATTGTGAGGAGTTGGGATTTTCTCAGCTAGGATTGGAGTGGTAACTCAGCCTTGCGAGGTGAGATGGGAAGCTAGACTTACCATCTGGATTTTGTGTGGCCCCTTTGCGGCTCGAGGGGATAAGGGGGAAGCAGAGTACCCCTAGGGAATGGCTGGGAGGTACCGGTGAGGTCTTGACGGTTGGCGAGTGGGTGCAACACGAAGCGTGCAGATGTCATCGAGGCAGGCGTAAGACAACTGTATGCTCATGTATTTAGTAGAGTAGAATGCATAGTTATTTACTTTAGCGATTATGATTGTATTATGGTAAAAATGTTGATTCAGCTGTTGCAATTAGATAAGGAATGAAACTAGAATCAATTAGACTTCATCTATTGAGTTGTCTCATTAAAACGGCTACCACTGGGGTTGTCCTTGGCAGTTGATGTCAAATGCTGGTTGTGTTTTTTTTTTCCCTAAAATTTTGTGGTTGGCGCAGTTTTTCTCTTCTCCCACTGTGTGTTTTTACCTTGCTGATTTTTTCTTCTTACCTTGCTGATAAAACCACCTACAGTGTGTTCTCCTACTGCGCTTCCTGCTTTTACCTCTGTCTGCGTTTATGATCTTCTGTCTCAGCTAATTGAATGATCACCCCTGAGCAGTCGGAAACCTGTTCCAAAATTTCATTTGAAATCTGTTCCTATAAATTGTAACTGGGCTTTTCGTTTTTGTGTATGGTTACCATGATACTGTTCAGAAAATTTTTGTTTCGGGTAATCTGTTTTGAAGTTTTGGTTCTGGCAAATTCGTTTGCATGCGGTGGGTAGCTGGTTATGTTATGGAATTAAACCTGAATTGATTTCGATCTAGCATTAGGTGGTTGGCATTTCGTTTTGAAAAAGGGACTTGAGATTCATTCTGGCAATAGGTGTTGTCATCTTCGTTTTTTGAAATTTTGGATTTGAGATTTCGTTTTCAGAGTTTTTTGGTGACTTCTTGACCCTGTTATGAGTAGCGTCTGTTGGATTGAGTCATCGTGGGTTGGGCACTATAGCCGTGATGGCCGCCTGCGTTTTCTATGGCATGGCACATCGTTGCCCTTTAAAAACGACCAGTGGTTACCCCTGACACATGGCGTTTATCCCACTTATGTAGATTTCATTTTGGTTTTAATTTGCCAGTGAGTTGCCTTGGATACCTGAGTTGTTGGCTTGTCTGTCCATTCTACGTTCAAACTTAGAGACAACGTTCCGCCTTTCTTGCATTTGTATCTTCGTCTCCAGGTCACGAAATCTTAAGTCTGGAATAGCAACACTGTTTTTGCATCAGAGTCTCAGGCTATCTCGGCATTTGGAAAGGTTATAAAAAGGGAATATTAAAATGGCTTTTAAAAACAGGCTGCATGCTGCCAACAACATACCCACCAGCGATATCTAGAATCTGAGCACATTTTGGCAGCTTATCATGATAATTCTTTGAAAGCCTGCGAGCTATTTTATGCGTAAATTTTACACAGGTTTGTGAGCTGATATAAGCCTTCCTTCATAGGTCTTCGTTTGATGGCACTGAACTGATGCTACGTAAAAACTTTATAAACTTTTGATTATAAAAGAGTAATTTATCATCGTGGAAAAAGGGTGAAATGTTAGTTAGCCAGTCTATTCGCTCTTACCCCTTTCTTCTAAATTTTTTAAATTGTGTTGGGTGTGCTATTGATTTGCACTTAATCCTTGAATCGGCTTGTCAAATTTGTTGGCTTAGCCATGGTTTCTAGCGTGTAAATGCGTCGAGTCGAATTGCCTTCTTCCCATCCATTAGGCCTGGCATTTCAATGCCACGATTGATCGTCGAATCCTAAATGCCAGTTGTGGAGTTGTTGTTTTAGGAGTGGCCTTTAATGCATTAACAGTAAATTTCTTTCTGAACCTGTGGCTTCTGACAATCGTACCCCTGTGCGTCCTGCTGGCTGGACAAAATTCCCTTACACTTGTGCATCCTGCTGAGTGGACATAATCCACTCACGCCTGTGCGTCTTGCGGAGGGGTCAAAATTTTTTCCCTGGGCGTTTTGCCTTCTGCGTTTGATTTTTCCCCCCTTTTTTTTACAGCTGAAACTGGGATGGTTGTAAGTTATCTTTAACTTGAATAATTATACATCAACCATATTGAGTATGCATAAAATTGTTCTTAAATTTTCTTGGTGAATTCATTGTTTAGGTTAATCATTTTTATTTTGGACTTTTCTTTTTAAGTTGAGGGATACATTTATTTATCTCTATATTACATATTGGGTGGTATATATATGGCTTTCATTTATTCTATCTTCAATAAAATCAGGTGGTTTTTAACCTCAGATGACTTAATGGAAGTATGATCCTTTACTATTATTAAACAAAGGTCCTTCTAAAGATATGTATATATGTATGGTTGCATTCGAAAGTGGTTAAAGAACTGTTCTCTTTTTATATAATGAAGTTTTATTATGAAGTTAGTTAGTTAATTTGCAAAGTCCTTATATTATAAATGTAATGAAGCTAGCGTTATGGTGATGCCATTGTAATTTTATTATGGAAATAGTTAGCCAATTTGCAAGGTCTTTATATTACAAAATGTAATGATGCTAGCCTTTATGGTGATGTCATTGTAGTTTTATTATTGATACTAACATATAAGATGTAATGTGGATGCTATCTTATTGCAACGTAAGTGGGGTAAATGAAATGAAGTTATTCATTCATGGTATGTTATGGTAATAATTATGGTTGTTGATAAACATGTATCATGAAATGTCCTTGAAATTAAGTACGAGGAGTTACTATGGTTTAGTAATTGGGGATTGAAATTAATTGACTTTACATTATTTTAAGGTTGGACTTAGTAACCTGTCGAATATTGGAATTGTCCCAACTCACAGTTGTATAATGTCAGACTCTTCGATCTAATAAAGCTAGTCGCTCTGTATATAAGTCGACGTGTGTGATTATTTTCTGTGTAAAAAATCAAGTGCCGTATCAAGAGTCTCGGGCCCTTTAAAAGCAGGGTTTCCACTCTTGCGACACACCTGACGGAGATTACTAGTTTCTTCCTGAGCAGTTAGCAAGGAGCCTATTTGACCTTCTCTCTCTTCGGAGCAGAGGACTAAGATTAAACACCCTGCTTTCTTGTGCAGAAATAATAAAATCTGCTATTATGGATTCTTCCTTATGTCTATGGTCGTTAATGCTTGCAGTTACTTGTTGTGCGCCTTCTTTCTTCTTGTTGTGATCATCGTGTTTGCGTCTTGTTGGTCGTCGGGTGGTGACGTAGAGTCAAGTGTGTTTGTTTCCTTCCTACACGTGCGCACACACTTTAAAAAAAAAAATAAAAAAAAAATTGCACTTGTTAAAGAGTTGTTGTCGTGAGTGTGGAATATGTTACATATGGTATCAGAGAGAGGTTCAACCCACGACTTGGGATTCACTATGGCTTTCGTTGACATGATTATATTTGATTATATTGTTTTTGATCAAGTTGATTGTGTGCGTGCAGGTAATCATGGTTAGAGGACGTCGCGGAGGCAGACGACGGGGTGCTAGGGGAGAAGGCGTCCTGCCTCCAGTAGCATCCACGCTTGAGGGGTCTAAGCCCCAGGGAGGCGAGCAGGTTCTCAGACAGGAGAAGATAGTAGTCGGCGATGTTTTTGGGATGATGAGATCTTTTCAGTGCATGTCTAAGGCACTGATCAGCCGATAGGACAGAGACGAGGCCAGGGCGCCAGCACCCGCTGAGGTTTTGCCGTGTGCACTAGCCGTTACAGGTAGCATTCACTGTGAACTCGAGAAGGTTAAATTTCCCGAGTTCTTTGGTGCCCCGGATGGCGCCGCCGCCGAGGCATGGTTGGAGAACATGGCGATGTGCTTCACACTTCGCGATTATACCTCCAACATGAAGGTCTGCATGGCGGTCTTTCAACTAAAGGGGAGCACTCTTCTATGGTGGAAGACACTCCTACCGCAGCTGAACATGGCCGTCGAAGACGTGTCATGGGAACTGTTCAAGGGATGGTTCTGGGAGAGGTACCTTTCAGAGGAATTCATCGAGCGTCAGCCCAATGAGTTCAATGCTTTACGACAGGGAGGTCGTACAGTGCCCGAGTACAAAGCATGTTTTATGGAGCTACTTTGGTATGCTCTGCACTTTAACACTGAGAAGCTCAAGGTCAACCGGTTCGTGTTTGGCCTTAACGACAGCCTGCATGAAAAGGTTAGGATCTTGATGCCTCAAACCTTTCACGACGTTGTCCGAAAGGCCCTCATAGTAGAGGAGGATCTTAGCAGTGGGGGTCAGACTAGGACTCCAGCGAGACTAGCAGCGCAGGGTTCTTCTAATACACCGCAGCACCAGAAACCAGCGAGACATACGCCAGGATATCGTGGCTTCCAAAGGGGATCCACTTTTACTACACCCCGACGACCGCCTCCTCAACAGCGGACACCTTATCGGGGACCACAGCATCAACAACAACGTCGCCCGCAGTAGCAACAGTTTAGGCCTGTTCAGCAGAACAGACCTGGGTTCCAGGCCGCTGGGCCGTCATCTTCTAGTTCGGGTACCAGGACTACTGGGTCGAAGAAGGGGTGTTGGACGTGTGGGGAGCCACACTACTAGTGCGACTGTCATGTGGAGAGGACCAGAGTGTCCAGATTAGCCGGACCCACTACAGTGGGAGATATGGGCAAGGCCTATCAGATTCATGCAACGGTGAATAACTGCCAGGTAGAGCATCAGTCAACTATGCTCGAGACGACAGGTACTGTCGCTGACCAGACCCTTAGTATTTCAATAGACCCAGGTGCTACTGAGAGTTTCATTTCTGGTGCAGCGCTAAAAAGGATTAAGGTAAAGGTAGTCAAACTAGATGAGTTTAGCTTTGTAGAGATGGCTTCGGAATCCAAACAAAAGGTTGGAGGAAAGGTTACGGGCTGTGCCCTTAACCTGGGAGAGTTTTTCACGAGGGTCAACTTGTACGTCACGATCTTAGGATCTTATGATGTCGTGATCGAAACAGATTGGTTGGAATCACATGAGGCAATACTCAACTGTAAGATGAAATTGTTGAGCTTGGTCGATCACGAAGGATAGAGACATGTGATAGTAGGATGGAACCACGTAGTTTCCCTGAGGTTCGTCTCTTCCGTACAGCAACGGAAGAGTATGCGCAAGGGGTGCAAGCTTTATGCGATCCTTGCGCTAAACGAAAAGGGAGTAGAGGAAGGTCTAGAACACCTTCCAGTTGTGAAGGAGTTTGCAGACGTATTTCCAGAGGAGTTGCCTAGGATGCTGCCAAAAAGGGAACTGGAGTTTACCATAGACCTGAAACCGGGGACCGAACTGATAGCAAGAACCCCTTATCGGATGTCAACCCCAGAGTTGCAAGAGCTCAAAATGAAACTGAAGGAGTTGTTGGACCTGGGACTGATACGCCCTAGTGTGTCACCGTGGGGTGCACTAGTTATTTTCATTCGAAAGAAGGACGGCTCATGGAGGCTTTGCATTGACTACCGTCAACTGAACAAGGCTACGATCAAGAATCAGTGTCCCCTACCAAGAATTGATGATCTGTTCAATCAAATGAAGGGTGCGACGGTGTTCTCCAAGATCGATCTGTGATCTGGGTATCACCAATTACGGATCAAGAAGGATGACACCCCTAAGACCGCCTTTAAGACAAGATTTGGACATTACGAGTTTACTGTTTTACCGTTTGGACTAACAAACGCCCTAGGGGTATTCATGAGTTTGATGAACGGGGTGTTCCGCGAGTACTTGGACAAGTTCGTCCAAGTATTCATTGACGATATCTTGATCTACTCTCGGACGATGGAGGAGCATGACGAGAACTTGCGCTTGGTACTACAGTGCCTACGAGAGCACAAATTGTATGGGAAGTTGTCCAAATTCTCTTTTTATCAATCAAGGATTCACTACTTAGGGCATGTCATCTCTGGCGAAGGTATCGCCGTGGATCCAGCCAAGGTTGAGGCTATTATGGAATGGCCTGCGCCGACGAATGTCACAGAAGTGCGTAGTTTTATGGGTTTAGCAGGATACTATCGACGGTTTGTCGAGGGATTTTCGAAGATAGCAAATCTGATCACGGAATTGCAGAAGACAAACAAGAAGTTCGTCTGGACGAAGAAATGCGCGGAAGCATTTGGGAGGCTTAAGGAGTTGTTGACAATAGCGCCGATACTAAAAGTCCCTGACATGGACGCAGACTTCTTGGTATGCACAGATGCATCCAAGGAAGGTTTAGGCAGAGTCTTGATGTAAGACGGATGAGCGATTGCTTACATTTCGAGGAAATTGAGAAGGCATGAGGAGAACTACGCGACGCATGATTTTGAGTTATTAGCCATCGTATATGCCTTGAAGGTTTGGAGACACTACCTTGTTGGACGAAAATTTGAACTAAAGACTGATCATTGTGGACTATAACACATATTTACGCAAAGTGACCTGAACGCACGACAACGGCATTGGTCAGAATTGATTAGTGAGTACGACTTTGAGATTACTTACATAAAGGGAACAGTGAACCGAGTGGCGGATTCTTTGAGTCAGAGACCATACATCTTTTCGGTGTTGCCTCTTCAGACGAATCTACGTGAGAAGATTCTCACTTTACAGCGTGACGATGACTTGTACAAAGAAGTCAAGGATTTTATCGGACAAAACACGATGATGGTACCACGATATGAGGGATATTCATTTGATAGCGATGGTTTATTGAGGTTTAGAAGTTAGATTTACATACCGCCAAATGACAAGTTGAAGATGTTGATCCTGAGCGAGGCTCATAGAGCAGTTTACATGGCTCACCCAGGAGTCACGAAGATGAGGGCAGACCTTAAACCCTTATTCTTCTGGAAGGGAATGAAGGCCGACATAGTCAACTATGTGGCCATATGTCTAGAGTGTCAGCAGGTAAAGGATGAACATAGACACCCAGCATGATCACTTCAAGTACATGCCATTCTGGAATCGAAATGGGAAGTTATTTCCATGGATTTTATTGTTGGATCGCCACTGACAACAAGGAGACATGACTCAATTTTTTTAGTAGTGGACACTCTGACAAAGAGTGCTCACTTTATTCCTTTGCGTATGACATATCAGGCACCAGACATAGCGAGAGTTTTCATCAGTGAGATTGTGAGGCTGCATGGCGTGCCTAAAAAGATTATATCCGATCGAGGATCGGTGTTTACTAGACGATTTTGGGCGAGTTTCCAAGAGGCCTTGGGAACCCAACTTAATTTTAGTACTGCGTATCACCCAGAGACTGACGAACAGACTGAACAAATGAACCAAACCTTGGAAGACTTGTTGCGCATGTACGTGATGGACCAACAAAAGCGTTGGGAGGAATTCTTGCCTCTAGTAGAGTTCGCTTACAACAACAGTTACTAGAGCACCATTAAGATGGCGCCTTTGAGTTTATTTATGGGCGACCGTGTCAGACGCCCTTGAGTTGGGATTGGCTTGAGGATAGGGTCCTGGTGGGACCAGAAGCGATCCAAGAAATGGAAGAGAAAATGCAGACCATAAGACAAAGGATTAAAGAAGCGCAGGATCGATAGAAGAGTTATGCCGATGCGCATCGAGTCGACCGTAGTTACGAGGTCGGTGATCGAGTATTCTTGTGGGTTAAACTGCATAAGAGTTTGATCAATTTTGGAAAGGGAGCTAAACTCTCTCCTAGGTTCGTGGGACCTTTCGAGATTATGGAGAGAAAGGGGCTCGTGGCCTATCGACTAGCCTTGCTTGATTCTTTGAGGCATATGCACGATGTTTTTCATGTATCTGTTTTGAGACATTATATTAGTGATCCTACGCATGTGATTGACATGACTTCCATGCAGGTATCGGATGAGGGAGTGCTCACGGCTGAGCTGGTCCGCATCTTAGATCATCGTGTTTGACAGTTATGACGTCGAACAGTAGATCAGGTCAAGGTCCAGTGGGACAGTTATAGTCCGCACTCGACGACCTGGGAGGATGCATATGATATGCACCAACAGTTCCCATTTTTGTTTGATAGATAGACTTATGATACTATGGTACTTTTATTTCAGCATTTATACTGAGAAACTTTGGGACGAAGTTTAGACCAAGAGGGGGTGTATGTAACATCCCACTCTGGCGCACTGAGAAAACTTATTCTTTGAGGACACTTGCTCACATGTGATCTGTACTTTTATAATGTTAAAACATTCATCCTTGATTATGATGCGTTATGATAGATGACATGATGTTTTACTGCTTTGACATAGACAGGTGATTTTGACTCAGTTTTATTGAGTGTGCAGGGTTTTGGACCTTGAGGATGTAGAGGCATCAGTGGAACCCCCTTGGACTCTAGATTGAGTCAGGGAGTTTGCTATTTGGGTTGATTTATTTACTGTGATATTTCATTGATTTGATGATATGATGTTGACATGTTCTGACACGATTGTTGATGATGCAGTCTGACGATAGCTTGCCGACCAGACTCACATATGGAGTAAAGGGGCCACACACAATTTCCAGAGAGGTTGAGGGAGAGGTGTGGACAAAAGCCCTGCCACAGCCTACTAGCACTCCCGCCGTGGCTTGAACTGTATTTTAACGATTACCTAGTTCGAGAGGATCCACGATGCCATGAGGGAAGACTGCGACAGTCGCTCACGATGATTCTAAGGGGCGCGCAATAAGGCAGGGGCCTTATTCCTTAGAGCCCTTAGTCTCCCACAAGTTCACATGGCAGAGTGTTGACTCCAGGGGTTATAGATGTCTACCAATCAGTCAAGTTGGCGAGTGGCACCGTTTGAGCACGTGGTGCATCCTGAAGGGTACATCGCGCAAAAGAAACACAAGAAGCGAGTGGCACCCTTGGAAAACGTGGTGTATCCTGAAGGGCATGTCGCGCAAAAGAAACATAAGAAGTGAGTGACACCTTTGTAGCACGTGGTGCATCATGAAGGGCACGTCGCGCAAAAGAAACACAAGAAGTGAGTGGCACCCTTGGAGCACGTGGTGCATCCTGAAGGGCACGTCGCGCAAAAGAAACGAACGAGGTGAGTGACACCCTTGGAGCACGTAGTGTATCCTGAAGGGCACGTCGCGCTGATGATGATGAAGAAACAAACCTAGATGGCCCTGAGACTTTAACTCCTTAATACATCCTTAAACAACTTCCCTAACCAAGTGTCGCCCAGTTCAGAATCTAAGTCATAAGTCTAAAAATTTCTCTATGGTAAAAATTTAGTCTAACCTTAAGAAAAGACCCTAAGAATAAAAATAAAAATGTAAACAAAAACCCAGTTCACTAATAGCTTAGTCTTCATAAAATTCTTGGGGTAAATGAAGAGAGTAATAATTTAATTAAACAAAGGGATTTAAAAAATTTGCAAAGAAGAAATTATTTATTAACTTATGAAAGCACAAAAGATATTAAATAAATAATAAAAAGAAAAGATTTAATAACGCAACTGCCATTTTGGGCTTTAATAAAAAGGGGAAAGAAGGGAGGAAACTTAATTAAGGAAAGATGAGAACTTATGGTAAAAAGCACGGTCAACATAGTAAGGAATCTGCATTTAAGAACCTACTAATCTGAGCTAATTTAGTAACATCCTTTTTTTAGGAAAGTATTTAAAACATGTAAGAGGATATAGGAACACCTAGGAGTAAATTTAGGAGCGACTCTAGGTGGGTGAGGGATTTGAGACACTGAATAAATTTAAAGAAAATATTTATTGGAGAAAAGAGGGGGATGGACGACACTTGTGCGATGGAGAATATTTATAATATTTTATTGAAACTTAATTTAAAATGTGAATTAGGAAAGTTGGTGGGTTTCAAAACTCTATAAAAGAAAAGGGAGATGAGGAAGAAAGGGATCGACTGTTAGTGTAACGTTACGCTGTCGAATTTATGATTTGACTAATTGCTTGTGAGGAGCTGGGATTTTCTCAGCTCGGATTGGAGTGGTAGCTCAGCCTTGCGAGGCGAGTTAGGAAGCTAGACTTACCATCTGGATTTTGTGTGGCCCCTTTGCGGCTAGGGGGGCTAAGGGGGAAGCAAAGTACCCCTAGCGATTGTCTAGGAGGTACCAATGAGGTCTTGACGGTCGGTGAGAGGGTGCGGCACGGAGCGCGCGAACGTCATTAAGGCGGGCGTAAGGCAACAATATGCTCATGTATTTAGTAGAGTAGAATGCATAGTTATTTACTTCAGCAATTATGATTATATTATGGTAAAAATGTTGATTCAGTTGTTGTAATTAGATAAGGAATGAAACTGGAATCAATTAGACTTCATCTATTGATTTGTATCATTAAAACGGCTACCGCTGGGGTTGTCCTTGGCAGTTGATGTCATATGCTGGTTGTGTTTTTTTTTACCCTGAAATTTTGTGGTTGGCACAGTTTTTCTCTTCTCCCACTGTGCGTTTTTACCTTGCTAAATTTTTCTTCTTACCTTGTTGATAAAACCACCTACAGTGTGTTCTCCTACTGTGCTTCCTGCTTTTACCTCTATCTGTGTTTATGATCTTCTGTCTCAGCTAATTGAAAGACCCCCCGCAGCAGTCGGCAACCTATTCCGGAATTTCATTTGAAATCCGTTCTTGTAAATTGTAACTGGGCTTTTCGTTTTTGTGTATGGTTACCGTGATACTGTTCAGAAATTTTTTGTTTTGGGTAATATGTTTTGAAGTTTTGGTTCTGGCAAATTTGTTTGCATGCGATGGG
Source organism: Picea engelmannii (assembly GCA_009831015.1). Taxonomy (NCBI): domain Eukaryota; kingdom Viridiplantae; phylum Streptophyta; class Pinopsida; order Pinales; family Pinaceae; genus Picea; species Picea engelmannii. Next base: position 1,246,433 of record ML781260.1, read on the forward strand.
TAGATGGTTATGTTATGGAATTAAACCTGAATTGATTTCGATCTGGCATTAGGTGGTTGGCATTTCGTTTTGAAAAAGGGACTTGAGATTCATTCTGGCAATAGGTATTGTCATCTTCGTTTTTTGAAATTTTGGATCTGAGATTTCATTTTCAGAGTTGTTTGGTGACTTCTTGACCCTGTTATGAGTAGCGTCCACTAGATTGAGTCACGGTGGGTTGGGAACTATAGCCGTGATGGCCTCCTGCGTTTTCTGTGGCGTGGCACATCGTTGCCCTCTAAAAATGACCAGTGGTTACCCCCAACACATGGCGATTATCCCACTTCTGTAGATTGCATTTTGGTTTTAATTTGCTGGTGAGTTTCCTTGGATACCTGAGTCATTGGCTTGTCTTCCCGTTCAGCGTTCAAACTTAGAGACAATGTTCCCCCTTTCTTGCATTCGTATCTGCGTCTCCAGGTCACAAAATCTTAAGTCTGGAACAACATCACTGTTTTTGCATCAGAGTCTCAGGCTATCTCGGCGATATCTTTGGAAAGGTTATAAAAAGGGAATATTAAAATGGCTTTTAAAAACAGGCTGCGTGCTACCAACAACACACCCACCAGCGATATCTGGTATCTGAACACATTTTGGCAGCTTATCATGATAATTCTTTGAAAGCCTGCGAGCTATTTTATGCGTAAATTTTACACAGGTCTGCGACCTGATATAAGCCTTCCATCACAGGTATCCATTTGATGGCACTGAACTGATTCTACATAAAAACTTTATAAACTTTTGATTATAAAAGAGTAATTTATCATCGTGGAAAAAGGACGAAATGTTAGTTAGCGAGCCTATTCGCTCTTACCCCTTTTTTCTGAAGTTTTTAAATTGCGTTGGGTATGCTGTTGATTTGCACTTAATCCTTGAATCAGTTGGTCAAATTTGTTGGCTTAGCCGTGGTTTCTGGCGTGTAAATGCACTGAGTCGAATTGCCTTCTTCCCATCCGTTAGGCCTGGCATTTCAGTGCTAGGATTGATCGCCGAATCCTAAATGCGAGTTGTGGAGTTGTTGTTTTAGGAGTGGCCTTTAATGCATTAACAGTAAATTTCTTTATGAACCTGTGGCTTCTGACAATCATACCCCTCTGTGTCCTATTGGCTAGACAAAATTCCCTTACACTTGTGCATCCTACTAAGTGGACAGAATCCACTCACGCCTGTGTGTCTTGCGGAGGGGTCAGAAATTTTTCCCTAGGCGTTTTTCCTTCAGCATTTGATTTTTCCCCTCTTTTTTTTTTACAGCTGAAACTGGGATGGTTGTAAGTTATCTTTAACTTGAATAATTATACATCAACCATATTGAGTATCCATAAAATTGTTCTTAAATTTTCTTGGTGAATTCATTGTTTAGGTTAATCATTTTTATTTTGGACTTTTCTTTTTAAGTTGAGAGACACATTTATTTATCTCTATATTACATATTGGATGGTATATATATGGCTTGCATTTATTCTATCTTCAATAAAATCAGGTGGTTTTTAACCTTAGATGACTTGATGGAAGTATGATCCTTTACTATTATTAAACAAAGGTCCTTCTAAATATATGTATATATGTATGGTTGCATTCGAAAGTGGTTAAAGAACTGTTCTCTTTTTATATAATGAAGTTTTATTATGAAGTTAGTTAGTTAATTTGCAAAGTCCTTATATTATAAATGTAATGAAGCTAGCGTTATGGTGATGCCATTGTAATTTTATTATGGAAATAGTTAGCTAACTTTCAAGGTCTTTATATTACAAAATGTAATGATGCTAGCCTTTATGGTGATGTCATTGTAGTTTTATTATTGATACTAACATATAAGATGTAATGTGGATGCTATCTTATTGCAAGGTAAGTGAGGTAAATGAAATGAAGTTATTCATTCATGGTATGTTATGGTAATAATTATGGTTGTTGATAAACATGTATCATGAAATGTCCTTGAAATTAAGTACGAGGAGTTACTATGGTTTAGTAATTGGGGATTGAAATCAATTGAATTTACATTATTTTAAGGTTGTACTTAGTAACCTATCGAATATTGGAATTGTCCCAACTCACAGTTGTATGATGTCAGACTCTTTGATCTGATAAAGCTAGTCGCTCTGTATATAAGTCGGTGTCTGTGATTATTTGCTGTGTAAAGAATCCAGTGCTGTATCAAGAGTCTCGGGCCCTTTAAAGGCAGGGTTTCCACTCTTGTGACACACCTGATGGAGATTACTAGTTTCTGCCTGAGCAGTCGGCCAGGAGCCTATCTGACCTTCTCTCTTTCCAGAGCAGAGGACTAAGATTAAACGCCCTGCTTTCCTGTGCAGAAATAGTAAAATCTACTATTATGGATTCTTCCTTATGTCTATGGTCGTTAATGCTTGCAGTTACTTGTTGTGCACCTTATGTCTTCTGGTTGTGATCATCGTGGTTGCATCTTGTTAGTCGTCGGGTGGCAACGTAGAGTCAAGTGTGTTTGTTTCCTTCCTACACATGCGCCCACACTTTAAAACAAAAAACAAAAAAAAAATTGCACCTGTTAAAGAGTTGTTGTCGTGAGTGTGTAATATGTTAACTAAGCTTTCTCCAAGCTCACATGATTCAAGAAAAATCTTGATGGATCATGACCTTGCAGAGAAGTGCTCAGGTAATATGGGAGGATTGCAACGTTCAGCTCCACACTCCATAATGATGGGCAGATTCGAGCATTCAGCTCCTCACTCAACCACTTTGATCCATGCTTTCCACACCAACAACTAGAAGGTACAAAACAATGAACATGAGGAGTGATGACTTGGCAACAATGACCAACAAACAAGAAACAGATGGAGGGACGATTCTCCTTCTTGACATTTCAAACTCAACAAAACTCGCTAAGGAATAAAATGCAGTTGGTAGGGTTCTAACAATGTTTGTAGGTGTTTATATTTCCTCCTTGACATCCATTCCTCCACATCCCGTAGATGCAAACACCAACTTCTCTTGGCAGATGCACCAGGCTGGCAATATACCAACGATTCAATATCTACAAATGTGGGTGCACCTCTAATTCATGAAAAACCCTCTCTCACAACCCTTTAACAACAACAATGACACCTCCATGCAGTGATGTCTCCCAAATCTGATACCAGCTTGAAAATAGAAGAGAAAAATAAATTGGCTTCTCTCAAGTGAGGCAACACCTAGAGGCCATCAAATCAAAGCAACGCTACACATTTTATTAAATCAATTGAGAGTACATTATATAGGATGACACTTGGTTTAGACGGTTTTCTCCATTATTCAATTTTGTCCATTATTTTTAACTTGGTACATACACACTCTTTACATTTAACTAGAAATGTATTACAAATTTATAGTAATCAACCACTTCCACAGTAAATAAGATCTAGGATTTTATCGACATTACACACTATACCTAGACATTTTCGAACAAAGTTTAGTTCAAAATGTCAGAAAACTAATCATTCCACTGCCCAAAAGATGGATTATCTTAGCTGATCAAATTTTGAAGAGTTACCACCACCCAAAAATTAATTGCCACCACCTTAACCTCCTTATCCATTTAATGATCGAACAGTTATCACCGCCACACCGTTTCATTTTTTACTGATCAAATATCAAAGTGGCAATGAACCATTCATGTTCTGGAAAATCCAAATTCGACTTAGGTACAAAAAAGGGACAAACTAACCGACTAATTGTATCAGTATATATATACATATATTTAATCTTGATTTTATAATGAATAAATAAGAAATAGAAATTGACAAAGAGTTCTTAAGAGTGTTAATGAGAGATTTTATGCTTTGTTCATTTTTTGTTTCTAAGTTTGTAAACTCATGATAATGTTTAGATTTATTATAAAGTAATTTATTTTGTTGTAGCATGCATACTTTCTTTACTATTTGAAAACTTCATTTAAATTCTTATGTTGTGCAATGTTTTGTTGTAGAATGTTGTTGAGTTTTTAGTACATAAGTACTGATTGAATTTATTGTTGTAGGGAATGATTCATTGAAGTTATTTTACTGTTGGAATATGAGATTTTAGTGTGTTGTTATAATTCTCTTGTTTCTTATATAACTCTGTTTTCGTTGTAATAACCATTTTACTCTCTACTGAAACACCTGTTGAAAAGGTTGTTGTAGAATAGAGTATCGATCTTTGTGTATGATGGAGGAGTGATTTAGTTAAGTTTTTTTTGTAATAACTCTTTATTATTTGTTGAAACACGTGTTGAAACAATTTTTGAAGCACTTGGTTGCAGCTTACAAGGGTCGTTACATAGTGCTGAAACTTGTGTAGTAATCGTTCATTTTTTCCGAAGCACTCCCCTACATCCTTCATTGTGTTATCAGAGATAGTAATATTTCTAATTCCTCATTGTAACTGAATACTCTGATTTGGAATATGATTTCAAATGGCTACAAACAATAATTTTCCTCAACCATAGATTCCTATATTGACTGAAAGAAATTATGATACTTGGTTTTTTAGAATGAGAACAATTATGTGTTCTCGAAATCTTTGGGGGTTTGTTACTGTTGGTTATTTAGAGCATGCTAACCAAACAACATAAATGGCTCTAACATACTCTAAACAATTTTTGTTGAAGGAGAACAAAAAGAAAGACAAAAAATCCCTCGGTCTTATTCAACAAGACCTAACTAAAACCCTATTTCTGAAGGTGTCAAGTTCAGTTTCTTCAGAGCAAGATTGCGACACTCTTGAAACTAGCTATCAAGGTGTATCCAAGGTGAATATTGTCAAGGTTCAAAATTTAGGAAGAGACTTTGAAAATCTGAAGATGAAGGAAAACAAGTCAGTTGATAGTTTCATGACTCAAATCATGAATGTTCTCAGCTAATTGATCTGAGTAATTGATAAATTTCTCAGATCTTTTCCAAATAAGTTTGAATCCGTAGTTGTACCCATAAGAGTATTTAAAGATATTATTTTAATGCATATTGATGAATTAATTTGTTCTCTGATTGCTCATGAATCTAGGATGTCTAGATATGATAATCGATTAGAAAGCACCTTCAAATCCCAGCTGCATGTTATTAGAGGCAGATGTAGAGCAAGGTCTAATAGGATAGGAAGAGGAGGTAGATTTTCTAGTCAAAGGGACAACATAAATTATTCAAAATTTGAGGAGAAACCTCAGGAGAATCCTGTTAGTTTAAGGGGGGAGTAAAAACATATGTTGGAAACAAGGAAATCAGAGGTATGATAAATCAAAGGTACAGTGTTATTATTGTAAGAAATTTGGAAATTATGCTAACAAGTATTGTAAAAGGAAAACATATGTTGGAAAGTAATCTTCTCACATGATAGAGGAGTCATATGATGACCAAAAACCTATGTCTCTAACTTGTAATGTCACCCGGGAAAATTCAAATGATGTTTGGTTTTTGGACAACGGATGTAGAAACCACATGACTATAAATAAAGACTTGTTTTCCAGTTTAGATAGCATTATTCAGTATGAGGTAAAGTTGGGTAATAACTATAAGGTAAGAGTTAATGGTAAAGGTGTGATTCTTGTTTTTACTAAGAATGATGAAAGAAGAAAAATAGATGATGTTTATTATGTACCTGGTATGAAATGCAATATGTTAAGTGTTGGACAACTGATAGAGAAAAAGTACAGACTATTCTTCAAGAACAATGTATTTACAATTTACGATAAGTATCCAAGTAAGAAGTTGATCTCCAAAGTAGAGATGAGAAAGACTAAAATGTCTCCACTTACTATGAGAAATGGTGTGACTAACTCTTTGAATGATTATAAAGATAAAGGTTTCGATGAGTCATGGTTATGGCCTTTGAGACATGGCCATTTACATTCTAGAGGTTTAGATTTGTTGCAGAAGAAGCAAATGGCGAAGGGGATGCCCAATATTCAGCAATAAACAAGCTCATGTGAGAGGTGCATACTTGCAAAGCATCACATGGATAAATTTATTTCTGGAGTTTCATATAGGGATAAATCTCCATTGGAACTTTTTCAAACAGACTTATGTGGACCGGTGCAAACACCATCATTGACTGGTAATGTCTATTTTATGACTTTTATTGATGATTTCAGTCGACACACATGGGTTTATTTACTAAAGAAGAGATCTAAATATTTTGATATATTTAAGAGGCTTAAAGTTTTTGTTTAATATGAGAGTGACAAAATATATTAAAGTATTGATATCATACATAGGAGGCAAGTATATGATAACTGATTTCATGGATTTTTTTCAGTCTCATGGAATCAATAGAAAATTTACTACTCATTATATTCCAGAGTAGAATGGAGTAGTTGAAAGGAAGAATCAAAGCATTATGAATATGGCTCAAAGTATGTTGAAGGAGAAGCATATTCCAAATGAATATTGCGGTGATGCAGTTGATTGTTCAATATATATTCTGAACATGATTCGAGTTAAGAGTGTAAAGAACCAAGTTCCCCAGGAATCTTGGAGTGGTAAGAATAACAACATATCCCATTTGAGGATTTTTGGGTGTGTAGCGTATGCACATGTACCTGAAGAGATGTAGAGAAATTTGGATGAAAGAACTGAGAAATGTGTATTTGTTGGATAGAGTGAGGATTATAATGCATATAGACTCTATAATCCCGTCACCAATAAGTATGTTATCAGCAGAGATGTTGAGTTGAAGGAAGAGGAGGCTTGCGATGGTAGCATTGAATTTTTTTTTTCAGGGGAAGTTGAAATATCCCATGAAGATGATGATGGATATGAGAAGGCCATACAGGATGGAAAATTAATTCCACAGTCACATATATTTGAAACAAGAACTCATGTAATACAATCACCAAGAGTCACCCCATCACAACTAAGAACGCCTAGAACATATGAGTGTGGTGAGCCATCGGGTCATGGTGGACAACAAATAGGATCATAGGTAAGTGATGAATCAAATCCTACTTTAGCTTCATTAAGAAACACAATTAGAGGTCAGAAGACTAGAAGTTTAAGATAATTGTATGAGAAAAATGATGAAGCAGATCAAGTTTCAAATTTTGCATTAAGTGGATATGATCCTGTAAATTTTGATGATGTTGTTAAGAAATAAGTTTGGGTAGAAGATCTAAGTGAAGAAATTGATGCCATAGAAAGGAATAATACTTGGGAACTTGTAGATTTACCTGAAGATAAAAATTGTACAAGTGTTAAATGGATTTAAAAGATTAAGTTAAATGTTGAAGGTGAAGTTGACAAGCACATGGAAAGGCTTCTAGCCCAGGGGTTCAGTCAATAACCCAATATTGATTATAATGAAACTTTTGCACCTTTAGACAGACTTGATATAGTAAGAATGATGTTAACCATTTCTCCTCATAATAAATGGTGTATGTACCAGAAGGATGTAAAATCTGCATTTTTAAATGTTTTTATCGAAGAAGAAGTTTATGTGAAACAACCTCTAGGATACGATATTGATGGACAAGAAGGTATGGTCTACATGTTAAAGAAAGCATTGTATGGATTGAAACAAGCACCGAGATTATGGTAAAACATAATTGATGAATACTTCAATAGTGAAGGATTCAACATGGGTCCAATTGAGCCAACTTTGTATACAAAGATAAATCAAGAAGGTAAACTCTTGATTGTATGCTTGTATGTTGATAATTTGATTTTTACCGGAAATGTTTCAGTAGATGAGCTTAAGATAGCCATGAAAACTCAGTTTGAAATCACTGATCTTAGAATGATGAAGTATTTTCTAGGCATTGAAGTAAACCAATCTAAAGATGGTATTTTTATTTGTCAAAATAACTATGCAAAGTACATATTGAAAATGTTCAAGATGGTGAACTCTAAACCAATTGTAACACCAATCGCAACTAGACAAAATCTCAGTAAGAATGATGAGGGGTCATCTGTTGATCTGACTCTGTATAAAATACTATTTGGAATTCCTATGTATTTGACAACAAGAAGACCTAATATTATGTTTGTTGTAAGTATAATTTCCATATTTATGGAGGCTCCGAAGAGAACCCATTAGAAATCATGAAAAATGATCCTAATATATCTTCCTGGAACAACAAATTATGGTTTTCTATACACATCAAACTCAAATTCTTTGTTGATTGGATACACTCATAGTGATTTTCGAGGTAGTATAGATGACAAGAAGAGAACATCAGGATATGTTTTCAACTTTGTATCAACAGTTGTAGCATGGGATTCAAAGAAGTATCCCATTGTGACTTTATCATCTGTTGAGGCAGAGTATGTTGCAGCTACAATAGTTGCATGTCAGACTGTGTGGATGAGAATGACTATGACTGAGTTGTTGCATGAACAACAAGATCCAAATCATATTTTTTGTGATAATGAATCAGCCATTACATTGTCATGTAATCATGTTTTTCATAAGAAAACTAATAATATTGATACAAAATATCATTTTATTCGAGAGTTGATAAACAATGATGAACTTTCTATAGAGTTTTTTAAATATGAAAATGAGTTTGCAGGCATGTTTACAAATCCCTTAGCAAATGAATTATTTGAAATTCACGGAAAGAACATTGAGGTTTGTGAACTATAATATTGCAATGGGCTTTTTTGGTGAAATTATTAAGGGGGAGAATGTCAGAAAATTAATCATCCCACCTCCCAAACGACAGATTATCTCATCCTATCAAATTTTGAAGAGTTATCACCACCCATAAATTAATTTCCGTCGCCTTAACCGCCTTATCCATTTCATGATCGAAGAGTTAGCACCGCCACACCACTTCATTTTGACTGATCAAATATCAAACAAACAATGAACCATTAATGTTCTCAAAAGTCCAAATTCGACTTAGGTACAACGAAGGGAAAAGCTAACCGAATAATTGTATTAGTATATATACATATATGTGATCCTCATTTTGTAATGAATAAAGAAGAAATAAAAATTGACAGAGAGCTCTGAAGAGTGTTAACAGATATTTTTATGTTTTGTTCATTTTTTGTTTCTGATTTTGTAAACTCATGATAATGTTCATCTTTATTACAGAGTAATTTATTTTGTTATAGCATGCATACTCTATTTACTATTTGTAAAATTCATTTAAATCCTATGTTGTGGAGTGTTTTGTTGTAGAATGTTATTGAGTTTTTAGTACAAAAGTACTAGGTGAATTTACTGTTGCACGGAATGATTCATTGAAGTTATTTTATTGCTGAAATCTGATTTTTTAGTCTACTATTATAATTCCCTTGTCTATGCTATAAATCTTTTTTTGTTGTAATAGTCATTTTACTCTCACCTGAGACACTTGTTGAAAAGGTTGTTGTAGAATAGAGCATCGATATTTGTGTCTGATGTAGGATTGATTTACTTAAGTTTTTGTTTTAATATCTATTTATTATTTATTGAAACACTTTCTGAAACAATTGTTGAAACAATTGGTTGTAGCTTACAGGGGTTGTTACATAGTATTCAAATTCATGCAATAATTTTTCATTATTTTCTGAAGCAGTCCCCTGCATCCTTCACTAACAATATTCTAACCTAGACATTTATCGATTATTCCTAACAAAAGAGCCACTGATTTTTTATTCACTTTCTTCACCATTGGCATCCGAGCCTTCGACATTTTTGAACAAATTTTAGTTCTAACAATATTCTAACGTAGATATTTCTTTATTATTCATAACAAAAGAGCCACTCAATTTTTATTCGTTTTATTCACCATTGGAATCCGAGCCAATTGAAGAGTCCCTAGTAACAAAGCTGAACAAATAATTTTAGTTGCTCCAATCCGAGACGTAACTATAAAGCCCTATCTTACATGCGAGTCAAGGCCAAATAATTTATTACTTGATTGACTTTTTGAAAGGGAGAACAAGATATTCAACATATGTACTTAAATATAATAGCTACACTCTCAATAAGATATAATGCAATTTTTTCAATAACCGCCATATAATAGCTACACTCTCTCAATAAGATTTGAGATAATGCAATTTTTTCAAGAACTCTTTTGAAACTAGTTTACATTTTATTTTATGCAAAATATATACTTGATTGTCGCAATAGACATCCCTCCGTCTACCCTGTACAAGGATATCAACCTTTCATCATTGGATCTTAGTACACGCTGTTACTATGAGACAATTGTTTTATCTTCAAAACTGAATTTATTTTTGCATCATGCTTTCCATTGTGTTCTACAGCTTTGGCTATTTATTAACATTGTTTTTAGAAACTTCCATGGTGAATTTTTTATCATTTTCCTCTTCCAAGTGAATGAATCCATATCATACATCTTTATTAACACTATTTTTAGCAACTTCGATGGTGAAGTTTTCATGATTTTCCGCTTCCAAGTGAATGACTCCCTATCATAAACTGACCAACCAACTCCATTAACCATGAAAAAAAAATCCTCAATTCATTTAGGTCGGGAATCAAAAGTTGCTTCTTGGAAAAGGAACACACGCTTCTTATATTTTAAGGATGCATTCACACTTTATAATTAAACGCACATTCTTATTTGAATAGTTTTAACCTTTAGTCAAGATCCACATATGCCATTGGAATGTGGAAACAAAAACTATACATCATTTTGTTAATAAAATGAACACATTAAAAACATCTCCACATTCTCTTATATATATTAAAAAATATGTGACAACATTGTTCACTTGTCCCCAATTGTTTCTCTTATATATTTTTGATAATTCATCCCAATCTCTTCAAGGACAAGCAAAAGGGACATTGGCATTATTTATAGAGAGGAGCTCCCATTTATTAGATTTTCTTTCAAATACAATTTTTAAGTAATTTTAAAAATTATTTTGTTATTGTTTAAATGTGACTTTTATTCCACCACTATGGAATAAAACATTGATCTAAATCCAATTCCTAATCCTCGATTGGGCATTTTCTAGAGAGGAGCGCCCTTTTTTTTAGGTAGATTTTATTTGAAATACAATTTTTTATTTGTTAGATTATAGAAAGTAACATTATTTTTAATTTTTTTTTGTTATTGTTTAATTCTAATCCACTAGTATGGTGCAAAACCTTGATCCAAACACAAACCCTAACGCCCCACAGTACCCATACATAAAAATTAATCAATGTTTAGATGAACTTAGGAACACAATAGAGCCATCGTGTATTTCATTTGCATTTTCAGTTGATAGAACTATTTCTTTCATTAGCCATGTTTGTGGCCAATTATATTATATACTTAAATATAGCGATAGGAAGATGTGAAAAACTTCCTTATAAAAACATAAATGCTTGCCCATTTTTTTATTAGCCCTAGAACCAAACAACACCCTTATCTAAGAAAAATGTGTTCTTGCATGGACTAGTGCATAGTCTAGCCATGGAAGGAGCATTGGATTGCTACGTGGTTTATGGTATTCGATAAACCGCCATACAGTAATAGGGAGATTCCCTTGTATTTTCTTCATAAAATATGGACCAAGTTTATTATGGTCTCCATGTCAATTATTTTGATATTGGTGAATTCCAAGGGGTTTCTCTTATCTCTTCTCAATATTGAGAAACACCCATGCATAACCCATTGAAAGGGATTCCTAATCTTAGTCATATTCCTAACCCTCACCACTTCTCCCCCAAAATACCTTAACTTTGAGATAGGATTCATGTCACTAGTATTGTTATATCATCCATGACATGCAATCTAGTTCAACATAGTATATTTTTGGAAAATTCACATCGATAGTCAACTTTGATGGTGTAATTCCCATATGAACATATAAGTGTATTTCATAAATATTTGATAAGTGGTTAAGAGAATTAAATTATTAGTGTCATTTTAGACCTAGAAAAAAGTGTTTTTGTTGGTAACATCATTTTCCAAATTGAGGATTGATTTAAAGGTTTTTGTTAGTACCATTATGAGGCTTTTAAGTCCCTGGTTGGAATATTTTGTATCTTTGACCTCCAAAAGAAAGGATTCTACTTGTATCACCACTTTTCAAAACGATTGTAAAAGCAGCTACTATTGCAACATTTTAAAATAACTCTAAAGGATTGTTTTCAAGTTGCTAACTATGGTTTTCATGAGTATACAAACTTTAACATTTAGAGATTACATATTTCTCAGTTTGACATCTAAACTATTAAGCACTCAACCCTCTCTCACATAGTATTGTCTTCGAAGGAGAAGTGCTCATACTAATAAATTAGTAATATCCATAACCCTTCTTTCATTTGGTTGAGGATAATCTTAAGTGACCAAAAGGCATATAATACAAATTGGAGAGTGTTCATGAGATTTTCCCTTTACATTACAAATATAACTAAACAAAACCAATCCTTGAAGCCAATAAGCATAGTCATTATGTGTATGTTTCTACTTAGAGATTAATAAAAGAGGAACTTGAATTCAAAGTGTTAATTATATTTGCAGTTGAGCCAATTTTTTGTGTGCATGTTACACTAGGGACAATATTCTTTGAGGCGTGCTAAGAATATAAATATATACATAACTCTTAGACCAAAGAGCATAATACTTTATAAAGGATGCATTTGGGTGAGACATGTAGTATATAAGTATTATATTTACATATCATTTTGGTATTAGAGTAGTTGAATCCTTCATGCTGATGTAGGTAACATACCTTTTAAGATAAATAGAGCTAAGATGGGAAAATAAATGATGGGAGATAGGTTGGAAGACTTAAGGGATAGTAATATGAAACTATAAGGGGAGAATAAAAAAAACAAGGAACATGTGAAAATGGGATACCTAAGGATAATGGAGATATTAAAAGACCTAGTGACTTATGAAAAACTATTTTCATTGCTAAAGGATAAAATTTTTGAATGTTAAGAATCCCTCACCATTGTTATGGAATATTCGGACAAGGGCAAGGTTCATATCATATGATTAGAAGAGAAGGTCATTGAGAAGGATAATCGAAAGAGGAGAAGTTAATTTAGATGATGGCTCAACTGCACTAGGAATTAAAAGATGAGGATGAAGTATTGGAAAATCTATCGGACGTTGTACAAGATACCAAGGAAGCAAGGAAACCATCCATTTCTCTTACAAAATACAACATCCTTACCAAGAAAATCATGGTAAGGCACCTTCAAACATTTCTCAAATTTTTTTTGGTGATTTTGAAAAACATACTATAGGAATTGGTTACATGTTATTAAGATAAATGGTCTATATGGTCAAGGACTAGGAAAGATAAGTCAAGGAAACATAGGAACCATTGTAGTTGAACTAGGGTCAAGTATGAAGGCCTAGGTTTCAATGGCATACAGGACAAGGACATGACCAACACAATCACTTTTATGAAGGTGAAAGATGTTGTAGAGTTGGAATTATCACAGGAGGAAAGAGTAGAAACAATAGAATATGGTATCACACTGCATCCCTCTAGTGGAAGCGTATGGAAGGGAAACAATGATCAAAGTTCAAAGACTCAGATTGTGCTAACACTTAGAAAAAGTAGCAAGCCAATCAACCTCAACAAGAAGAAAAGGAATAAGAGGTGTGAATCATGTCATGGTTCTAGCTTAAACTTCTCACTTAGATACTTTATTAATGTATGAGGCAACCTTGCTTAAACAAGGCCCATTAAATAGTTAGTTAATATTCACTCATTGTTAAAAAAATTATCTTTATTAATAAGGCTCAAACTAGTTATCGATCCTCATGATAAGTGTGCATGTAGGTAGTTAAGATTCCCTATGGATAGATATATATTGTCTTGAAGGTTTTTAAATATTGTGTTAAGAATTCTTATTGTAATGTGAGCTTTGATATGAGAGGTTTTCCCTTTGAAGAGACAAGTGAACATATCTCTCTATTTTTTATTATCAATAGATATTTCTTAGGGGTCATCTATTTTCTCTTGTGTTCACTCTTTTGCACTACATTTTATGTGATTGATCTTAATTTTCAAGGTTAAGTACATTACAAGCAGTAACACATATATTTCTTGGGCATCAAGTGGGAGAATGTTTGGGGAAGAAAGTGCAATTTCTTTTCCTTTTGCATATTTTTTATGGAAAAAACAGGATGAATGAAATCAATTCTATCTTTGAAAACTTATGTACATAATTTGAAGAAACCAAGAATATATCTAAATTATTCTTGAAAAAATTATTTGTTTCAATTATTTTTTTCCAAAATGAAGTCTGCAAAGTGGAGATATTGTTGATTTAAAATCAATCCTTTTTTAGTGTTTTTTGGCGACAACCACAAATTTCACAGGTTGGATATCTTTTGATAGAATGAATATATTTTATTCAAACCACTGTCATAGATGCAAACAAGCTATGGAATTTCATAATTGGTGTCATAATATCCAATATAAGAATTATAACATAGGTTGTGATCATTTTATATTTTCAACCTCAAACCCTACCTTGAACAAGTAAAGTTATTCTCTAGTGCTTTTAAGAGATTTATCTTGGGTTAGAAAGCTCATAATTTTTTGAATTTTTTTAAGAGACATGTTTTGATATCTTTAACTAACAAAGTGATCTTTCATTCAACATGTAAAACTACGATTACAGAATAATACAGATAGGAAATAGAAGTGGAATTACATTGTTGGAATCCATTGTAACCCTTGTTGGTACCCCTTTGAGTATTAGCACATCAGAGTCCCAGGGGTGATTTTAAGAACCCCCCCTAAATTTATATGTATAATAAATGGGCGAATCCCCATGATACATAGGAAAAATTGAGGGCTATTTTATCAATAATATAAAATGTATATATAATTTTTTGGCGAATATTTTAGT
>ML781260.1:1273967-1331573 GCA_009831015.1 Picea engelmannii
TGTTCTTTTCATGGGAAAACAAGGGAATGATATACTCATTTGTTAGATGGCCATGATTCACCTCCTCTATTTATGTATTGACACTATGATGCATTAGGGTAGCTGTTATGTGGAGAAAATAATCGTTATGCTAGTATGGTGTTTAGAGATAGCGAATTGCAGTCCTGTATCAGACCTGAGTTTTCATTGAATGGAATTGATGTATTTTGATCCATTGCTGATTAATATACAAGTGCATTTCTGGAAATGGTTCTTAGTTAAATACATGAGATTGTGAGGTAAATAACTTGCTAACTATTTGGGAGGGACTAAAAATCTAGAATGTGCAACTATCTTTGTATTTTAGATAGATATTGTAAGTGTGTGCATTTTCAATTAATTGGTATTTTGTTTTAATATCAATTCTATTGTAAGTTGATTAATGAATAACCATACAATTTTGTAGTCTGTGTTTCATTCCTTATAACAGAGAATAACTCGATCTAAGCCTGTGATTTGATGTTCGAGTGTTTATCTAACTTACCTGTACAATATTTACTCAATAACCCATTAGTAGACATCAATTAGAACAATCCTCTGTTCAAAGCTCGAGTAGTGATTTGTTTGAATGGTTTGAACATTGGCTTGAATGATATTTTTCCTTTTCATTCCATTTATATAACTGTAGTCTTGTGTTTTCTTGGTTAATACACAACGGTTAGAATTCATTGGTTATTAAATCCGTTATTACTTCCAAGCACATAAACACTTGATTCTGAAGGTGAAATATTGTACCATAAGCCCATCGATAGATTTGAGCCAAAGAACTAGTAATTGGTTATATTTTTTGTTTCTATTAATATAATTTTGATTTATCACACATTCATTGATTTACCAATAAAGATCCAATTCGAGTCATATCTATGCACAGATAAACATCTTTACATAGTATGCAGTGCCACTGGAATATTGTTACACTTAACATCAAATATGTGAATGCAAGTGAGAGTATATGAGATTTATATTGGATTTCTTGAACTAGGTTTTGTATGGTTTGGTGTCTCTGATCAGATGTAAGATTTTAATTCTTTTTTTATTTATTTATAACCTTAATAGAGAGGTTGGATTAGGCTTCACCACTTTTCCTTGCACATACCGTGTTTCCATCTCACAATTTCATGTCCCAGATTGATAAGTAAGTGTAACAAGGTTTATTAAGTTAAAAATAAATTGAGTTACATTTTTTTATTCATTTTTTATTGAACCCAGGTCTCTTGGGTGAGAGACGAGTGATAAATTGTGAAGCAAGAAATGTAGAGAGAAATGAATAGATCAGAAAACACTATATTAGAATATATGAAGAAGAGTACAAAACGAGTACATGAAGAAGACGATGAAGAAGTTAGTATGCAAAGGGAAATAGCTGAGCTAAATAGGCTCAAGAGAATCAAGAATAGAAAGTACAGCTGGCCAAGAAAGCTGGCAATGTACAGTCAGCCTGTTGAGGTTACATTATATTTAACACTCCCTCTTAAACTCAACAGTTACAAACATCAGCACTGATTATGCCTAAGTGTTGTCTTTGAAAATCAAAAACCGATTTTCTCAGTGGCTTTGTAAAGATATCAGCAAGTTGATCTTGAGAACCATATAATTGTAGTACAATATTACCATTATTGACTAGCTCGCGTATGAAATGAAAACGAGTGTCAATGTGTTTGTTTTTCTTATGAAAGACATGATTTTTGGATAGAGCAATTGTTGAAGTATTGTCACAGAAAATAGGAGTTGGATCTTTTTCTGTATGTGACATATCTTTCAATATTCTTCTCAGCCACACAACTTGACAGGAAGCTAAGGTAGCAGCGACATACTCTGCCTCTGCAAAAGATATTCAAACAATTGGTTGCTTCTTTGATGCCCATGAGATTATGTTTGTGCCCAGTTGAAAAACATGTCAAGATGTGTTTTTCCTGTCATCTAGGCTGCCTGCAAAATCACTGTCTGTGTAACCAGAAAGTTGATTACTATCAGATTTAGTGTATCATAAGCCAAAATTGAGAATTCCTGCAACATATTTCAGAATTTGTTTCACCATTTTCCAATGAGAATCTTTGGGGGATTCCATGAATCTAGAAACAAGGCTAGCCGCATACATAATGTCAAGCCCAGTTGTTGTAAGATACAACAAACTACCTACTAAACTTTTGTACAGGGTAGAGTCCACTGTAGGACCTTCATCATTCTTGCTCAATTTTGTGCCTAGGGGTATAGGGGTTTCTGTTGGATTGCATCCTTCCATGCGAAATCTTTTGATGATGTCTGTTGCATACTTTTGCTGATAGACAAAAATGCCTTTGGTTGATTGACCAACCGCAATCCCTAAAAAATATTTCATTATGCCAAGATCTGTCATCTCAAACTCAGATTTCATGGCATGTTTAAAATCTGTTAACTCAAGATTTCCCGTATAGATCATGTCACCAACATATAAAGATATAATCAAAATTTTACCATGTTGATCTGTTTTGGTGTAAAGAGTTGGCTCATTTTGGCTTCTGCTGAAAACACTTTTGATCAGATAAGTGTCAATTATGTTGTACCAAGCTCTTGGAGCTTGCTTTAAGCCATACAAGGCTTTCTTCAACCGATATACTTTGGCTGGCTACTCTTGGACATCAAATCCATGTGGTTGATCGACATAAACTTCTTGTTCTAAGAAACCATTCAGGAATGTTGACTTGACATCCATCTGGTAAACCTGACATTTGTGTTGGGTTGCTATGGCCAATAGAGTCCTTACAGTGTCTAATCTTGCTACTGGAGAAAAAGTTTCACCATAATGAGTACCAGGTTGTTGTGAGAATCCTTTGGAAACAAGTCTTGCCTTGTGTTTTTCAATCTGCCCTTTTCCATTGAGTTTAGTTTTGTAAACCCACTTGACACCAATACTCTTCTTGTGACTTGGAAAATCAACAAGATCCCATGTTTTGTTCTTCTCAATGGAGTCAATTTCTTGGTTCATGGCTTAAATCCAATGTGTCTCCTTAGCTGCTTCCTTAAAGGATGTAGGTTGACATGAAATTAAAGAAAAAAGGTTGTGTTGTGAAAAATCATCCAACTGCTGATGGATTTCTATCAAACTTTGAGTTCTCTGATTTTGTGGTTCAGAGAATGATTCTCTGCTGGAACTTGGGTTATCCTGAGAATTTTCAGGTTGTCTTTGTACCTGCAATCTTGGAAGAGTAGTTTGAGGTACTTGGTGTCCTGAATTTTATGCATTTTCAGAACTTGGCAGCAATAGATTTTGGCTGTCCATTTGTTGATTTTCTGAATCATTCCAGAATTGATTTTCTAGAAATTTTACGTCTCTGCTTAGAAGTAGTTTCTTGGTGATTGGATTGTAAATCCTGTAAGCTTTAGATGTTTCACTATATCCAGTGAAAATACATTTCTCACTTTTGTCATCCAATTTCTTCCTTAATTCAAAAGGTATGTGAGTGTATGCGATGCATCCAAATGTCCTTAGATGTGCAACATTTAGCTTTGTCCCACTCCATGCTTCTTGGGGAACTTTCATCTTTAGACTTGTGGTTGGAGATCTATTCAGGAGATAAACTAAGCATGCTACTACTTCAGCCCAAAAAGTATTTGACAAAATTTTCTCTTTAAGAAGTCTTCTTTCCATATTCATTATTGTCTGATTTTTCCTTTCAGCCACTCCATTCTGTTGTGGAGTATACCTGGTTGTTGTTTGCATGATAATGCCTTGTGATTTGCAGAAATTTGCAAATTCTCTGGAGTTGTATTCTCCTCATCCATCTGACCTGAGTGCTTTGATATATTTGCCACTCTTTTTTTCAGCTTCTACCTTAAATTCTTTGAATTTTTCAAAAGTTTTAGACTTGTGTCTGAGAAAATAGATCCATTTTTTTCTACTGAAATCATCAATAAATGTTAGAAAATAAAAGCTGTCACCTATGGACTCTGTTTGCATTGGTCCACATACGTCAGTGTGAAAAATTTCAAGATGTTGTTTGGCTTGATTGGAAAACTTTGGAAAACTAGTTCTCTTATGTTTTCCAAGTATGCAAGACTCACATGGGGGAATTTTCTCTTTAAAGATAGGAAGACCTTTGACAATGGAGTTCTTCTGAAGAAGACTTAGACTCTGAAAAGGTAGATGTCCAAATCTTGTATGCCAAACCATAGTTTCATTCAGCGTAGATGCACTCTGTGCATATGGTTGAATCAAATTTGTTGTTCTGAGTGTAAGGGGAAACATCCTATTCGGAGTCATATGGATTTTAGAAATCAATTTTTTTGTTGGGGTTTTTGTCATATATTTTGCAAGATGCTCCCTCCAAAAGTACCTTGTAGCCATGTTCAATGAGTTGTCCTACACTTAACAAATTATGTTTCAAATCTAGAACATGATAGACATTTTTTATGTCTTTCTTGACATTTTGTTTAGTAAGAATAGGAACAGTTCATTTTCCTTAAACCTTGACTAGGTAATCATTTCCAAGTGTAATATCAGATGATATTGAATAATCAATGCATGAAAGTAAATCTTTGTTACCTGTCATGTGATTGTTGCATCCATTGTCCAACAACTAGAGATCTTTAGGTTGTTCTTCAGTCTTGTGACATGAGAGAAACATACCTCCTGAGTTTTCTCTCGTGTGATTTGACACATGTGCTCTGCCTGAGAGATGATTTGCTTGCTTCTTCCTGCATTCAGATTCATAGTGCCCATATTTTTTGCAGTAATAGCATTGTATGCTTGTTTTTTCATTTGATCTTCTCCCTCTGCCTCTTTGAGGCTGGAAATTCTGATGTTGATTTTGTTGTTGATATCTTTGACCTTGGAAATTTAGATTTGGATTTTGTTGTCTATTGCCTCCACTGGAGTGAGGGTTACTTTGATTGCTCCCTCTTCCTTGATGACCTCTTCTTATTCCTCTGCCTCTTCCTCTCCTGAAGGAGAATTGAGTTTTGAAAGCATTGGAGATTGACTCATCTGTGAGATGCAGTCTGGTCTCATGTATCACAAGAGAACCAATTAATTCATCTGTTGAAAATTTTGACAGATTCTTGGATTCAAGGATTGTTGTTACAACCATTTCAAATTTATTTGGTAAACTTCTAAGGATTTTCTCAACAATGCATTGATCAGTGATGGTTTCACCAGTCAATCTGATCTGGTTCACGATGCCCATGACTCTGGTCATGAACTGATCCACATTTTCGGACTCTGTCATCCTTAGAGTCTTGAATTGTGTTCTCAAGGTCTGCAGTTTAATTATTGACCCTGTCAGTTCCTTGGTAGGAAGATTTAAGGATGTCCCAGGCCTATTTTGAAGTACCAGTTCTTATGATTTTTGAAAAAATCGAGTCATCCACAGAATTTTGATTCCAAAATTTAGCTTTATTTTCTCTGTTTCTCTGCGTTGCTTGAGCAATTTTCTACTGATTAGTCATGGCGGATAGGTCTATTGGATCTGGTTCCACATATCCATGATCCACTGGATCCCAACACTCTTGTGCTTGCAAGAAGGATCTCATCCGAAGAGACCAGAACTCATAGTTCTTTCCAAGAAGAATCGGACCCTCTGTTGGTCCTAAATTGCTAGACGTCGCCATATTTTAAGGAATTAACAAAACAGAAGAAAAATTCTTACTTACCTGTCTCCTGCGTGAAATTTGCAGTGGTTTCGAAACTTCGTTAGACGAGACTTTTGAACTCTCCAACTTTTGATTGCCGAAACATCGATTGCCGATGAGATATTATCGACCTTGAATTGGCCCTTAGTCTCCGATCAATGTGACCACATGCCGAAAGGTTAAAGCACTACAAGCTTTTCCAGTTCTTTGTCCTCTTGAATCCCCGATCTACGATTTACCGATTTCCCGATATGACTTTTCTCGCCTTAGCCCCTCCTGGCTTTGCCCTAGTCCATGTGACCAGTTCTCACAAGACCACAGTCATACCTCTTTTCCTTTTGAGAAATTTCCTGAATGCTTTGATCTCCTCCACGCGTCCTCCTATGATGGACGGTCCTGATCTCTTCTCGCAATTTCGAGACTTCAAATTATTCGGATGTCTTGTCTTTAGGATTCGCGATTTTTCGAATCCCGTAATGCCGATGGAATCTCTTATCGAGATTTTTTTTTTTTTTTCGAAGGCCTCGATCTCTGCCACGCGTCCCAACAGATGGATGGCTCAAATCTACTTTGGGGGTTTCACTGTGGAGATTCCCGATCCCTCGTTTTGACGAGATGACGTCATCTGGGCCCCATAACAGAGCTTTCCTCCTTTCGAGATTTCAGACGTCTCAATTCTGAAATGCTCTTGCTTCTTGTCCTCAGGATTCACGAAACGCCGAATCCCGATATGTCGATGGCCCTTTCCTTTCGGGACTTTCCCCGAAGGCCTAGATTGTTGCCACATGTCCCCTCAAGATGAACATTCCTGGTCGTTTCGCAATTTCGCAACTTGTGACACCCGATGACAGAAATCCTCTGTCAACTTGAAACCTCGGTCGCCGATATGCTGATGGTTTCTTCGATGTTCGCCATGTGTCCGAACAAATGGACGACTGTGATTTTTTCGAGATTTCACGATTTGCGATGTCGGGATTTCGTGTATCGGGGTTTTGGAGAGCAGTCTCCTTCACTCGTCTAACTCCTGATCCCTAATTTTGTGATGGGATAGGATCGACGAATCATGATCTTTCGCGATCCAATGGTCCAGAATAGCTCTTGATCTCACGATTCACAAATTCTCTCGACAGTCTTCTGACCTTTACACCTTGCGAGTTAGCGAAATGCCGAGATCTCGCCACATGTTTCTTGATGGACAGTCCAAATGATTTCGGGATTTCACGACTTCACAAGTTGAAATTTCTCCTATGTGCTTCAGAGGACTAAACCTCATGCACCTTCTCACTGATCCAACTGTTGTCGGTCCTTTGCACAAGATCTGACGGCTGAAATTATTTCATCTTTTCCGCGCTCTCTTCATCCCTTCTGAAATGGTTTCCCTCTCTGGATTCATTCGCAGGACGAATCTTATGGCCTCAATGGATGTTCTTTGCACATGAGAAGCGTTCTTTGCCCCTGTGGAAGAAAGATTCATGAATCTTTCAAAGATTTGATAGAAATACACAGATTCTTTAAAGCTTGGCGTTGTCTACTGCAGTCTTTAACATATTTGAGTGATTTCCAAAATGCTTTAAACAATGTTGCCTTCTGCAACAATCTTTCACAAATTTGAACGAATTCCGTGAAATCTTCAATGTTTATGCCTTCTGAAGCTCTTCTTCATGAATTCTTTGATGATTCTTGAAAATTACAAGAATCTTTAAAGTTTCTTCTTCTGCACTTTCTTCTTCCTCGATCTTTCGAGCATTGTACACTCTTCTTTGACACATGAGCTTCTTACGCTGATCTTTTGAGCATATGATGGTCTTCTTCCTCGTGGAATTTCCCTGCGAGGATCTTTCGAGAGTATGATGGACAACTCTCCAAGCCTTGTGAAAAGTCTGTGTCAAAATGCTCTCAAGGTCCGTGAAGCTCTGCGCTATTTGAGGATCGTGTTGCTCTCCAGCCTGTGTGAAGAGGCTTACTAGTGTATCTCTGATACCATGATAAATTGTGAAGCAAGAAATGCAAAGAGAAATGAATAGAACAGAAAACAGTATATTAGAATATATGAAGAAGAGTACAAAATGAGTACATGAAGAAGATGATGAAGAAGTTAGTATGCAAAGGGAAATAGTTGAGCTAAATAGGCTCAAGAGAATCAAGAATAGAAAGTACAGCTGGCCAGGACAGTTGGTAGTGTACAATCAGGCTGTTGAAGTTACATTATATTTAACAACGAGTATCCAAACCAAATTTTACCGTCTTGTGTAGCAACACTTACTTTTTTGATATTATTCACATGGTTGGTTCTTT
This sequence comes from Picea engelmannii, assembly GCA_009831015.1. Classification (NCBI taxonomy): domain Eukaryota; kingdom Viridiplantae; phylum Streptophyta; class Pinopsida; order Pinales; family Pinaceae; genus Picea; species Picea engelmannii. Next base: position 1,281,909 of record ML781260.1, read on the forward strand.
TGTAACCACTGTGAGTTTTTAAAGTGTTTTTTATTGTGTGGTAACACTTACATCTTGCAATTTTTCTCTTTCTCACTGCAACAAAAAAAACCCACTTTAAAATGGAAAAAATATCATCACTTTGAAAAATAAACCACGTGCATGCATTCATTGCGCAAAAAGTTATCTTCAAAAAATCATCTTCAACCATCATGGATCTCTGCTAAAACAAGACTTAGCATACAAACATCATAAATAACCTATGCTTACCAGTTCTGAGCAAGTGTCATACCCACCATTAGGAACACATCGTCAATTACTTGTTATAGTAATTCCAGTAGCGTTTGTTGAAAAATTATCGTGAGCTAGTACCTTCATTATTTAAGATAGGATTTATTTGATGAGCATGAGTCAATATCATGACAGCTATGAACAAAACCCATATGGTTGATTTCTCTCTCAGGTAGTGAAAGTATGGAAATCAATGAATCTCTACGAGAATTTTGTGTTGCTACCATAATTTGAATATTCCTTTTACCACTTTTCTATAAAGTTACCAATTTGGTTGGGTTTATTTTTGTTGAGGATGTTATTTTTATCATGATTCTTCAACACACAAAACTTGAGCAAACCCAGGGCATGGATTTTGAGAAAAATAAAAAATGGATGTAGGTTACAGTGGCCCATTTCTCTAAAAATAAGATCTAGTTTAACTGGAAATTTGTTGATTTTATTAGTCTTACATTACTTTATTTCCCATTAAATTTTTGTGTATGATTATCCCCAACCAAATTTTTGTGTATGATTATCCCCAACAACGACGCAAAAAATATTAGTGGATTTACTTTTCACTTAATAAACCCCAATAAATTTACTTATCAATCCAGGGCATGAACTTGTGAGCTACAAACACCATATGTGCAAGGAAAAGTGGTGAAACCTAATCCAACCTAATCTACTAAGCTTATCCATCCAAAAATTAGAAGTGCAATCTTCAATCTGATCAAATACACCAAACCATAGATAAATTGGTTCAAAAAACCAAATATAAATCTCAGACGCTCTCACTTGCATTCAAAGATTTGATGCTAAGTGTAACGAGATTCCAATGGCATTGCATACTATGTCAATATGTTTATATGTGCATAGATATGACTCTAATAAGATACTATCTATTATTTATCAATCAATGAGTGTGTGATATTGTGTGCATGTAAAGAAATATGAATGCTAAGAACACAAACCAAAACTATAACCAATTATTGGATTTTTGGCACAAATAATATCGATGGAATTATGATTTAATATTTCTCTTAGAGAATCAAGTGTTCCCGTGATGATAAGTAATAATGGATTTAATAACCAATGAATTATAACCAATATGTATTAACCAAGATAACATAAGAGTGTTTTAATGTACCTCAAAATTTCCATAAAAAAAAAAAAATCTAAGGGACATTAATCTTCGATTTTCATTTAATAAATTCTTAGTTCAGAGGAAGAAATCTTAGTTACTGTCCTAAATCTCTGTGAGGTAATTTATATGTCACGCGAAGACACTACCACACTACTTTAACTTACTTTGAGCAACATAGGTTATACCCTTCCCTTCATACTCAAACTACTCCTATTTATATATATACCTATATATATATATATATATATATATATATATATATATGTAAAAAGGTAAAATATAAGGACTAAATCCCTTAGCCTAATGTAAAAAGGTATGATATAAGGACTATATCCCTAATCCTTGTTTGACTTGATATTAACTAAACACTAATTCAATGATGTCCCAAATGAACGATAGTTTAACTATAGGGACGGTTGGTATGGGTGTATTCCAACTAACTCTATTGTGAAAGGGACTGATAATGACTTCATAATTTTCTTGATGAGGGATGGATGGTCTACTGGACGAGTTAAGACTCATCACCATTAAATGACAATCATGTATTATGTGAATTATAATGTTCTCACCTGGGCTTTCATCCAATCGAGACGTGCCAACTTTGTTCTTATCGCATGTTCTAGCTACCCTTCGTACTCTTAGCATTTACAACGTGTAGTTAAGGCTCATCAAGGGTTTAATGTATTCACTGTTTCATTGTGGAGTTCACTCGAAAAGCTTTGCGTATTGTTTTTCTTAGGTATAGGCTGCCAAAATGGGGTAACATTGACTGGTGGGCCGCTATCACCATCCATTCACCCTCGTAAGCACTCGTTCCCTAACTTATGGATGTTAAAGTAGCTCAACTCTCTGTTATAGTGGAAGAACTCTCGTAAACAAAACAATTCCCCTTTATTCTTACTTGAGTCTTCCATTAATGGTACTCTATATAACTTTCATGAGTTAAATCCTATTTTCTGAATGAGTAGAAACTTTATGTGGACTTAATCTCTGACTTCTTGAGAGGTATTGGCACCCCATCCCCTTATCCCGACTTTAGAGAAATTACGTTTGCGGGGATTTTAAGAGTAATATTAAAATCCTATGGTTTCATATTCTCTAACATCGATATCCTCTATGGTCTTTTCTGTAGATGTAGGTCGCAACCTGCTGTTGAGTCTTCCTTGAGGTTACGCATGGTTTTTAGAAAAGAGATAAAAGTTTCCTTACTTGATAGATCATAAATAATTGTATTTTCTTTCTTCCCCTTTATAAAGGAACAAATCTATCTTTCTGAAATCATTGCTATGCTCTTCCCAGTGTGGCTAAGGAATGTGATTTCTACGTTTGTGGCCAATATTTCAAACCAAAACTCACGGCATACCACGTTGAAGATTTATGGAACTCCTTGTGTTATTTATGTTTTCTTCTATCATTATCGTGGTCTTGGAATGCCTTTTACATTATCTATAATCTGGTTCAACAAAGGTTCCACTCCAGTGTTTATCCTGCACTGTGCTTCTCGATCGACTTGTGTCGCATGTTGTATACAATTTATATATTAACTATTAGCACAATTGATTTATTCATTGAAATTATATATCAGATTTCATGATTGGTATCTTTCACTAATGATGGGCCCCTTTGGCTGTGAGGGTACCCATCAGGTGGACCTTGTCCCCTTCCACTCCTTCTGGATTCATGGATGACCTCCATAGATATGCACAGAGATAGGTCGGCCTGCCCTACGGCCTGTGTTGAGTACTATTCGAGACTGAACTCTTTTTTATTACCTTCATTCTGTTGAAATTTATCATTCGACTTATATATATATTTTTGTAATGAATGCTAGTGTAAACGTGTAAATTCCTTGCAGGGTTTCGACCGTGTACAATTATGGGTGCCGGTTCTTATCAAAGGCAAAAAAGGTATTCGAGTTCCCTTATAAACTCTTTGAGAGTTCAAGAACTTTGAAGGAAATGACTTCCATTTAGATTTAAAGCAGTTTGGTAGTTACGTTCAATTTCCTGTAATGGCTAGAAAAAGAATTAGGAGAATTCCCAAAAGCATTTTGGGTTTTTCGGGGTGGTTTGCTATGTGTAATAACTCCTTTGGAGATTAATTTACAAACTCTTTCCTTATCTAATTACCATAAAGTAAGGACTGATGGATAGTTTTATTCATCATTCTCGTTTCCCTGTACATAAATTTTGGTTATCCGTGTTGTCATCCTAACTTGCATACTCAGTATCAAAAGTCTGTATCTTACTCACTGTAGGGTATGAAAGTGTATTTTCTTCCTTATTTTCGATTTCGACTTAGAAAGGAAATGATTGAAGATCTGGTTTTACTTTATACATTTACTGTGTACTCCTTCACTTACGGTTTATAAGGATATGACCGTGTGTACATGACTACAATTTTTAATTTCATTTGCATTGTAGGTAAATAAATCTTGGACTACAATACGAATATATGAGAGGTTTTAAGATTCTTTATTTTGTATCTCTTTCATACAGTTGTAATTACATGTGTAATGGAACAATTGATTACTTATATAATATAGGAATAGGTCAGTATATATATATATATATATATATATATATATATATATATATATATATATGTATGTCTGTATGTATGTATGTATGTATTTTCTGTGAAAGACATTCAGAGACTTGATTTTTTGTATATAGAAGTTATATAACTTACAACTACGCATGTATTTGGATGTCTTAGTAGAGGTTACAATGACCAAAATATTTAATTAATTAATGGTTTGTATAAATACCGATAGATAGTCCTATTTGAGTATGGATATAAATATGGCAGGATTGAAATTAGATATAAGTATGCAAATCTAAATACCCTCCTTCAATTAATAAAATGGCTCTTGAGCCTGCAAGATTTTTCAATAGAAATAGTTCACGCAACAACATATATATTCATAACTGTCTTCCATATAGTCAGATAAATCTATCGTGAATTCCTATACTAGTAGATTTTAACTTATGCTAGATCGACACTTCCATAATTCATATTTGTTTCCGCTTGATTACTGTATACAAGATAAACCTATCCTTGCCACGATTTATATAATGTACAGTGATTTTGCTACTTAGTTCGCTACATACACTTTGTTCCTACCACAGATAGATTACTCAAGAGTTTTATCAGTCCATTAATTATAATAAAATAGCACTATTCCTATAACAAAAATTTCTTGTGATACTGTAGATGTAGCTTTTAATCAACATAAGTATTCCACAAGTAATCTACAACAACTCTATAATTCCAGCTAGTACATATGACTATAAGGTAATCATTTAGAATAAAAATACATACAATCATTTCAATGGCACAAATTCAATAATGGAAAATATAGAAACATATATGGATAAATGTTGGGACAACAAAAGGAAAAGCCACATTCCTCCCAACCTTAGAAAAGGGCAGTCAAATCACTTGTCATGTTCCCCCCCTAGCCTGACCATGAATCCATGAGGGTTAACTCGAAACTCCTCCTCGGTAGATACTTTTCAACTTCAACCAATCTCCTCCTTGCCTCCCACTTAGCAAGTAGTGTTCATAACAACAAGAGGTAATTTCTTTCCCCATCATACTTGGCAGTGTCCTTCCTCCTCTCATATGCTATATATGCAAAGTCCGTTTCACTTAGGTATTTTCCCCCCTTTGGGAATTTCCGCAGCTTTCCAAATCCCTGATTTTTAGGGGCTACCAATGGCCAAATCTTGGATTTTCCACTTGTAATAAGCATCCCTGAGGTAGTCCCAACATGTTCCCCGCTCATGTAGTCATGGTCAATTGATTTCAATGTGGTTGTTCCATTTGTCCTCCAGCAATAAATATAAAATATTTTGTTTCATACAAGTGTCATAGTCAAATAGTTAGTTGGGTCAAATCAGATCTCTACCAAAGAGTCATAATTATTAATTACATTTAACCAAATTTGAAATTTGAAATTTCCATAAATGGCAAAAAATTTACAATTTCGAATTTACCAAAAACAGAAATAATTCTCATAAGAAATTTCAAATTCAAAAATAATTTATTTTTTGTGGGATGTCACAAGTGCAATTGTATAAATGAAATGAAAAGACAAAGTATAATTCAAACCAATGTTCAAACTATTCAAACTATGTTCCTAGCCCCACAAGTTTAAGTAATGGGGGATGACTTGGCATCCACTCACACCATGTTGATCAATATGGTAGGTCAACTTGTGGGAGGCATAACTTTAGCATACGAACTGTGATTGAGGTAATTATTGCACAATTAGAAAGGTATCAATGTGTAGAATATAGAATTTGTCTCCCTAAAGAGGATCGGATAAAAAAAAAAAGTGATGTTTGAAGCCTCAAAATGGATCCCTAATATTTGAGACAATTTTTTGGAACCAAATTTTCAAATTTGGACCATCTCCAAAAATGGCCTTACGAGTTGATTCGTCCAATTTTTCCACAAAAAATTTATTGAGATACATGAAAAATAATATAATGATGCAATCCATATTTGTTATACCAATGAAATAAACATCATGAAATGATTATTTTAAGATAGGCATCCCACAATGGTTTTGGAAAACCCCATACCTTTTGTTTTTGAGTCCTCTTTAAGTATTAATATACTAGTGAAATTTTCAAATCCTTATACTGCATAAGATTATTCTTTTCTTTACTACTTGTGTGACATAGTCTAGGGTTGGTAGGGTTGTAGGAAAATCAAAGTTTAAATCGTTATAGCTATTTAGTGTACCATAAGGAAATATTTCACAATGCTAACTAAGGAGGATAGAGCGTACCCTTAGTCATACTACTTGGTTCCCTAGTACATGAGAGTGATTCCCCTCAAGCATTTTTCTTGCTGTAATATAAAAACAAAATTACTAATAGGTTTATGTAATGATTCTTTTAGAGGCACTTAGGTGTTTCGTATATACCTAGAGTTATGTGGAAGATAAAACCCGTATACATAGTCCATCTAATGTAGTACTACTCATCGAATATAATAAGATGTGCATAAGATTTTACATCCATGTCACTTCACTTTTATCTCCAATTGTGTACTTTCCCTAGCCATAATTTTAATTATTGAACAAAATATCATTGCCTTTAAAGACACCAAATTTTTAATCTAGCCTAATAAATTTTTTCTAAAATTTAGGTGTATTGGGCGCATGAAAAGGTTATAATACAATTCTTATTTTCTTAGTTAGTAGAAACAATAAAATATTGATGATATAATGATAAATTTAAAGTTCAACAAAGTAAAATAGGAGAAACAAGGATATTTAACCTACAAAAAATAAACCCTTATATTGATAATCGAGGAAAGAGAAATGTTATTGGGACTCTTTGAGAGGGAAAACTAAAAATGAGATGAACTATAATATGTTTGCAATGCATTATAACTCTATATTTATTTTCTCACTAGAAAAATGAAAAGCCTTATAAATCTATAACTAGTTTCTCATGAGAAACATTCTAACTACTTGTGGTCCGATCATTAATTAGTACCAGCTACCTAGTGGGCCTTATTTAATAAAAATGTCTCATTTACATTAACTAGCACTGCACCAACTTGTTGATGTTTTGGTAGCTACAGGAGGTATTAACCTCCAAGTGTAACCTTTGTACTTAGAGTAGAATATTTTGAAAGTAAGAGAACCATTAAAAAAAATGTGGAATTACCCTAGAAGAGAAGTCCACCCAAGGGTAATAATAATAAAGAAATATAAAACCCCATAAAGAGAAGTCGTCCCCACCTGGAAAGGTCACATGACAAACTAGTATAAATAAAGAAATGAACCCACTCATTTGATAGACACTCACTTAATAGAAGGAGGGCCTAAATTTGAGGAGCAGTTGTAGTAGAAGGAGGTGCAAGTCTGGAAAGGGTGGTGAAGCAGTTCTCGTGGTGTAATCTCAATATTTTTGGTATCTCTCTTATGTTCTTCTCCTAGTAAATGTACGCTTCTATTAGTAGAGGTATGTTCTCATGATATTGTTTTGTTGCTGCAGTAGTGGTATTTCTCGTGACTTGTGAGAAGCAATATATCTAAGAAAAGGTTATTGTGATCAAGAGTGGCATATGTGGATTCCTATGGTTGGGTGACAATTATGTGACATTTTCTATGGTTAAACAAGAATACCAAAATTTTAACATGGGATGAGAGCTAGTTTCCTTCATAACAGTCTAATTGCTAGAAGGAATATCCTCATTTTCCCCCATTTGCAAGCTCGTTGAACACTTATTGAACCCACTAATACTGTCTCCTAAGGAGGGAACATATTTTCCCCGTATCAAATCTAGAATCTTCTAAAGTTGAAGAGCTAGACGGAGATGAGGAACCACATGTTCCAATTCCACTTACAACACTAGTTGTAATTCCATTTGCAGCACCACTTAGAGTGCTAGTTGCAACACCAGTAGCAGTGCCATTTGCAACACCAATTGTAGTACCAATTGCAGTTCCTATGGTCTAGTGAAGTTTCTGGTAACTCATTGAGAGGATGATGAAATTGATATTTCCCTTGATCAAATCGCTAATCATTCTTCTGGTAGTTAGGGTTTCTAGTTTTGCAGTAGTACAAAACCCTAACCTAAATTTGTAGTACAATACCATAGCGCATCTCCAACTATCTTCAGATTGCAGGTTGGAGAACTTTGACATTTTTTGGGTTGTCATTGCTTACCATTTCTACCGGATGGTGCCACTGCCTACCATTGTTTGTCGTTGTTGTGAGAGGTATGTACTTGTATATGTTTAAACTATATCACTATATTGAGGGTGTTTGTAGGAGAAGGAATATTTTGTCGAAGAAAAAATCGTAGTTCCAAAGGGATCTTAGATCCAACACATTCAGAGGAACAATGCACTTCATGTTTGATTGTTTTGATATGGATCTAGTTGTTATGGAATTATTGTGATCTTATGAGCATCTAGTTGTATTTTGATCTATTGAATTCAAACCTCTAGTTGAGTTTTTAGATTTTATTTTCATTATATTCCCTAACTCAGTTTTTTGTCAAGAAATTATATATTGTCTTAGTACATGAGAAATGTTGGAGAGAATACTTGTCATTTTGATTGAAGGAGACTTGAAAGAAAAGAAACAACACTCATTCTTGACATAAGACTCCATGTTCCATGTTTGATTGATCAAATTAATAAGTTTCCAATTTGCACATATCAAGATTGATATTTGTTGCATTACAGGTAAACACTATAGTTGTGACAACAATACTTGAAAGTTTGTATTACTAGTAGATACAATGAATACTCGGTAGAATGTGAGTATTACTCATATAAGTTCTTATTGTACGTGTTTTCAAGATGAACTAACTTCTCATCTAGGAGACATTTCTTGTTTTGCTTCCATGGAGGTCACCTTGGTAATTATATGATGATTACCATGAAACCATAGTTTATTCTTGTTAACATAAATATGTTCTTATGAAAATGATAATATATTGAAAATAATTTTTCTCTTGTTTCTCTTGTCTCAGGTAGGCTACCATGGAGGAATTATTGGTCACAACAGTAGAAGAGTGTTGTTCTTATTTCTTATTCTTGCATTTTTATTTTCTCTCTTGTTCCAGGAAGGTCACAAGTGATAGCTCTAAGAAGGAGCTACTATGACGATTGTTCTCATTATTATCTGTATTACTATTATAAAAATATTATTTTTGTTTATTTTTTTCCCTTGTTGTTGGTATTTTTCAGGCAGGTCACATGTCATAACTCATAAGGAAGATATAGTGATGGTTGTAGGAGGCAAAATATTAGAATGTCTCTAGTTTGAGACATGGAGAATAATGTCTAGATAAGAAGTTTTATACATGACCGCATCCATCCATGTACATAAGAAAAAGAGGACGAAGTTAAAACCTTCTCGCAAGAAGGGTTCTTTTTTGAAATACAAAGTATCTCATATGGATATTGATTGTAAGGAGAAAAAGGATCCAAAGATGACAAAAAGTCCTCTGGTGTAGTTGACCACTCTTTAGATCATCATGAAGAGTTATTAGAGCTAGAAGGTCCTACCTAGAATCGTTGTAGTAACCAAGAAGAGACCAGCATGGTCCCATGACAATTTGTAGGATGAAATGATATATAGCATTGATGAGCCATATCATGATGAGCATATGGCTCCACCAGTGGTGAGGTAGGTGGCCCCACCAACTACCAGATTTTAAGGATCTAGAGATTAGAGGGAGTCATCCCTCGCGATTCAGTAGGGAGGTGCTACCTCACCAGGACCATTCATAGAAGAATTCATAGGAAATCATCACACACAGAGGGAGTCAGGCTTAAGAGGGGGAATGGAAACTAAGACTGAGCCTGATCTCAGAGAGAGTTAGTGGCTTAAAGATAATTTCATTCAAAAAGTATTCCTCCTCATATTTAGATGGGAGAGAGAGACGTCTTCTAGGACTAACATGAAGGTTCCATGAGTTTAGGAGACTATATCGAAGATTCATAGGCTTCGAGGAGATATGATACCTCCTTGGAAGATTCCATTGTTTCAGTGAAAGAGAAGGAAGTCAGTTAGAAGGACCATGATATCGATTTTTCCTTGGTTCTGAGACCACAAGGGACGTTAATGGTGACTTCCAAGTTGATATACAAGATCAAATGTGTTGTTGATGGCATAATAGAGATGTACAAATTCTGATTCTTGGCCATAGGATTCTCTGAGAAAGAGGGATAATATTATAACAAGACACGTGCTCCAGTAGTTAGAAGAAGTGTACATAGAGCAACCAGAAGATACATGAGAAGGAGTCTCATGTCTGCAGATTGATGAAAGATTTGTATGCTCTTAAGAAGACATCAACAACATGATATGCCAGACAATTATTTTGTTGATCTTGCGATTGGTTACCTACATCGATGGTGATGAATCTGAAGTTATTGAGTGAATATTTAGAGACTGTGGATGCCACCATTTACAAACAAATGGTTGGTTCATTGATGTACTTGACAAACACTAGACTAGATAAATGTTTTGTAGTGAACATTTTGAGTCAATATATGGTTGAACCAAGACATGTTCAATTGGTTGCGACAAAGCATGTGTTGAGGTACCTAAAAGGTAAAATTGAGTATGGACTCAAATATTTTTCACATCGTGAAATGAGCCTGCAAAGATATACTGATTCATATTGGGTCAGTAATTTCGTAGACCGAAAGTGTACACATGGATGTTATCCTCAATTTGGGATCAACTATGATCTCATGGTTCAACAGGAGGTAGACTAGTGTGGTGCCAAGTATGACTGAGGAAGACTATATAGAAATGTGTTTAGCTACCAACGAAACAATATGGATTTGGAATCTACTTACAAGATTATTTGATCTCAAGTTAGGGGCGACTTGTATCTAATGAAAAAACCAAAGTTGTGTGAAGTTGTGAGGTAACATGGGGTTTCATCACAATTCTAAGCATGTCGATATCATGTACCATTATATCAGATATATGGTGCAGAAGGGAGCAGTGAAGCTCTAGTATCTCGCTACAAATGAGCACATAGTAGATGTGTTGAGAAATCCTCTATCAAGGGTGAAGTTTGTGTACTTCAGGAAAATATTGGCATAGTCCAGAAGGACATCCCTCGTAAGAGGGAGTGATGAGTCACATATGTGATTCTTGGGGCCATAGCTTCCAGAGTGTGGTAGCAACAGGTGGTCATTTACAGACACCAGTCACCATGAACTCTCACAAAGTTAGTAGACGGGGATCCTTCGAGGAGTGAAAGCTTCACATCTTTTTCAAGCTAGAGGGCCAACATGTGTGGTTGGAAGTGTTACTTAGCCTTGGTCTATATGGGTAGTGTGTGTGCACTACTTCACCTAACCCTCGTGGTTAGATTCCTAGTCATTGTGGGCTTGGTGCCCGGTGTGCCAACCAGAAGGTATAGCTCTACATAAGTTCTTGTTTGATCCATACTCTTTGTTAGTGAGTTGGATGACCCTATGTACATGAGTGGTCATTTGATCTAGACTCCATGTTAGTGAGCTCGATGACCATATGTGCATGAGTGATCATTGATCCAAACTCCATGTGAGTGAGATGATCCTATGTGAGAACTAGATGTCATATTTTGTGTGATTTGGTGAGTTAGAGTTGCCCAGACTCTGTTTGGATTGGGTAGAGTTACAATTGCTTAGACTCTGTTTGGATTGAGTAGTAGCATAGTTCAATGTGAATTGGCTCAACTTGATAGTTTCCCACACTGTGTTTGGATTGGGTAATAAAATAATTATTTGTGTGAACTAGATCATACTCAATAGTTTTCGAGACTTCGTTTGGATTGGGTAATAGGGAAATTCTATGTAAACTTGCTTAACTACATATTCCAAATTTTGTATGAGTTGGATGGTTTCCTTAGTTCTGTATGAGATAGATGCCTATTTTTGTGTGAGCTATATGAAATCCTTGTAGTGAAATAAGGCCCGAGAGGATGATGAGGTTGTGCTCACCACAGAGATGTTATATTTCTTGATGAGGCCCCAATGCATGAATGTGATGTTACCATTACATAGTCTTTGACTGTGACTATGACAGAGCATGTGTGGCTATGATGGTGATACTTGTGACATGATTTGTTTCATCATGAGATATCTTGTGTGGCTATGCTACTTGTTACATGATCTGTTTGATCATTATATGGTCACGTGGACATGTACTTGAGACATGATTTGTTGGAGAAAGAGATAATCTGTGTGGCTAGGATGATGCTACCTGTAGTGGTATGCAAAACCATGTGAGTCTTTCCCATGCCATAGGAGATGAATGGATGTGTTTGAGACCATTACATGGAGAAAATTTTAGTTAATACCTCCCAATCTAAGAGGGAGTGTTGACGTTTTGGTAGGGGAGCAGGTATTAACCTCCAAGTGTAACCTTTGTACTTAAAGTAGAATATTCTGAAAGCAAGAGAACCATTAAACATATGGTAAATTACCCTAGACTAGAAGTCGACCCAAGGAGAATAATAATAAAGAAATAGAAAACCATAGAAAATGAAGTCGACCCCACCTGGGACCTCACAAACTAGTATAAATAAAGTCACTAGATCATTTGACACACACTCACTCAACAGAATGAGGACGCTAGTCTGAAGAGAAGTAGTTGCAGCAGAAAGAGGCACAAATATGGAGAGGGTGGTGCAGCAGTTGTGTTGTTGTAATCTCAGTCTTTATGGTATCTCTCTTGTGTGCTTCTGTTGGTGAAGGTATGTTTCTATTAGTAGATGTATGTTCTCCACATATTATGTTGTTGCTGCAGCAGTGGAATTTCTGGTTAGGGTTTATCTGTTGGTTCTAATGTGAACTTGTTAGAATCATTCTATCAGAGAAAATGTTATTGTGCTCAGAGGTGGCATATAGAGATGTCTATGATTGAGTGAATGATGTAACATAATCTATGGTTAAAAGAGCATACCAAAATTTGAACAAAACTACCTAATACAACTTAGTTAACAAATATGGCCTCATACATTAATTGAATAACTCTTAAATACATGAATACAAAAGGTGGTTTGTCTACAGCCCTAATAGTATATCCCTAATATTAATATTATTGTAGACATCTTTATATTCACATAAAATCATATCAGTTCTAACTATTTGATGGTTTTTGTCAATAAGGTTTCGATATGGCCCTAATGTTATTGTAGACATCTTTATATTCACATACAATCGTACCAATTGCAACTATTTCATGGTTTTTATCAATCACCTTGCAGTAAAATTGGTAACCAATCCGCTCTCAGACTATCAATCCATGAGGAACAACGGAAGAAAATCCATAACAGAGACGTCCAAATTTCGAAGTTCATATTCAGTCCAACTTATAATATGTGTCACTCCTCATAGGGAACTTATGGAATAGATATGGCAGCTTATGGAATCCAAATGGGTCGTGTGAAACAAGACTGTGAGCGTGTTAGATAGTGGGTACAATTTCAGGTTTAATATCCCGCTAGTATTGATGTATGTCCACATCAGCCAATTTCAATATTTTAGGTTCATTTAATAATCATCCTAGGCTAAGGCGGTTTATAAGGAACACTGAATGGCTCTCTTGAACTATATGCCACCTCATGAAAATAAGTTATCACCATACCAGAGTAGCTAAATCCTTCACTACCATTCGGTTGAAGGCGATCTTAAAAATATCTACATTAGAGCTATGGATATTGATGGCTCTGGGATCAAAATGTTGAGTGTGGATATTGGATTTCAGGCCCTCGTAATGTAAATATGTAGTGTTTTAAAATACCGAAGATTTGGTCGGTCTCGATCTGGAACAGTCCAAAATGTAAGCCAGAATCCAAGACGTTTAAGAATAGTGTAACAATCAAATATTAAAATCCTTATTAATTATGCTATTAAAATCCTTCTTGTCTAATGTTGATATCTGGACCGACCTTCAGAAAAGCAATGGAGAGCCACGGATCTCAATCGTGGATGAAGGTGGAGCCATTAATTGAGAAAATAACTTAAAAATTCATTAATGGAGAATAGAGTTAAATATAATAATAACTTGATATATCATTGATACACTGAACACAAAAAGCGATGATAATTTTCACAATGTAGTTAGTTTATGCACAAGCAAAGTAAATATTAAAAGCGACGATAAATTTTAGTTTTAGGCAGTAGGGTGGCAGGTTGGTATCGGTTTAGTACCTTCTACTTATTAATTCAAATCCAGTGCGTACTTTTGGGAGACCCTAATCCTAGTTTTACGTAGGTCAAATCCTGTGGGTATTTCCTGACACCTCAACACTCTTTGGAGATTCAACGTGTGGGTATTTTTGTGACACCCAAACCCTCTTTGGAACTGTGAAGGAAAAAAACAAATCCTCTTAATATTGAAGATGATTGTGAAAGTCATTTTGACATGTTTCTGGTTCACATCACAAACTGAAGAAGTGGGCACATCTTCAAGTTGAAGGTGATTGTGAAAATGAGTATGGGCACGTCTTCAAGTTGAAGGTGATTGTGAAAATGAATATATTATTGTGAAGGTGATAAAATTAGAGAGCGCAGTGATAGCACATAATTATATACACAAATAAAAATTTCTATTAAGAATATTATACACAATATTACATATATATATATATTTATTTGCAATCAGATTTAACTATTTCCAAACATAATTGTTAAGAGATTGAATATGAGTTAACTCACATAGAATCTCTCAACAAATCTTCAACATATTCAAATCAAATCCAAACCAATTATACTGTAAGTATTATTCCAACAGAAAGTGAGTATAGGAATGTGAATGTGAATGTCACATGTTTAAGTGTTAATGCAACCAAAAATGTATCACTAAATATAAACCTCAATGTTTTGGAAGCTGTTAATTGCCTCAAATTGTCAAAGAGAAGAGAAAGAAATATGTTGAAATACCGATACAAGCAGCTTTAGCTTCTTTCAAAAGCTCTCACTGCAAAAAGATTATCCTCCTCATTTAATGATTTCAGTTGCTATGTCAAGGTAGCCCCATAAAAGCAACAGGATTTTACATGAGAACAATGGACTGAGATAACTTCATAGGATGTTAGTCCAAGACATTCTTAGTCGTTTTAATATATTGCCATGAATCATGATCTTTGTAATCTAGATCTCCTTGAAGTCTAATTTACGATATCAAAATAGAGTTGTTCATATCTCACGGAAAGTTATGCTTTACATATATATTGTGGATCAGCATTAATAACTAATACAGAGAAGTGTTGCTTGATTTTGTCTTGCACCAATTGGCCGCTAGACAAAGCTGGGCCGGCCGATGAAAATACCGATCAGGTTCTACAATGGATTATGCTTCAATACAATCAATATAAATTTCGATTCCCATGTTTCGTCTCAAACATCGGGAACATTCACCTGACTTGATGTGCATATAGTTTCTGCTTTCAACACAAACTACGATCTGCTGTTTGGATCTGTAAACAAGTTCCCTCGACTGACTTTTGATCAGAAAATTGATGGAGCGGATCCACGATTTGCATCTAACTGGCCGATGGATTCCTGTGAGTAAGGTAGAAGAAAAACGGTGCAAGTCCGGGTTCGGGATTTCAGCGAACACGAACACTCAACGCCACAAACAATCAATTCCCGAATCGTGAAAAAATCAAATGGAGCGTGGGCCCGGTGCTTTTCGGGTTTCGGGGTTTACAAACTCCCGATGCAAAACACCGCACAACGTCAAACGTGGAATTGCGAAATCGCGAAAAAAGTGTAGGGCCCAACCAATATATAGTTTCGGTGTTTGCTAATGCTTGATGCATGAATAGCATATAACGGTAATGGCCGATCCACGAAATTCGATCAGGCTGTGGGGCTACTTCGGGTTTTGGCGTTTGCAAGAACAAGAGAATTCCACGCAACTTGAATCAATAAACTTCGAATGTCGAAAAAGTGAAAAACATGAACAGAGTTTACAAACTCAGTGAAATAAAACAAAGAGTGACAAATTCAATTAAAAAAAAAATGCTTTCAAGCTCATATCTATTACAATTTAGACTCTGGTATTTAAATGCAGAAAATTGCCTCTTCAATCTCCTAAGAGATTTTAATAAAGGTTAAGGCAGCCACCGTTTAAATTATGTAAAACAAAAATGTAATTGGTGGTTTAATCCTAGAGTCTTGAAAGGTCAAGATGACCACCGATTCACCGTTTGCATAGGGCGGTGAAATGATTACATACTTACATACTCCCTCTTAATCATTTCGGAACAAAAAACAAGCTAAAACTATGTAAAACAAAATTGTTGTAAACAATGGATTACAGCTTGCAGACCCCAATATTACTTTTATGAATTTTAAACAGTTCATTTTCCAAAGGTTTTGTGAATATGTCTACAAATTGTTCTTTACATCGGCAAAACTGAACATAAATTTCTTTGCCATTTACCAGTTCTCGAATGAAATGATACCTTGTATCAATATGATTACTCTGTTTGTGAAAAACATGATTCCTTGACAGTGCAATGGCAGACTTATTGTCACAGAGAATTTGGGTTGCACCATTCTGCTCATGCAACAATTCTTCTAAGAGCCTTCTCATCCACACATCTTGACATGCAGCTTCAGCTGTTGCAACATACTCTGCCTCAGTAGAAGACAAAGTCACAATGGGTTGTTTCTTAGATACCCATGCCACTGA
Source organism: Picea engelmannii (assembly GCA_009831015.1). Classification (NCBI taxonomy): domain Eukaryota; kingdom Viridiplantae; phylum Streptophyta; class Pinopsida; order Pinales; family Pinaceae; genus Picea; species Picea engelmannii. The sequence goes on from ML781260.1 coordinate 1,298,496, forward strand.
TCCAGATCCAAGACTGAATACATACCTAGATGTGCTTTTCCTATCATCAATTGAACCTACAAAATCACTATCAGTATATCCAATCAACTCAAAGTTTAAGCTTGATGTATATCGGATACCAAAATCAGTTGTTCTAGCAACATATCTCAAGATCATCTTTCATGCTTGCCAATCAGTGCTCTTCACAGTCTCCATGAATCTCGAAATCAAACTTATAGCAAACATGATATCAAGTCCGGTTGTTGTTAAGTACATAAAGCTTCCAACCTGCCTCTTATACAAAGTTGGATCAACAAATGATCCTTCATCATACTTGCTAAGTTTAATACTAGTTTCCATAGGTGTTGCAGTTGGTTTACAATTCAACATTCTAAACCTTTTCAACACTTCATTTGCATAGTTAGTTTGACAAATGAAAATTCCATCATCAGATTGATCCACTTCAATTCCAAGAAAAAATTTCATCAAGCCTAAATCAGTCATCTCAAACTCTGTTTTGATGGCATTCTTAAAATCATCTATAGATAGATCTCCAATAAAAATCAAGTCACCCACATACAAACAGACAATCAAAATTTTACCTTTCTGGTCTATCTTTGTATACAGAGTTGGTTCACTTGGACTTCTGCTGAATCCAACACTAATCATGTACTAATCAATTATGTTATACCAAACTCTGGATGCCTGCTTCAATCCATAGAAAGCCTTCCTTAACTTGTAAACTTTATCTCTATGCTTATCAATCTCATAACCCGAAGGTTGTCTTACATAAACTTCTTCTTCCAAATATCCATTCAAGAATGCAGATTTGACGTCCATCTGATGCATTATCCATCTATTATGAGTTGCAATAGCTAAGACCATCCTTATTGTGTCAATCCTTGCTACAGGAGAAAAGGTTTCATTGTAATCAATACTGGGTTGCTGACTAAACCCCTGAGCTACAAGTCTTGCCTTGTACTTCTCAATTTCACCTTCTGCATTCATCTTAGTCTTAAAAACCCACTTAACACCAATACTCTTCTTACCTTCAGGTAAATCAACAAGATCCCAAGTGTTATTTCTTTCAATGGAATCAATCTCCTCATCCATTTCTTTTATCTAGACATCCGCTTTAGCAACTTCATCATAACTTATAGGATCATAAGCTATAAACGAAAAATTTGAAATCTGATCTACCACTTCATTTTGATCATATAATTCTCTTAAACTTCTAGTTTTCTGTCCTTTAAATTTGTTTTTCAATAAAGCTAAAATAGGATCCGATTCACTGCTTACCTGTGAATTTGTTTGATGTCCACCATGTCCAAATGACTCACTACGCTCATGAGCTCTTGGTGTTTTAAATTGAGATGGGATGAAATATTGTGCTTCCCTTGTAGGACTTCTCACTACAGGCATATGTGCATGTGGAACCAACTGTCCATCTCCTTCATCCTTTTCAGCTCCATCATCATCTTCACGGGGTAACACAACTCCCTCTAAAATTGATCTGTCAATACTTCCATCCCAGGCTTCATCTTCTTTAAATTGGACATCTCTGATGATTACATATTTATGGGTGATGGGATTGTATAGTTTATATGCCCTAGACTCTTCACTGTATCCAACAAAGATACATCTCTCACCTCTATCATCCAACTTCCTCCTCATTTCTGCAGGTACATGCCCAAATGTAACACATCCAAAAATTATGAAATGAGAAACATTGCAAGGCTTACCATCCCAAGCTTCCTGAGGTACATGATCCCTCACGGTCTTGGTTGGACTTCTATTCAAGATCAAAACAGATCATAGAACTACATCTCCCCAATATTCATTTGAAGGATACTTTTCTTTCAACATGCTTCGAGCCATGTCCATGATGGTTTGATTCTTCCTTTCAGCCACTCCATTTTGTTGTGGAGTATATCGAGCAATAAACATCATTTTAATTCCATGAAGATCACAAAATTCAATGAATTCATTAAGTTTGTATTCACCTCCTCTGTCAGACCTCAGGATGTTAATGGTTTGACCACTCTCATTCTGAACCATAGACTTAAACTTCTTAAAAACATCAAAGGCTTCAGATTTATGTTTCAACAAATACAACCAAGTCTTCCTACTCAAATGATCTATGAAAGTCATAAAATAAACACAGCCAGTTAAAGAAGGTGTTTGCATAGGTCCACATAAATCTATGTGGACAATTTCCAAAGGAGCTTTTGCCCTGTAGGAAACACCTGAAAAAAATTTCTCTCTGTGATGTTTTCCAAGTATGCAACTCTCACAAGAGCTTGCAGGTTGTTGAATACAAGTTAACCCTTTCACCACCTGTTTCTTCTGTAACAAATCTAAGCCACCAAAATGTAAATGACCATATCGCAAATGCCATAACCAAGATTCATCTAAACTTCTAGCTTTATAAGCATTCAAAGAACCACTCAAATCATTTCGCATAACAAGTGGAAACATTCTATTCTTGGTCATCTCAACTCTTACAATCAACTATTTGCTGAGTAATATGTCATATATTGTGCATACCTTGTTCTTGAAGAAAACTCTATACTTTTTCTGCAACAGTTGTCCAACACTAATAAGATTGCATTTTAAACCAAGCACAAAATAAACATCATCAATACTTCTCCTCTTATTATTCTTAGTGTATACTCGAACTACACCTTTACCATTGAGTGTAACCTTACAGTCATTCCCCAGTTTTACTTCAGACTGAATACTAGTATCAATGGAAGAAAATAAGTCCCTATTACCAGTCATGTGGTTACTGCAACCACTATCCAAAAACCAAATATCAATGGCACTTTCCTAAGTGACATTACAAGTCAAGAACATAGATTTTTGATCATCCACAAACTCATTTGTGGTATGTCCAGACTGCTTTCTAGCATCTGCCTGCTTCTTCCAACATTTGTTTGGAAAATTGATGCAGGAGCATCGCCAGCACATCAAGCGAGCCAGCACGGAAGCAGAGGACAACTGGACAAGCAGCAAATTCCTTTTTGAAATTCACCTTGAAACTGTTGCGCGAACATTAATGTGGATATTTAATGAAGGCGCACTTTGTAAATTGTAATGGACCTTGAGCGGATAGCTCTCGTCCTTAGGTAGATAGTCCGCATTTAATAGAGTTAATGCAGTTAGATAGAAATTTAATTCTAGATTTGATAGCTTTAGAGTTCAAGAGGGAAAACGGATATAGACACCCTCATTGTATCATTGTATTATTAGCATTCTGCAGGAAGAGCAAGAACATGCAGAGAACTGTATGAAGAACACCCATGTACAGATATTTGAATTAATAGAAGAAAGCTTTGATTCAAATTCATGGTTTGTGTTGATTCTCTGTGTGTTGATATTGATATGCTCATGAATGCTTATTTCCTATCAGAAATTTTCTTTTATATGTTGTGTATGTGAGTTCATGGTTGAATTGAAGTCTGAAAGGAAGAGTGAATGAGTTTCAATTATTTCTCTACTTGAGCCAGAGGATTCCTGCAAGGAGTGCAGTCGAATTGTCCGCAAGGAGTGCGTTGACAGAAGGGTTCAATTAGAGCTAGATTTTGTTCTCATTTCCTCGAAGGTACAGTTAGGCATAGTGCCGTGCAAGGAGTGCGTAGGCCAAGCTAAGTCTCAGAGTTTCGATTCTGAACAGAGTATCGGAAGACTGCTGCTGTAGGAGTGCTCAGAGTCAAGAGACCTCAACACTCAGCCAAGGTTGAAGGGTTGCCGCAAGGAGTGTGTGCAAGAGGGTTTCAGAGAAGACCAAAGCTGTGAGGAAAAGCTCAGGAGGAGTAGGCCTTCGAATCCAGTGAAGGATAGGTGCAGGGAAGGGTTGCAGGCTGGCAAGGCGTCGGATCAGTGATTCATTTCCCGTCAACCATCGGATTCAGTGGAAGTTACGCCGAGGTTAAGCCCTAGTGAATAGGAGTCATCGGGGTTCGGCATTTTGTGAATTCCAGGAACAAGGAAATCGCAACATCAGGAATCGTGATCCACGATATCCCGACAGGATCAGAACCGTCCATCGGTGGAGATGCGTGTCAGGAGATCCCGAGGAGTTGGAGTTCGAAGCATCGGAGTTTTCAAAGGTAGAGAACTCGTGCAACTGGAAATCGCGAAATGCGATATCACGGGGAAGGGAAGTGTGGGCCACGATGGGAGTTAGTGGAGGACAGGTGTCACCCCATATTGGGGATCGGGCAAAGGGAAGTCCCGAGTCCATCGACATCAGGATTCGTGATCCCGCGAATCCCGAAATCCTGACAGAGGTGTTGAAGTAGGAGTGGAAAAGTCAACCCACATGTGCACATAGGCGTATCGGCATATCGAAAATCGGGGATCAACAAGGTAAGTTATTTTTGACAGCATAAGTTCTGAAATCCCGACGGGAGGATTCCCGACAGGAATAGTAAAGCGTTGGTCACTACCCATCAGGTTTCGGGGTATTGTGAAGCACGAGGTACGTGACCAAAGGATTCGTGAAATCCCGAGGTTCGATTTCCCGATCATTAAGGGGGATCAGTGGAAGAGTGTTGTGGGTAAGGAAAATTCCCAATAGGGAATCAGAAGAACCTTTGAATTCTTCGGGTTGTGAATGAAGAAGATTCTGTGTGAGCGGGCGTGCTCTGAGGAGTGCGGTTGCGTCAAGTGGTATCAGAGCAGGAACATCTCTTTGTTTTCTGTAGCAGAGAAGGAGAATTCGCCATGCCACCCAGAAGAGAACGATAGTCACCTGATCCAGAGGACAGGGAAGTGTGAAGAAGAGGCAGGCAGGTAGTCAATCCAAAAATGGAGAGACAGATAAGAGATCTCCGAGCAAGACTTGAGGAGATTGAGACAACTCAAAGACGCACAGCTAGTGCAGGGGATCTGAGTGATTCCGAGAGTGAAATTGAGGCTGAACGCGAGGAGGAAGTTGCAGTCGAGGATGCAGCAAATGAACGTCTAATCAAAGCTATTGCACGAATGGGTGCAAAGGCAAAGATGGACATTCCAGTCTACGAGGGAAATTTGGATGCAGAAGAGCTTATGGATTGGATCAGAGCTTTGGATACCTACTTCGATTATGAATATGTCGAAGATGATAAGAACGTCAAGAATGTTGTCATGCGCTTGAAGGGACATGCAACATTATGGTGGGATGAGCTGCAAGCTGACAGACGTTGCAAAGGCAAGCAGAAGAATAAGAGTTGGGATCGAATGATCACAAAGACGAAGGCAAAGTTCATCCCAAGAGATTATCAAATTACTCTGTTCAGGAGGATGCAGAACCTGAGACAGAAGATGATGACAGTGAAAGAATACATTGAGGAATTCTATTGACTGAACATCAGGGCAGGTCATCGGGAGAGCGATGATGAAAAGGTTGCCAGATATCTGAATGGTCTGAGATATGACATTCAGGATGAATTAAGCATGGTTACCATCAGAACAATGGAGGATGCTTATCAGATGGCTCTGAAAGCAGAAGAGAAGCTGAGCCGTAAGCAGGGTCAGCGAGGGCGAGGCAAAAGTCAGCCCAGAGGAAAAGCAGTTTCCCAGGACAGATACCAGAAGCCCAAAGAGGAATGGAATAAATCTCAGGGTAAAGTTAAGAGAGGTGGAACCTCACAGCGAGGGAAACCATATGTTGAACAGAGAGGACAACATACAGAGCAGAGTGGAGGATATGCTGACAACAACACTTTTCCTTGTACCAGAGGTAGAGGAAGAGGTCGAGGTGGAGTAATCACATGCTTCACATGTGGAAAGAATGGGCACAAGTCTTACGAGTGTCCAGAGAAAAAGAAGGACGTTGGGGAAGCTCACATCACCGAAGAACGGAGGCGAGATGTGGAGGTCGAAGACACAGAAGGAGAAAGATCGCTTGCGATGCATAAAGTCCTTTTGACACCCGAGAAGGAGGTGGAAAGTTCAGTCCAAAGGACCAGACTGTTCAGAACAGCTTACAAGACCAAGGATAGGGTGTGCAAGGTCATCATAGACAGTGGTAGCACGAATAATCTCATATCCAAAGAGATGGTAGAGAAGCTAGAGCTAGAGACGACTGATCATCCCAGCCCATACAAAGTTTCGTGGCTACAAAAGGGACACCAGGTAACTGTTACTAAATAATGCTTGGTTGAATTCAAAATAGTGGGATATAATGATAAGATTCTGTGTGATGTTATCCCCATGGATATATGTCATTTATTGCTGGGTAGACCATGGCAATATGACAGAAATGTGATTCATGATGGGAGAATGAACACATATACTCTGGAGAAGAATGGGAGAACCCATATGTTGCTTCCGATAAAGGATAAGGAGGTGAAGTCGGAAGTAAGAAACACGGTACTTCTCATGAGTGGGAAGGAACTTCTTACGGAAGTGAAGAAGAAGGAAGATCCACAATTCTTTGTGGTTAAAAAACCGAGAATTGTTCTGACTAGCACAAGAGTAGATGATCTACCAGATGAGATTTAGGAACTACTAGAAGAGTTCGCTGACATCATGGTGGACGAATTATCTCATTCGTTGCCGTCGATGAGGAGTGTGAGTCATCATATAGACCTCATACCAGGGACCAGTTTTTCGAACAAAGCCGCATACAGGTTGACGCCGCAGGAAAATGAGGAGGTTAAAATGCAGGTCCAGGAACTATTGGACAAAGGATTGGTCAGAGAAAGCTTGAGTCCATGTGTTGTTCCAACAGTGCTCAGCCCGAAGAAAGACGGAGGCTGGAGGATGTGAACCGACTCAAGGGCGATCAACAAGATAACCATCAGGTACAGATTTCCACTACCGAGAATGGATAATCTGATGGATTGGCTGAGCGGGGCAAGGTATTTTTCAAAGATAGATTTGAAAAGTGGATATCACCAGATTCCCATGAGAGAAGGTGATGAGTGGAAGACAGCATTCAAAACAAATGAAGGGTTGTATGAATGGCTAGTCATGCCGTTTGGCTTGACGAATTCCCCAAGTACCTTTATGAGGTTGATGAATGAAGTCCCGAGGGAGTTCATCGGGAAGTTCGTTATTGTTTATTTGGATGATATATTGATTTACAGTAAATCAGAGGCTGAACACTTGAAGCATTTGGCCATTGTGATGAGGAAGCTACAGCAAGAGAAGTTGTTGATTAATATGAAGACAGAGCTCATATACTTGGGTTTTCTTATTTCGTCGAATGAATTGAAGATGGATCCAAATAAAGTGGAGGTAATTAAGAATTGGCCATCACCGAGAAATATTTTCGAGGTGAGAACTTTTCATGGTTTAGCTAGTTTCTACTAGAAGTTCATCAGGAATTTCAGTGGAATTAGCGCAGCAATGATGGATACAGTGAAGAAGCGGCATAAGTCTTTTCATTGGACAACTGAGGCTGAGAAGAGCTTCAATCTGTTGAAGCGGTTGATCACGAAACGACCAGTTTTGGTGTTGCCGGATTTCCAGAAGACATTTTAGGTGAAATGTGATGCGAGTGGATTTTCCATAGGAGCGGTCTTGAGTCAGGAAGACAGGCCGATTGCATATTTCAGTGAAAAAATGGATGAGGCAAAGCTGAAATACTTCACATATGATAAAGAATTTTATGCTATCATACAGGCGTTGAAGAAGTGGAGGCACTACTTGATCCCAAAAGAATTTGTATTGTACAGTGATAATCATGCATTACAGTTTGTGACTCAACAAGAGAAGTTGAATCAGAAACATGCAAAATGGGTAGATTATATGCAGAATTTCACATTTGTGATTAAACACATTTCAGGTACTGCTAACAAAGTGGTTGATGCTTTGAGCAGGAAATGTTTGTTGTTGCAGGAGTTCCGAGTCAAAACATTGGGTTTTGAAAATCTCAGGGACATGTACGTAGGTGATGTAGATTTTGCAGAGGCATATGAAACAGCTGAGAATCCAGTTCTCAGAGACAGAAGCCCATGGATAGATTATATGATCCAGGAGGGATTACTATTCAGAGGCAATCAACTGTGTATTCCGAAAATCTCCATGAGGGAGAACTTGTTAAAAGAGAAACACATTGGTGGATTGGCAGGACATTTTGGGCATGATAAAACATTCACGAAGCTGAATGAATCATACTTTTGGCCAGGGATGCGAGAATATGTCAAGTGGTTCATTGACCGATGCAGAATATGCCAGCATTCAAAGGGAAGGAAACAGAATGCAGGTCTTTATCAGCCATTGCCCATACCAGAGAGGCCATGGGAGGCGATAAGCATGGATTTTGTATTGGGGTTGTCGAGGACGCAAAGAGGATTTGATTTTGTCTTTGTAGTAGTGGATAGGTTTTCTAAAATGGCACATTTTATTCCATGCCAGAAAACCAGCGATGCGACGCACATCGCAAATCTATTTTTCAAGGAAGTCATTCGACTTCACGGATTGCCGAAAAGTATAGTTTCGGACAGGGACACAAAATTCATAGGGAATTTTTGGAGAACCTTATGGAAGAAGCTAGGAACTGACTTGGCATTTAGTTCTGCTTATCATCCTCAGATGGATGGACAAACAGAGGTGGTCAACAAAAGTCTGAGAGACTTGCTGAGAAGCTTGGTGACAGAGCACCATAGCAGTTGGGACCATATATTATGACAGGCAGAGTTCGCATACAATGATTCGGTGAACCGAAGTACAGGCCGAAGTCCATTTCAGATTGTGTATGGCACACAACTGAGAGGAGTTTCTAAACTGAGGGATTTAGAATAAACTACGACTAGCAGTGCTAGTGCAGAAGAGTTTGCCGAAATGATGATGGAACTTCATAGCAAGGTGAAGCAACGACTGCTGAAATCAAGCTAGGAGTACAAGCGCAGAGCAGATCAACATCGGAGACAACTTCAGTTTGAAGTTGGTGATCTGGTTCTGGCACATTTGAGGAAGGAAAGGTTCCCAAGGGGAACATACAATAAGTTGAAAATGAAGAAAATCGGGCCATACAGAGTCCTGAAGAAATTCAGAGAGAATGCTTATGAGATTGAGTTGTCGGATGGCATCAGGATATCTCTGATATTTAACATTGCATATTTATACCCATACAGGGCTGGAGAAGCAGAGACTGCAACTGAGCAACCAGTGATCCAGTGGATGAAGCAGATGTCGATAGCAAAAAAGCCGCATATGGAATGCATACTGGACAAGAGAGTGGGTAAGAAGACCCTAAGAAAGTAGTATTTCGAGTATATGGTCAAATGGAAGGGCCACCTAGTGGAAGATGCCAACTAGGAAAATGAAGCAGTGATACAAAAGCATGGACAGACCATGCAGGAGCTCATGTACAGGAGCCCATGAAATTTTTCAAGACGAGGAGTATGATGCTGGAGCATCGCCAGCACATCAAGCGAGCCAGTGTGGAAGCAGAGGACAGTTGGACAAGCAACAAATTCCTTTTTGAAATTCACCTTGAAACTATTACGCGAACATTAATGTGGATATTTAATGAAGGTGCACTTTGTAAATTGTAATGGACCTTGAGCGGATAGCTCTCGTCCTTAGGTAGATAGTCGGCATTTAATAGAGTTAATGCAGTTAGATAGGAATTTAATTCTAGATTTGATAGCTTTAGAGTCCAAGAGGGAAAACGGAAATAGAAACCCTCATTGTATCATTGTATTATTAGCATTCTGCAGGAAGAGCAAGAACATGCAGAGAACTATATGAAGAACACCCATGTAAATATATTTGAATTAATAGAAGAAATATTTGATTCAAATTCATGGTTTTTGTTGATTCTCTGTGTGTTGATATTGATATGCTCATGAATGTTTATTTCCTGTCATACATTTTCTTTTATATGCTGTGTATGTGAGTTCATGGTTGAATTGAAGTCTGAGAGGAAGAGTGAATGAGTTTCAATTGTTTCTCTACTTGAGCCAGAGGATTCCTGCAAGGAGTGCATTCGAATTGTCTGCAAGGAGTGCGTTGACAGAAGGGTTCAATTAGAGATAGATTTTGTTCTCATTTCCTTGAAGGTGCAGTTAGGCACAGTGCCGTGCAAGGAGTGCGCAGGCCAAGCTAAATCTCAGAGTTGCGATTCTGAGCAGAGTATCGGAAGACTACTGCTGCAGGAGTGCGTAGAGTCAAGAGACCTCAACACTCATCCAAGGTTGAAGGGTTGTCGCAAGGAGTGGGTGCAAGAGGGTTTCAGAGAAGACCAAAACCGTGAGGAAAATATCAGGAGGAGTAGACCTTCGAATCCACTGAAGGATAGGCATAGGGAAGCATTGCAAGTTGGAGATGCGTCAAATCAGTGATTCATTTCCCATCAACCATCGGATTTAGCGGAAGTTACGCCGAGGTTAAGCCCTAATGAATAGGAGTCATCGAGGTTCGACATTTCATGAATTCCGGGAACAAGGAAATCACAACATCAGGAATCGCGATCCGTGATATCTCGAAAGGATCAGAACCATCCATCGGTGGAGACGCGTGTCAGGATATCCCAAGGAGTTGGAGTTCAAAGGATCAGATTTTTCGAAGGCAGAGAACTCGTGCAACTGGAAATCGCGAAATGCGATATCCCGGGGAAGGGAAGTGTGGGCCACGACGGGAGTTAGTGGAGGACAGGTGTCACCCAATATCGGGGATCGGGGAAAGGGAAGTCTCGATTCCATCGACTACAGGATTCACGATCGCGCGAATCCCGAAATCCCGACAGAGGTGTTGAAGCAGGAGTGGAAAAGTCAACCCACACGTGCGCATAGCCGTATCGACATATAGGAAATTGGGGATCAGCAAGGTAAGTTATTTTCGACAGCATAAGTTCTGAAATCCCGATGGGAGGAATCCTGATAGGAACAGTAAAGCGTTGGTCACTACCCATCGGGTTTCGGGGTATTGTGAAGCACGAGGTACGCGACTAGGGGATTCGCGAAATCCCGAGGGCCAATTTCCTGATCATTAAGGGGGATCAGTGGAAGAATGATGTGGGTAAGGAAAATTCCCGATAGGGAATCAGAAGAACCTTTGAGTTCTTCGGGTCGTGAACGAAGAAGATCCTGTGTGAGCAGGCGTGCTCTGAGGAGTGCGGCTGCGTAAAAAATGCCCAAACTTCTTACAATAATAACATTGTATTTTGAATTTATCATACCTCTGATTTTCTTGCTTCTAGGGTTTGTTGTTGCTCCCTCTTAAATTAGGAGGATTCTGCTGAGACTTCCCCTCAGACACTGATTCATTTCTGTTGTCCCTTGGACCAAAAAATCACCTCCTCTTCCACGAGTATAAAACCTTCCTCTGCCTCTGCCTCTGGTAACATGCAGTTCCGATTTGAAAGCATTCTCCATGAATCCTTCTTCATATCTAGATATCCTAGATTCATGAGCAACAAGAGAACCAGTTAATTCATCAATTTTCATTAGACTTAAGTCCTTAATTCCTCTACGGGTACCACAACAGGTTCAAACTTCTTGGGCAAACTTCTCATCACTTTCTCTATAACTCTTTTATTTTCAATATCATCTCCATACTGTCTGAGTTGGTTCACAACACTCATTACTTGAGTCATAAAAGTATCAACACTGTCATTATCCTTCATCTTCAGATTTTCAAAATACCTTCTCAAGTTATGCAACTTGACTGTCTTCACCTTGGACACCCCTTGATAATAGGTTTCAATAATGTCCCAAGCCATATTCAAAGATGCAGCACTAGCAATCTTCATAAAAATAGATTCATTTTATCCTTGCTAGATTAATCCAATAGATTTATTATCCTTCATCCTATTTTCCTTCAGTAAAACACGGTCAACATTAGACAGAGCCAATTCTGCTGCAGCTTCAACTGGCTCAGGATAGCCATCAATAACATAAGTCCAAAAATCCCGAGAATGCTGAATCATCCTCATCCGAATGTACCAGGAATCATATGACTTCTCGCTCAGAACAGGAACCTAAACCTGGTAAGAACTTTTACCAAATGAAACCATTTATAAAAGTTGAAAGAAAAAAAAAAAAACTCTCACATAGTAAAATTTGGCACCAACGGAAACAGTCTGCAATGAACTAAAGCACTTGTAGGATAGGCAGTGAAATCTGATGCCAAATATAAGAAAAACGAGGTGAGTTGGGGTTCAAGATTTTAGCGAACACTAACACCCAATGCCACAAACAATCAATTCCCAAATCGCGAAAAAATCAAATGGAGTGTGGGCCCGGTGCTTTTCGGGTTTCGGTGTTTACAAACTCTTGATGAAAAACACCACACAATGTCAAACGTTGAATCGCGAAATCACGAAAAAAATGTGGGGCCCAGCCAATATAGGGTTTCGGCGTTTGGTAATGCTTGATGCATGAACAACATACAACGGTAATCGCCGATCCAAAAAATTCGATCAGGCTATGGGGCCACTTCGGGATTCGACATTTGCAAGAACAAGAGAACTCCATGCAACTTGAACCAATAAATTCCGAATGCCAGAAAAATGAAAAACATGAACAAAGTTTACAAACTCAGTAAAATAAAACACACAATGACAAATTCAATTAAAAAAAAATGCTTTCAAGCTCATATCTATTATAATTTCGACTCTGGTATTTAAACGTAGAAAATTGCCTCTTCAATCTCCTAGGAGATTTTAATCAAGGCGGTGATGGTGTTTTTTTGCCTGCAAAGGTTAAGGCGACCACCATTTAAATTATGTAAAACAAAAATGTGATCGGTGGTTTAATCCTCGAGTCTTGAAAGGTCAAGACGACCACTGATTCACCGTTTGCATAGGTGGTGAAATGATTACATACTGACATAAGGAGCCCTAGTACATGCTCGAACAATGGAATATCACATGCTATTCTGAGAGTAATCTAAATCATAGTTTGGTCATCAATGTACCATCAATTTAACCTTAAATGCAATCAAATTAGCGAGCTTAATTAAGTAAATACTAACACTATAAACATAGTTACATTCTAATTGCAAAGTCATTTTAATCAATGTTACAATAAAGGACAAGAATGTTCTAAATTAGTTAAAGTCTTGTCTAATCAATTTAAGGGTTGTCTAAATATGCTAATCATTGTTGTATAAAGTAAAAATATTTTCCTTTGCTACAACTACTGTGTACATTATACATGGGTTGTCAATTAATAACCGAAAGTGTGTAAATTGTCAAGTCACCAAGCAATCGACTAGAATTAAAATGTGGTTTATTCAATTCATGCACTGAATGTAAAAAATGGAATGGGGTAACATTGCACAGAAGATACATGCAGCTTTCACTAGGAAGATTGCAGAGATCCCTGTTGGGTTTTGGTGGCCAAAAACGCAAAGGTAAAGGTGTCACAACAACTTCAAGGTTATAATCACCGATGGTAAAGTGTCACAGCAAAACGTGTATGCCAACAACATAATGGAACAATTAAACACATGGTCGAATTTGCCAGAAAACACAATAGCGTGGCCAATAAAGCAGGTCATTGTTCATTAATGAAATGTAAATTCGCATTGCCATAAATACAATTCGTAAATGCCATTAATTAAATCGAAGACACTTTAAATACCATTATTTTCACTTAACCAGGAATCAACAAAACACAGGCACAATAAAGATATTTTGATTTCACTCCAAGATCATCTCGCAGTGAAAACAACATTAACGAATTTAAAAGCATAGAACAATGTACAAACTGTAGTCATCTTTAATGACAAACTCATGGTAATTAACATGAGCTAAACTATTCACTGAAATAAGATAACTTTGTGGTAAATACTAGAGCAATGATTTTGCTGTAAGATGATATTCATTGCAATTTACTAAGGAAAAACACAGTACAAACCGTGATAAAAACGTTGTGAAATTTCGTGGTTAAATAGGTTGTAAACCTAGTGATAAAAGTGTTGAATTCAGTAATAAAATTGATTTAAACTCGGTTATATAAACACTATAAAATCAGTGATAAAAACACATTGATACAAGATGGAAATGATGGTCTTCACAGTCAAATTCGCAGAGGTAATAAAAACGGGGTGAGTTAATTCATGGGAAGAATGATCACAATTTTTCATAGCGAAGAAGACAAGGTCACTTGATGGGATTAATGGCAATTTGTAGAGGTTAACAAGCTTCGGATGGCAGCCTTAATCAAGTGGAAAAAATTCCAGGAGATAGGTAATGATTGCTGCCAAGAAAAAGAAAAAAAAATTGTTGTCTCTACAGAGAATAATTCGTAGGCCAAAAACGCCTTCAACGGTTTACAATTGAAATGGGAAATTGCTTGCCAGATGTATAGATTCACAGACCATAATCCAACGTAACTGAATACTAACAACTGATTCTTAATTTACAAATATTCTCTAACATTAAAATTGAATGGGTAGTAAATTTGTGGGTATTTAATAGAAGGGGGTTAATTTGCAAGGGTGAAAGATGTCAACAGTCAAGAAGAGCAGAGGTTTAACAGAAGAAAAATGCAGAATGCAAAAGTCATTGAATCACATGAACGCAGAGTGAATTCGTAGAATAATGGAAAAACAAAAGTAAGGAAAAACACACAAAAACCACGAGGAGAACATTAAAAACTCAAGCTTAACTAATTTCCAGAAAGGGTATTAAACACAGAGATCAACATGGTGGATCAAAAGAGGTTTGTTGCGGGAAGAAAAACTACCTCAAAGGTAATCAACACAGCAAGGAAAAAGACTCACTCAACCTCGAACAAACAACAAGGCTAGACGACTGGCAAGAACATCCTTCGCTCATCATCCATGCACAGAAAAGCAGGGCGTATAGATCCATAGGTCTATTAACACCAAAGTGATGACCATAGATGAGGCTCCTAGACGACTGATGAGGCGTGGACTGATGATTTAGGGACGAAGGAAAAAATAAACTGCAATCATCACCAATCAATAAACCACAGGACAGTCAATACATGTAGGGATTGAGGCCATGGGAATCAATCAATGACGAGCTTACGTCTATGGGGGAAATCAGTTAATAACTAAACGCTAATACCATCATTTTATTTACCCAATAAAACACTGAACTAAAAGCATAAATCATACTAACAATCTACCATGTAGAAATAAAGGAAGCATACTGTATCCAAAGTAGCCCGCTCTGAGTTATTGTCCCATGTGGTCCTTGCAGCTCCCGCTTGCCAGCCGATGAGACTTCACCGGTACCTCCCATCCAATGCTAGGGTTACTCTTCTTCCCCCTTAGCCCCCCGAGCCACAAAGGGGCCATTCGTACTAACCAGAGAATCAACTAGCTCCCAGCTCGCCTCGCAAGGCTGAGCTACCACTCCTCACTGAGCTAGGTATCCCAATTCCCACAAGCTAAGTTAGTCAAGTATAAATTTTTGCAGCTTAACATTATGCAAACAAAAGAGATCCACCATCCTTCTCCTCCCTCCATTATATAGAGTTTCGAAGTCCCTTACTTTCCCAAAATCCCATTTAATTTAAATTTTAATAATTTAATCCATAAAAATCCTCCTCGTACAAGTGTCACCCATCCCCTTCATTCCTCCATCAATTAATTTCATTAATTAATTAATTACCGCTATTTCCCTCACTCACCTAAATGAACTCATAGAATCGCTCCTAGGTGTACCCATATCCCCTTACAAGTTTTAATGACTTCCCCCCTTATTAATTTACTAGTTGAGTTTAAATTAGAAAGTTCTTAAATGCTAGATGCCTTACTAAGTTAGACTATCTATTTTTTCCTTGTGTTTCGCCTTTCTTTTTATGTTGCCCATTTTTTCTTATTTCCTAATTATTTTAGATTTCCCTCTTTCCCCTTTTTATTTAAACTCAAAAAGGCATGTGCAGAAACTTACCCCTTTTCCCTTTTTCTTTTTAATGATTTTTTTTTTTTAATTAGCATAATATGGTAAAACAATTATTTCCCCTTTTCAAATTTTATCCAAAATTTTTTTTTTAAATCAATTTAATTGCTTACCCCCTTCTTGCCACAAGATTAATGAAGATTATCATTATTATTTATAAAGCCCGAGTGGGCCTAATGGTTAAGAACATGTTTTTCCTCTTAAGAGGTCACAGGTTCAAATCCAGAGGGGGGTAGGGTATGTATACCTTCGTAGACTTTACCAGTCAAATCGTTGGGCGGAGGGGGGTCCCTTGTCCCACAAACAAGGGGGTCTCAAACACCAATTTGGTGTGTTGGCTTGGTCGTGACCTTCAAAATAGATTATTATTATTATTATTATTATATATATTGTAAATAGATAAAAAAATTATCACAAGTATAATTAAGACATAGACTTTTTTTTCATAGCCTCGGTGACATTTTATTAGGGAAAGAGTTTTAAATCTTCCTTAACAAATTATTTGTCTTCAATCCATCTAGGTTTATCCAATTATTAAATAATAACGCGACATTCCCTTCAGGACACACTAGGTGCTCCAAGGGTGCCACCCGTCTCTTTCTGTTTCTCTTGCGCAACATGCCCTTTAGGACGCACTACGTGCTCCAAGGGTGCCACTTGCCTCTTTCCATTTTTCTTTCATGATGTGCCCTTCAGGAAGCACCATGTTCTCCAAGGGTGCCACTTGCCTCTTGACTAACTTGGTAGACATAAAAAACCCCTGGATTCAATGCTCCGCTAGGTGATCTTGTGGGAGACTAAGGGCCTCTAAGGAATAAGGCCCCTGCCTTATTGTGTGCCCTTAGAATCATCGTGAGAGACTGTCGCAGTCGGCCCTCACGACATCGTGGGTCTTCTCGAACTAGGTAGTCATTAACCTACAGTTCAAGCCACAATGGGAGCGCTAGTAGGCTGTGGTAGGGCTATTGACCACACCTCTCCCTTAACAACTCTAGTAGTCGTGCATGACCTCTCTACTCCACATGTGATTCTGGTCCGCAAACTATCGTCAGCCTACATCATCGATGAATCATGTCAAAAATATATCCATAATCATATCATCTGATCAGATGCACTAATATCACATATAAAACAACAAAACCCCAATAGTTCACTCCCAGACTCGATCTGGAGTCCCGTGGGTTCCATCAATGCCTCTGTATCCTTGAGGTCCAAAATCCTACACACTCAGTAAAACTGAGTCAATAACACCTTTCTATGTCAATGCAGCAAAACAACATGTCATCAACCGATAACGCCTCATAATCAAAATCAAATGTTTAATAGTATAATAACATGGATCAATTGTGAGAAAGTATCCTCAAAGAATAAGTTCACTCAACATGTGCAAGAGCAATATGTTACACATCTTGAATGAAATGATACTTTAAATAAAAATGTTTTGTCCTACTATGATGCACTAGATTCTTCGCCAATTAGATCGCACTAGTTTTATCACAAAATATCATTGTAAGATGAATTTGTTTCTCTCCAATTTCTTCTAGAACTTTTCTAAGCCATGATTCTTGTGTACATGTTGAGGTGACTACAACATACTCTTCTTCTGTGGATGAAATTCCAACTATACTTTTCTTCTTTGAGCTCCAAGTAGTCAAACCCGAACCAAACAATTAACACATGTAGACTTTGGGTCATCCAAACTACCTCCCCAATCAGAATCACTAAAGCCAACAAGATTAAAACTTTTAGAAGTGTAGTAATGAATACCAAAATTTAGAGTTCCTTTCACATACCTCAAAATCCTCTTGGGTGCCTTCATATGTATTTCGGATGGCTCTGTCATGTATCTTGAAACAAGAGAAACTGAATCAACAATATTGGGTCTTGTGTGGGTTAGAAACATCAAACTTCCAACAACTCTTTTGTATGTTGCCTCATCAACTATTTCAACACCATCATCAATACATAACACAATTCCATGAGAAGTTGGATTGGAGGCAGGTTTACAATCTACCATATCAAATTTATTCAACATATCTTTTGCATATTTTGTTTCACAAATGAAAATTTCATCCTCATTTTGATAAACCTCCATACCTAGAAAATATTGCATGTGACCCAAATATTTCATCTCAAATTCATTCATCATAGCAATTTTGAATTCATTCTTCATCTTAGAACTACTACCAATATATAATAAGTCATCAACATATAGACTTACATTAGGAATAGCATTACCTTCTTGTTTGTAGTAAATTGTAGGTTTACTTTTACTTCTATTGAAGCCACTCTCCTAAAAATATCCAACAATCCTAGGATTCCATGTTCTTTGTGCTTGCTTGATGTCATACAAAGCCTTCTTCAACTTGTATACTTGATGTTCTTTTCCTTTCACTTCAAAACCTTGTGGCTTTTCCAAAAACACTTCTTCTTCTAAGTACCCATTCAAAAAGGAAATTTTCACATCCATGTGATGAATACTACATTTATTCTCAAATGCTAATGAAATCATCATTCTAATAGTTTGTTGTCTTGCTACTAGTGAAAATGTTTCTTTATAATCAATTCCATACCTATGTGTGAATCCTTTAGCAACTAATCTTACCTTGTGTCTTTCAACACTCCCGTCACTATTGTACTTAGTCTTGTAGACCCATCTAGTACCAATATTTTTCTTGTCATGTGGAAGTTTTGTAAGCTCCCAAGTATTATTCTTGTGAAAAAAATATATCACTTCCTGCATTTCTTTCACCCAAACATCATTAGTACATGCATCTTCAAAACATGATGGTTCAAAATCAGCCTTGGAAAGTAAAGAAAAATTTAGTGTCTCACCTATTGGATTTTCTTCATGTGTTGGAATTTTACTCCTTTGATAAATGTCACTTAATCTTATTACTTTCCTTGCGGAACTTGAATTTTATGTTGGGCTTGCACTTGGAACTAAAGAATTAGATGAGTGGCTATTTGGTGGATTTGTAGCACTTGAAACTAAAATATTAGTGGGATTCTCATTATCAATATCATCAATAATATCCCTATCCAAAACAGATTTAGGCATATTATCATGGCATTTTTGATGACCATAAACTCCTAAACTCCCCCTTCATAAAAAATCACATCTCTTGACACAAAAATGTTATTATTTAGGATATTACACAACCTATAAGTCTTACTTGGTAGACTATATCTAACAAAAATGCATGACTCACTTTTTGGATATAACTTTTGTCTCTTTTGATCAACTACATGGACATAGGTTACACAACCAAAGACTGTGAAATGATTAACATTAGGCTTTTTTTCATACCCTGCTTCGTATGGAGTCATCATATCAAGTGCACTTGTGGGACATCGATTGAGAATATATACAAATGCCCCAAGAAGAATTGCTTAATCCCTTGGTTTGTAACATACTTCTTTCCATTTCCACCACTGTATGATTTGTCCTCTCTTCTGCTCCATTTTGATGTCATTCATATCACAATAATTTTGAAAATATTTTGAACAAAATTCTCTTCCACGATCAGTCCTTAAGCACTTAATTTTGCAACCTCTTTCATTTTTCACAAGGTCTTTAAACGTCTTGAATATATAAAAGGCTTCATCCTTAGTCTTCAAAAAATAAACCCAACAGATTCTTGAGTAATCATCAATAAAAGTAATAAAATATGATGACTTACCCAAACTCTTTGTCTTCATAGGACCACAAATGTTTGAGTGAACTAACTGAAGTGGATAATGGGCCCTCCATGCATTTCCTTTTGAAAATTTCTTTCTTGCATGTTTTCCTTTATCACATCCTTCACAAATATCTTTTTGTTCTTGAACCTTAGGAAAACCATAAACTAATTATTTTTATGTCAATGTTAGAAGCTTCAGACAATGAAAATTCAAATATCCATACTTGATATGCCACAACCAACTTTTTTCCTCATATGCCATATTGGCAAGATGGTTGTTATGTTCTCCAAACATCCATGGGAACATCCTATTCTTTGACATAGGCACAACTGTAACCACCCTATTGCCTCTATTCTTATCATAAATTCTACATTGTTGATTTTCAAACACCACCTTATTATTTTTCTCACACAATTGGCCAACACTCAATAAATTATGTTTTAATTGTGGAGTATAATAAATGTCTTTAACACTTTTCATACCTTCTTTAGTATGGACTTCCATATCTCCTTTTGCAGAAACCTCCAATGCTTCGTCATCACCCAACTTGATATTGAATTTGAAAGTTGTATCCATTGTAGAAAAGAGCTCCTTATTTCTTGACATGTGGTTAGAACACCATGAATCTCAATAGCAAATATCTTTAGTGCCATTTTCAAATTTGTCATAAGATAAACAAAAAAAATTATAGAGGCCTCATCACCTTCTTGATCATAATTAACACATTTTTTATTATTACCTTCTTTTAATCTACAATCTCTTTCAAAGTGACCATACATTTTACAATAATAAAACGCGATATTTCTTTTATCAAATCTCCCTCTCCCTCTTTCTCTTGGACCACCTCTTCCTCTTGGATAATTCCGATTTTGACCTCTACTTTCGATTTGGTTTATTTTGTCGTTATTCTCTGCAATTTGCAAATTTGAAGAAAAAACTTTCTCACAACCTTCTCCAAATGAATCTTCATTAGACATAAGAGATCCAACTAGGTGATAAAATTGAAGAGTAGACAAATCCTGTCTTTCTTCAATGATTATGGAAACATGGTTCCACATTGGTGTTAGAGACCTCAACACCTTTTTAATCACAACATCTGTGTCCACAATTTCTCCAAGAGTAGTCATCCTATTGACTACATCTTTTACTCTCACACAATAATCACTTACATTTTCAACTTCTTCCATCTTCAAATTCTCTTTTCAATTTTTGTAGCTTGACAACTTTGACTTGATAATTGCCTTGGTAAGCTTCTTGTAGAGTCTTCTAGACAACCTCTATTGTCTTTGCACCTGCAATTCCTGGAAACAAACTTTTATCAAGAGAAATTTGAATATGAAATAAAGCTTGAGCATTGCTCTTTCTAGATTCCTTCTTAGCTACTCTATCATTTGGATTAAGAGTGGTCCAATATTATGGCTTTGCATAACATGTTTCTACAATCTCCCATAGATTTTTCCCTATCAAAAAGGTCATCATCTTTATGTACCAATAATCATAATCCCTTCCATTAATTTATGGAATGGGCAAGGAATTAGAATTTGACATGATTACCCTAAAACAACAACCAACTCTAATACTGAATGAAGGATCTATGCAAGCCTATCTCTGGACTAGATAATCATTCAATTAGAATAGCATAACATTATAGGAAATGATTAAATCACAATATAATAGAATCAGATTTACAATCCATGCACCAAAAAAGAAAAAAATATTATTTAGGTGGTTGCACAAAAAGGTGACTTTGATCAACCTTCATCTTCATAACAATACATAGCCTCATAGAACAAACATGCTCTTGATTTACAACAATTTATTTTGGAAAACTAGTCTTGCATTATTTAGTGAGACAATCCATATCTAAACACTAATTAAAAAAGAAAACTGCAAATAGATAGCATCATGTCAAATGATTGACAAGACTGCGTCAATTACGAACCACTTATATAATCCAAATGGCTCGTGTGAAAGAAGGTTGTGAGCATGTTAGATAGTGGGTACAATTTCTGGTTTAATATCCCGCTAGTATTAGAATTATTAGTTTATGTCACAATAACCCAATTTCAATATTTTAGGTTCATTTAATAATCATCCTAGGCTACCTTAATCCACAGCCATCATCCATATTTTGGTGGATATATAAAAAGGTGGTTTATAAGGAACATTGAATGGCTCTCTTGAAGCCACTATATGTTGTCCCATGTAAATAAGTTATCATCATACGAGAGTAGCTAAATATGATAAATTATGAAGCAAGAGATGCAGAGCGGAAGATAGAACAGAAAACAATATATTCAAATGTATGAAGAAGAGTGAAAAAACGAAGTTACAATGTAAAGGGAAATATCTTAGCTAAATAGGCTCAAGAAAGATAAAAATAGAAAGTACAGTTGGCCAGGACAACTGGCAGTGTACAGTCAGACTATTGAGGTTACAATATATTTAACACTCCCTCTTAAACTCAACAGCTACAATCATCAGCACTGATTATGCCTAAGTGTTGTCTCTGAAAATCAAAACCTGACTTTCCTAGCGACTTTGTAAAGATATAAGCAAGTTGATCTCGAGAACCACAGAATTGTAGTGCAATATCACCATTATTGACTAGCTCATGTATGAAATGAAAACGAGTGTCAATGTGTTTGCTTTTCTTATGAAACACATGATTTTTGGATAAAGCAATTGATGAAGTATTATCATAGAAAATAGGAGTTGGATCCTTTTCTATATGTGACATATCTTTCAATATTCTTCTCAGCCATACAGCTTGACAAGAAGCTGAGGTAGCAGCAACATACTCTGCCTCTGCAGAAGATATTGATACAAGTAACTGCTTCTTTGATGCCCATGAAATCAGGTTTGTGCCCAGTTGAAAAACATGTCCAGATGTGCTTTTCCTGTCATCTAGGCTGCCTGCAAAATCACTGTCTGTGTAACCAGAAAGTTGATTACTATCAGATTTAGTGTACCATAATCCAAAATTGAGAGTTCCTGCAACATATCTCAGAATTCGTTTCGCCATTTTCCAATGAGAATCTTTGGGTGATTACATGAATCTGGAAACAAGGTTGGTTGCATACATAATGTCAGGCCTAGTTGTTGTAAGATACAACAAACTGCCTACTAAAATTTTGTATAAAGTAGAGTCCACAGTAGGACCTTCATCATTCTTGCTCAATTTTGTGCCTAGTGGTATGGGGGTTTCTGCTAGATTGCAACCTTCCATTCAAAATATTTTGATGATGTTTGTTGCATACTTTTGCTGACAGACAAAAATGCCTTTGGTTGATTGATTAACCTCAATCCCCAAAAAAATATTTCATTATGCCAAGATCTGTCATCTCAAACTCATATTGCATGGCATGTTTGAAATATGTTAACTCAAGATTTCCCGTATAGATCATGTCATCAACATATAAACATACAATCAAAATTTTACCGTGTTGATCTATTTTGGTGTAAAGAGTTGGCTCATTTTGGCTTCTGCTGAAACCACTTTTGATCAGATAAGTGTCAATTTTGTTGTACCAAGCTCTTGGAGCTTGCTTTAATCCATACAAGGCTTTCTTCAACCGATATACTTTGGTTGGGTTCTCTTGGACTTCAAATCCACGTGGTTGATCAACATAAACTTCTTCTTCTAAGAAACCATTCAAGAATGTTGACTTGACATCCATCTGGTATACTTGCCATTTGTGTTGTGCTGCTATGGCCAATAGAGTCCTTACAGTGTCCAATCTTGCTACTGGAGCAAAAGTTTCACCATAATCAGTACCAGGTTGTTGTAAGAATCCTTTGGCAACAAGTCTTGCCTTGTGTTTTTCAATCTGCCCTTTTTCATTGAGTTTAGTTTTGTAAACCCACTTGACACCAATACTCTTCTTGTGTCTTAGCAAATCAACAAGATCCCATGTCTTGTTCTTCTCAATGGAGTCAATTTCTTGGTTCATGGCTTGAACCTAATGTGGCTCCTTAGCTTCTTCCTTAAAGGATGTAGGTTGACATGACATTAAAGCAAAAAGGTTGTGTTTCTCAAAGTCATCCAACTGCTGATGGATTTCTCTCAAACTTCGAGTTCTCTAATTGTATGGTTCAGATAATGATTCTCTGCTGGAAGTTGAGTTATCCTGAGAATTTTCAGGTTGTCTTTGTACCTGCAATCTTGGAAGAATAGTTTGAGGTACTTGTTGTTCTATATTTTCTGCATTTTCAGAACTTGGTAGCAATGGATTTTGATTGTCCATCTGTTGATTTTCCAAATCATTCTAGAGTTGATTTTCCAAAAAATTTACATCTCTGCTGAGAATTAATTTCTTGGTGATTGGATTGTAAAGCCTGTAAGCTTTAGATGTTTCACTATATCCAGTGAAAATACATTTCTCACTTTTGTCATCAAGTTTCTTCCTTAATTTAGAAGGTATGTGAGCATATGCTATGCATCCGAATGTCCTTAGATGCACTCCATTTAGCTTTGTCCCACTCCATGCTTCTTGAGGGACTTTCATCTTTAGACTTGTGGTTGGAGATCTATTCAAAAGATAAACTGAGCATGCTACTACTTCAGCCCAAAAAGTATTCGACAAGTGTTTCTCTTTAAGAAGTGTTATTGTTATATTTATTATTGTCTGATTTTTCCTTTCAGCCACTCCATTATGTTGTGGAGTATACCTGGCTGTTGTTTGCACGATAATTCTTTGTGATTTATAGAAATTTGCAGATTCTCTGGAGTCATATTCTCCTCCTCCATATGACCTGAGTGCTTCGATATATTTGCCACTCTGTTTTTCAGCTTCTGCCTTGAATTCTTTGAATTTTGCAAATTTTTCAGACTTGTGTCTGAGAAAATAGATCCATATTTTTCTGCTGAAATCATCATTAAACGTTAGAAAGTAAAAACTTCCACCTATTGACTCTGTTTGCATTGGTCCACATAGGTCAGTGTGAACAAGTTCAAGATGTTGTTTGGCTTGATTTGATGACTGTGGAAAACTAGTTCTCTTGTGTTTTCCAAGTATGCAAGACTCACATGGGGGAATTTGTTCTTTAAAGATAGGTAGACCTTTGACCATGGAGTTTTTATGAAGAAGACTTAGACTCTGAAATGGTAGATGGCCAAATCTTGTATGCCAAACCATTGTTTCATTCAGAGTTGATGCACTCTGTGCATATGGTTGACTGAGATTTGCAGTTCTGAGGGTAAGGGGAAACATCCTATTGGGAGTCATATGGATTTCAGAAATTAATTTTCTACTTGGGATTTTGTCATATATCTTACAAGATGTTCCCTTAAAAAGTACCTTATATCCATGTTCAATAAGTTGTCCTACATTTAGCAAATTATGTTTTAGATCTGGAACATGATAGACATTGTCTATGTCTTTCTTTACATTATGTTTAGTAAGAATAGGAACAGTTCCTTTTCCTTGAACCTTGACTAAGTAGTCATTTCCAAGTGTAATATCAGATGAGATTTAAGAATCAATGCATGAAAGTAATTCTTTGTTACCTATCATGTGATTGTTGCATCCACTGTCCAGCAACCAGAGATCTTTAGGTTGTTGTTCAGTGTTGTGACACGAAAGAGACATACCTCCTAAGTTTTCTCCCATGTGATTTGACACATGTGCTCTGCCTGAGAGCTGATCTGCTTGCTTCTTCTTGCATTCAGATTCATAGTGCCCATACTTTTTGTAGTAATAGCATTGAATGCTTGATTTCTCATTTGATATTCTCCCTCTTCCTCTTTGAGGCTGGAAATTCTGATGTTGATTTTGTTGTTGTTGTCTTTGACCTTGGAAATTTTGATTCGGATACGGTTGTCTGTTGTCTCCACTAGAGTGAGGGTTACTTTGATTGTTCCCTCTTCCTTGGTGACCTTCGCTTCTTCCTTTGCCTCTCTTTCTCCTGAAGGAGAATTGAGTTTTGAAAGCATTGGAGATTGACTCATATGTGAGATGCAGTCTGGTTTCATGTGTCACCAGAGAACCAATTAGTTCATCTGTTGAAAAACTTGACAGATCCTTGGATTCAAGGATTGCTGTGACAACCATTTCAAATTTCTTGGGTAAAATTCTAAGGATTTTCTCAACAATTCGTTGATTAGTAATGGTTTCGCTAGTCAATCTGATCCGGTTCACGATTCCCATGACTCTGGTCATGAACTGATCCACATTTTTGGACTCTGTCATCCTTAAAGTCTCGAATTGCGTCCTCAAGGTCTGCAGTTTATCTGTTTTGACCCTGCCATTTCCTTGATAGGAAGATTTAAGGATGTCCCAGGCCTATTTTGAAGTAGCAGTGCCTGTGATTTTTGAAAAAATCGAGTCATCCACAGAATTTTGAATCCAGAATTTCACTTTATTTTCTTTGTTCCTCAGTGTTGCCTGAGCAATTCTCTCTGGATTTGTCATAGCAGAAAGGGTGGCTGGATCTGGTTCCACATATCCAAGATCCACTGGTTCCCATCACTCTTGTGCTTGCAAGAAGGATCTCATCTGAAGAGACCAAAACGCATAATTCTTTCCCAGAAGAATCGGACCCTGAGTTGGTCCTAAGTTGTTAGACGACATATTTTTTTTGAAAAAAAATATTCAGAAAACAAATAGAGGGAAATTTCGTATTTAACTCTGATCATCGAAACATTGATTTTTCGATGGCCGAAAAGAGCTTATCGGCCTTGAATTGTCCTTAGTCACCATGCAATGTGACCACGCGCCTTAATGTTAAAGTGCTACGGGCTTTTCGGGTTTTTTTCATTTCAAATTGTCGAAATGCGAAATTTTCTTTTGGACAATTTAACGGTACAAATCTTCCTGTGATCTGACGGTCTAGATCT
This sequence comes from Picea engelmannii, assembly GCA_009831015.1. Classification (NCBI taxonomy): domain Eukaryota; kingdom Viridiplantae; phylum Streptophyta; class Pinopsida; order Pinales; family Pinaceae; genus Picea; species Picea engelmannii. The sequence continues at coordinate 1,324,814 of ML781260.1, forward strand.
TATCGGTATATCGCGAATCGGGACTTCGTGAACCCTGATGACGAGCTCTTCTGACTCCTCGATTCCCCGACCTTCGATTTACCGATGGCGCTTTCCTTTCGGGAAATTTCTCGATTCCTTTGATCTCCGCCACGTGTCCCAACAGATGGACGGCTCAAGTCTCCTTTGGGGGTTTCCCCGTGGAGATTCTCGATCCCTCATTTTGACGAGATGATGTCAGCTGGGCCCCAAAACGAAACTTTCCTCCTGTTGGGATTTCGGACTTCGTAGTTGCGAAATGCTTGTGCTTCTTGTCCTCAGGATTCGCGAAATGTTGAATCCCGATGTGCCGATGGATTCTCCTCTTTCGGGAATTTTCCATTTCCTTGGATTTACGCCACACGTCCCCTCAAGATGGACGGTCCGCGCCGTTTCGCGATTTCGCGACTTGCGACTCCAAATTTCTCTGACAACTTGAAACCCCGATAGTCGATATGCCGACGGTTTCCTCGATGTCTGCCACGTGTCCAAACAAATGGATGGCTATGATCTTATCGCTATTTCATGAATCACGATTTCGCGAGTTTAGAACTCTTGTTGCGACGGCCTTTCAAAACTGCGAACTCTGAAATTTCGATGGAGTGATGGCTTGGATCTGCTACCACCTGTCCTTTGATATGGACAACTCACAATCCTCTCGGGATTTCATGATACGTGTTGTCGGGATTCCGCGTATCGGAGTTTTTGAGAGCAGTCTCCTTCGCTCGTCCAACTCTCGATCCCTGATTTTATGATGGGATAAGATCGACGACTCACGATCTTTCTTGATTCAATGGTCCAGAATAACTCGTGATTTCGCGATTCGCAAATTCTCACGGTAGTCTTATGACCTTTACATCTTGCGAGTCAGTGAAATGTCGAGATCTCTCTACGTGTCTCTTGATGGATGGTCCAGATGACGTCGGGACTTCACAAGTCGAAATTTCTCCTTGGCGCTCCAGAGGACTAAACCTCGTGCACCTTCTCGCTTATCCAACGACTATCGGTCCTCTGCACAAGATCTAACGGCTGAAATTATTTTTCCTTTTCCGTGCTCTCTTCATCCCTTCTAAACTGGTTTCCCGCTCTGGATCCGTTCGCGGGATGAATCTTATGGCCTCAATGGTTGTTCTTTGCACATGAGATGCGTTCTTTGCTCCTTAGACGCGATCTTTGTTGAATTTGAAGGATTTTCTTCCGTGGAAGAAAAATTTGTGAATCTTTCAAATATTTGAAAGAATTTCACAGGTTCTTTGATCTCTGTTGCAATCTTTGACAGATTTGAGCGATTTCCAAGAATCTTTAAACGATTCTGCCTTCTGCAGGAATCTTTAGCGATTTTGAACGAATTCTTTGAATTCTTCAAGAGTTCCTACCTCCTGCAGGTCTTCTTCATAAATCTTTGATGATTCTTGAAAATATTACAAGAATCTTTACTGTTTTTTTTTTTTTTTTCTTCTGCACTCTCTTCTTCCTTCTCGTGTTTCTACTCCTTGAAACTTTCGAGCATAGTACGTTCTGCGACCTCATGTGAGCTTCGTACGTTGATCTTTTGAGAGTATTACAGACAACTCTCCAAGCCTTGTGAAAAGTCTGTGTCACGTGCTCTCAAGATCCATGAAGCTCTGCACTGTGAGGATCGAGTTGCTCTTCGGAATGTGTGAAAAGGCTTACTGTTGAGGCTGTGGTACCATGATAAATTCTGAAGCAAGATATGCAGAGAGAAAGATAGAACAGAAAACAATATATTCAAATGTATGAAGAAGAGTGCAAAAACGAAGTTACAATGTAAAGGGAAATAGCTGAGCTAAATAGGCTCAAGCAAGACAAAAATAGAAAGTACAGGTGTACAGTCATACTCTTGAGGTTACAATATATTTAACAAAATCCTTCACTACCATCCGGTTGAAGGCTATCTTAAAAATATCTACATTGAAGCTATGGATATTTATGGCTCTGGGATAAAAATGTTGTGTGTGGATCTTGGATTTCAGGCCCTCGTAATGTAAATATGTAGTGTTTTAAAATACCAAAGATTTGGTCGGTCTCGATGTGGAACAATCCAAATGTAAGCCAGAAGCCAACATGTTTAAGAGTAATGTAACGATCAAATATTAAAATCCTTATTAATTATGCTATTAAAATCTTTCAGAAAAGCAATGGAAAGCCTAGATCCCAATCGTGGATGAAGGTGGAGCCATTAATTGAGAAAAAAACTTAAAAACTCATCAATGGAGAGTACAGTTCAATGTAATAATAACTTGATATATCATTGATACATAAACACACTGAACACAAAAAGCGATGATAATTTTCACAATGTAGTTAATTTATACACAAACAAACTAAGCATAAAAAGCTATGATAAATGTTTTTTAACCATGGGAAATCGATAACAGTAGGGATTACCTGGGTCTGGTCTAGGTTCAAATACGATGGTTGTTATTATAAACTCAAGAGCATATCCAATTACATATACCAATGACTTTTGACTCAGCAAAGGCAGATATCTCCACCAAAAATAGAAAATATATCCCAGAGATAACCTACCCTTTGAACCTTATCACATCTGGTCAATGTCTCTATGCGGTTTGATCCCTGGTGTGCTGATAAATTTCACATTGTAATTTGATAAATTTCACATTGTAATTAGTTTTAGGCAGTAGAGTAGCTGGTTGGTATGGGATTTAGTAGCTTCTACATATTAATTCAAATTCAGTGCGTACATTTGGGACACCTTAATCCTAGTTCAAATTCAAATACTGTGGGTATTTCTGTGACACCTCAACCCTCTTTGGATCTGTTAAGGAAAAGAACAAACCTTCTTAATATTGAAGGTGATTGTTAAAGTCAATTTGACATGTGTCTGGTTCACATATATTGAAGATCATTGTGAAAGTCATTTTGACATGTTTCTGGTTCCCATATTAAAGATGATTGTGAAAGTCATTTTGACATGTTTCTGGTTCACATCACAAACAGAAGACGTGGGCAGAGGTTCAAGTTGAAGGTGATTGTGAAAGCGAGTATATTAATGTGATTGTGATTGTGAAAATGAGTATATGAATGTGAACGCCAAATGTGAAAGTGTTAATGCGACCAAAAATGTATCACGAAATATAAACCTCAATGTTTTGAAGCTGTTAATTGTCTCGAATTCTCAAAGAAAAGAGAAAGAAATATGTTTAAATACCGATACAAGCAGCGCTACCTTCTTTCAAAAGCTCTCACTGAAAAAAGATTATCGTCCTCATTTAATGAATTCAGTTGCTAAGTCAAGGTAACCCCCTAAAATCAACGGGATTTTACATGAAAACAGATGGACTGTTAGACAACTTCATAGGTAGGTAGTCCAAGACATTCTTAGTCGTTTTAATATATTACCATGAATCCTGATCTTTGTAATCTAGATCTCCTTGAAGTCTAATTTACGATATCAAAACAGAAATGTTAATATCTCACGGAAAGTTATGCCTAGAACCAAAAACAACCAAAAGATTGAAAGAAATCAAGTAAAGCTTTACATATATATTGTGGATCAGCATTAATAACTAATACAGAGAAGTGTTACTTGATTTTGTCTTGCACCAATTGGCCGCTAGCCAAAACTGGGCCGGCCGATGAATATACTGATCAGGTTCTACAATGGAATATGCTTGAATACAATCAATATAAATTTTGATTCCCATGTTTCGTCTCAAACTTCGGGAACATTCCCCTGACTTTGATGTGCATATAGTTTCTGCTTTCAACACAAACTACGATCTCCTGTTTGGATCTGTAAACAAGTTCCCTGGACTGACTTTTGATCAGAAAATTGACGCAGAGGATCCATGATTTGCATCTAACTGGCAGATGGATTCCTGTGAGTAAGGAGCCCCAGTACATGCTCGAACAACGGAATATCACAGGCTATTCTGAGAGCTCCCTTCTGCGAATACCCCAACTCTCCTTCAGTCAAGTCCAGTAGGTCGGCAAAAAGAGGATGGTTTAAGTAGTGTATGCCCACAATGAAACGACGGCACTCGTTCCCTACATAAATGGGTAGACATCCTGCTGGAACAATGGAGGAGATTGGCTGTGGAATTGATTCCGATGTTAACAATTTCGGCAACCTTTTCAATTTCTGCAAATGCTTTACAAGATTCCTCATATTGATAATCCCCTCACCGTAATTGATTTCAAGCACAAGTACTGAACGCAGACTCTTATTGATAATCCCCGGCGGACGCTACCAAAATCAACACATCCGAACTCAAATTGATATTAGAAGAACTAAAGCAAGGAAGGTTCTCCCTGAGCAAGAAGACTTATCAGTCTCTTACAGGCAAACGGCGGAGTTGAAAAAATATAACATAAAAAAACTGTCGTGTTCGGTAAGGAAGAAAATGTAGTTGTTCAGTAAAGCATGGTGTCAGCAGCCTGCATGTGGTTTGATTCTGCTTAATATTATTTTTAAATGTTATTTTTTCCTTTAATATCAAAGGTTCGGGACCCAGAGACGTGCTTTCCTTAGATAATGAATATTGAAGATTATATATAAATTATAATTGCGAGGCCTCTCAACAACTCACAATTATTAAATTATGGGAGAACGTGTGGAATCATACTCGTTTTGGTTGAAAGTTAGAGTTGTGCAGTATAATATGGCCTCACTAACGTATGTATTGTTTATTCCACAATTCTATAAGATAGAGATGTCTTTACAGTTGCACCGCCCTTCCCAACCTATCCGCTTATACGACCAATAATTTGGAAATAGTTATAGACGGCCAAAGCAACGCAGACATTATGTTTATCTCGTATTGTAAACGTTCTCACTTTTATTCAAAATCTAATCAGAAATTCATAAATTGTTTGATTGATATTATGTTTTCAAGCTATTTTGAGGTTTGTGAGAATGTGAATCTATTTATACATAAAAATAATAACATCATAAAATTGTGATTTGACAAACAATTATATGAATTCCAACCAAAAATCCTTTAAGCCTTCGATGCAATATAAAACTCAAATGTTTTAACTACCATAACTCTTTAATATCTCGTTATGGATAGCATCACTCTCATTCTTATCCATTTATCATATATGTAGATTTTAACAATAGGTTGGGCAGGTTGGGCTCGTGCAGTGTGAGTCATTTACGTGTACTTAGGATAGAATAATCAGAATTCGGTTATTTATTTTTAACGTATATAATTTTTTTTATTATTATTATTTTAAATACATGATCTATTTATAACTTACTTTTCAATACTTTATGTAACTTAAAATTTGATGTTTAGTGTGTATTCTTGAGGAATATCTAACCCAAAACAGGTTCCGTGTGTTTATTTAAATAATTGAGATTTTATTTTATAAGAAATAAAAGGTTTTGTTTAAATTTTCAAAGTTTTGGTAATTTTGGTTGGAATTCAATCATATAAATTTAGCTCAAAACACAATTTTTTTTGTTTAAATTTCATTTCTGAATGCATAAATGGATTCAAGGTTTCATAAAACCCTAAGACATTTTGATTGTACAAAACTAACCACTTGTTAGTTCATGTCACCCAAACCATTTTCTTTTTATCATCTTTAATACCATTTTAGTAACTTACCTAGCCTTGAGCTAGGCAACAATACCTGTGGAATACACATAACATGAAACTTCTGCTAATTAAAGCCATTATCTTGTTGTTATTTGTTTTCCCATAGCCCACACTTACAATTTATAACAGATTTAGCTATTGTACTAACCATAAAACTTATGCATCTCAAGCATGCTAATAATCAACATGAAATACAACTAAATCATTCATTACATCAACATATAAGTCATTGTCATTCACTTTCATACACAACAAAAATACATGTAAATAACTGATTACAAGATAAAATACTTTTCTTAAACATGAATCGTGCAACCAATTGCTTGGGAGGGATGTTTCACCCAACCATAGAGTGATTGTTGGAAATATATACAGCCATTCACCCATGAGTTGAGGCTAGCAATCCACAAAAGAGGGTCGTCTCTCACAGTCTACTCACAACTCATAAATCTCTCAATCCAACTATGTTCTCCTATAGCTATCCTGACTTTTCCACTGGCTCTCTTCCTCTTGACCTGGCCAACCCAACGAATGAACCATTCATTTATAAAGGTCCCTCTGGCATAGGAAGTTAGGAAACTCTTAGCTCAGAATTCAAGGGAAACTGTTGCTAGGAAAACTATCAACAAATCAACGACAACAACTTGTTATTTCATTGAAACCCACGTAGGAGTTGACTCTCCAGCCTCAAAATCAAACTCTTCAGTTCTCCAGCTCCAATTCACTCTAGTTACGCTCCAAAATTTGCCCTCCATGGTTGCATCGACTTCCAACTCTATTTTCTTTCCCTTTGTTCACTTCCCATGCACAAACTTGATTGAATTCTCAGATTGCTCAAACTGTTGTTACTTGTCTCTCTCAACCCATACAAAATTTCTCTCTTTTTCTTGTCTTTCTTGACTCACACTCTTCCCCAAGGTTATTGTACTCAACCCCCATGTGCCCAATAACTTGAGGATGTTACCACTCACACCCACCCTCTTACATGTATTCAATGATTGGATTTTGGAACACTCAATTAGAAAAAGGAAGGTTCATATACAAATAGCAATTTAAGAAAATGGTTTAAATCATTATACATGGGTAATTACCCCCTTGGACCCCTCTTGGACATTATCCTAGACACTCCCCTCTCTTGTGGATTAATTCAT
>ML781261.1:0-14808 GCA_009831015.1 Picea engelmannii
TCTGTTGACTAATCCGAAAAAGGGGATTTGGTCCTAATAAAATAACCGACATGATCAATCCACCATGGGGATTGATCCTATGAATAATATATCAATAATAATAAGAATACTCTTTGCAGTTCCATTATTTTAACAACATGTATGTATTGTCGCGTAGTAGACAATGACACAGAAGATTGCCCAACACTCTTGGGAAAGATTCGGGAAAAAAGGAACCAGAACAACCAGAATGTCCAGTGGGTTTATGTAGAATCCAGGGATGATGGGAAAAACATCAATATAGTTACTCGAGTATGATCCAAGACATGAGAGAATGTAACAAAACAAGATCCATCTCAACACCAATGGGTCAAGAAGAATTCTAAGCCACATAAGAATTTTGACGAGTGGGAAGAAAAGGAAACATTTAAGGAGGCCAAACAACTTCTCAATAAGAACATTGCATCTATATCAGTTGCACAACAAAATCAGGGCCCACTAATGTATGAGATTACATATTCAATGGATCACACCAGTAAAGGGCCACCTTTAGAGCAAGTAAGCACCATCATTACTTTTCTACAATCCTATGTTAAGTTATTGAATGATCCATCATATGTTAAAGTCTTACATAATCTTCTAGAAAGATGTAACACAGAGGTAGAAGGGATTTAGAGAAGAAAACAATCAATCATCTCCATACAAGAGGAAGGACAAGCAGAGAATTAAGGTTGAATGTCAACATTGAGTATTTCAACATGGGAGATATTATAATGGATTTAGGCTTTGAAGTAAATGTCTTGCCTAAGAATACATGGTAGTGTATGGGGGAACCCACATTAGGCTATTCACCTGTCTAGTTGAAACTAGCAAATGAACACAGAGTGTTACCAATTGGAAGGTTGAAAGGTGTGACACTAGATCTGGATGGAGTGCGCACTGTGGAATATTTTGAAGTAATAGAGATAGTAGATGGCACAACACCTTACCTAGAATTACTTGGATTGGATTGGTAGTTTGATAACCAGGATGTGATCAACCTGAAGAAAAGGAAAATGACTTTTGAATCAGGTGAATATAGATTTATTGCACCATTGGATCCTTTAGAAGGATAAAGTTTTGTAGAGGTGACTTGTTTGGATCTAGAAGAAATAAACCAGTTATACATAACCACTACACAAGGAGAATATTATGTCAACCCAACTGCATATGGGGTACTCAGTTGGAGAAGCATTACATCATGTGCTTCGTACTTAGACACAAGGTTGGAGAAATGGCAGAACCAAATACATGATGTATCCACAAGGAGGTGTGCAAGAATAGACTGTGCAGTAAGGTGGGTAGGCACAAAGATAAGAGAACCTCCCAATTTTCATGGGTTGAATGACTTAGAGGAATTCTTGACAAAATATGAGGAGGAAGTGTTGGAAAATCATTGGTTGTTAGCCTTGGATATTGCACCTAAGGAAACACCTACAAGATGGTGGGGCATGCACAAAGAAACAATCCAGGAATGGTATCCATGTAAACGACTACTACGCATTATATTTGGTGTAGAACAGGGGAGCACTATAGTGCAGAAGTATGATGGGAGAAGAAAACCAATGGAACAACTAGATAAATTTAGAACACAATGGAGGATGATGCCACCATAGAAATGGCCTCATTAGTTTATTCACACATTGGAAGAGATCCTAGGGAACTGGTATATAGACCAGGAGATGCATAGAGGCATTGCAGAATGGATAGGATTACAACATAATTTTGTAGTAACCTTCTCATTCGATCATGAGAACCCCAACATTGATTCAACTCTGAATTTGATAAGGGGAGTGACATTTTTTTATGAACCAAAATTAGAAATTATAACAGAACATGAACAACAGAACATACGGGCAGTCAAAGAGTTACTATCATGTTATCATGTCAAAGAGGAAGCACCAGATGAAGATGATCCATGCAACATTCAAATCACAGATATTAAAGGAGAGAGAGAGGTGGAAGGTCCATCTCTAGATTCATAAGCCTTTGTTTCACCAATCAAAGTCAAGAAAGTCAACATTGGCACGAACAACAATCCTAAAATGGAAAGTATTGGAGACTACTGGGATGAGCAGACCTTAGAAAGGATAACAGAGTTACCACACGAATATAGTGATATGTTTCCATCAACCTTTACAGAGATGAAAGGCATAGAAGGTGAGCTAGGTGAGATGAAGATACCCATAAAACTAGAGGCTAGACCTGTCAGATAGAGACCTTACAGGTTAAATCCAATGTATAAGAAAAAAGTGAAAGTAGAAATTGATCGAATGTTGGAAGCTAGCATCATAGAACCAGTAGAGGAATCTGAATGGATGAGCCCCATGGTAGTCTAGGAAAATAAGCAAGGGGGGACAAGGATTTGTGTATATTTGAGAAAACTCAATGATGATTTCTTACATGATCCTTTCCCTACCCATTTTAAAGATGAGGTCTTGGAGAATGTAGGAGGCTAGGAAGAATAGTCATTCATAGATGGATTCTTAGGTGACCATCAGATTAAAATATCTCTAGAGGACATGTATAAGACTATTTTTTCTATAGAATGGGGATCCTACCAATATACAATCATGCCATTTGGATTGAAGAATGAACCAGATTGTTTTCAGGGTAGTCATAGTTTCTTTTAAGGAATTTATACATCAATTTATAAAAGTATATCTGGATGATTGGACTATGTATAGTCTTTTGAAAGACCATGTAGAAGTTTTAAGACTAATGTTGGAAAGATGCAGGCAATTCCAGATATCATTAAACATTAAGAAATGCATTTTTGGTACACCTTTTGGGATATTGTTGGGACATATAGTGTGCAAAAAGGGTGTATTGGTTGACCCTGCTAAGATTTTGTTATTGTGAACTTACCACCACCAAAGTTAGTGTGCCAGTTAATAGATAGACTGGGGCATACATGCTGCTACAGGGGGTTTATAAAGGAGTATGCGCATATTACTGCACTAATGGAAAATTTGTTAAAAAAGGACACCATGTTTCAGTGGAATGATAATTGTTAGCAAGGATTGGATACTTTAAAGGAAAAAATGGCAACAACACCTATATTAGTCTAGATTGGGAAAATACATTTCATGTGCATGTATATGCATCAACAATAACAATTGGAGAAATTTTGGCACAACCAGGAGTAGGGGACTTAGACCATCCTATAGCCTTTGCAAGCAGGAAGTTGTTAGAATATGAGAAGAATTAAAACACCACATAAAGAGAATGCCTAGCCATGGTATATGCACTTCATAAATTTAGGAATTATTTATTGGGTAAACATTTTAAAATGTTCATAGATCATTCTTCCCTCAAATATATATTCAAGAAGCCAGTGTTGGGGGGGAGGGTCTATAGATAGATGTTATTATTCCAAGAATTTGATTTTGAAGTAATAGTCAAACCAGGGAAGATGAATGCAAGACATGATCACTTGTCAAGGGTAACCAATGGAGAAGAACCTACTAACTTGGAAGACAACTTCTCTGATGCACAATTATTTTCAACACAGGTAGCTAATGCATACTTCACTAATGTCATTGAATTATTAAGTACATGAGTTGCACTGCAAGATTTTAGTTTTGTGCAGAAGAAAAATATGGGAGTCATAGATGCATACTATCAACTCATTGCAGGTCACTTATACAAAATGGGCATAGACAACATTTTGAGAAGGTGTGTATTGGAACATGAATGGCCCAAGATTTTAGAATAATCTCATGAAGGCATAGTTGGAGGACACTATGAAGGAAAACCTGTTGTGCAGAAGGTATTGCGCACAGGTTTATGGTGGCAAACAATTCATAAAGGTGACAAGGAATATTTCCAAAACTATGATGTCTGTCAGAGGGTTGGAAAACCCAACATGTGGGATAAGATGCACCTAAGACCACAAATAACTCTACAGGTATTTGAAAAATTGGAAATGGATTTATTCGGACCTATTAATCCACTAGAAAGAAGGTCAGGAGCTACATATATCATTATTGTGACTGAATACTTAACAAGATGGGAAGAAGCAGCACTAGTCAAATATTGCAGTGCATAGACAATAAGACACTTCTTATTTGAGCAAGTGATTACCATATTTGGATGTCCTCGGATTTTGATGAGTGACCAAGGAAATAATTTTATTAATAGTACCATCAAGGCTATGGCTAAGGAGTTTCAATTCTAGCACCATAAGAGTACACCATATCATCCTCAAGCAAATGGGATAGTAGAAGATTTCAACAAGATTTTGGAAAATTCTTTGACTAAGATCTACAATGTTAACGAGGATGATTGGGGCTTGAAAATACCAACAGTACTATGGGCATGCATGACCACATGGAATAATTTGAAAAGAAAGACACCATTCAGATTGGTGTATGGACAAGAAGCAGTGGTGCCATTATAATTTCGCGTACCTAGTCTATATGTAGCAACAAATACCAAAATGACAGAAAGAGGAACAGTACATGAGAGGTTAATTCAACTGATCGAAATGGAAGAAGACATGATTCTAGAAGGATTTAAAGAAGAGGTTAAAAAATCAAGGGACAAGGTTTGGCATGACATACACATAAAAAAGAAGATCTTTAAGGAGGGAGACCTAGTCCTTCTCTATGAAAACAATTTTTTTGCAACACCCTGGTAAGTTCATAATGCATTCGCTAGGGACATATGAAGGAAATACTGTCACATATGGAGAATTTGTGTAGCTAAATGACTTGGGAGGAACAAAACTAAAAGGAATGGTGAATGGTAGTTGACTGAAACTGTACAGGGACAGTCAACTTACTAACTCTTAGTAATTACAACACAATAAGAAAGTCGTGTATATAGTGTACTATAGTAGATATTAGGAAAGAAAAATGATAAAAATAAATAAAAAGAAGAAAAAGAAGAAAAAGAAATGCAAAAATACAAAAATAGGCAGAAGTTGGTTTAACAACAAGAAAATGGAAAAAAGTCATGCGCAACAACTACTACAACAACATAGATAGACTACGCATAGGAAAATTTGGACTTTGTGCAAATGCATGGAAAAAGTGAAAAATAATTATGATTGGGTCTATAAAATGCGAAAAGCACGGGTTAGCTCAACATTTAGTGATTTTTTAGCACACAGAGAGATAGAAGTATGTGCCCTAGGTGTAATTGTGCAAAGAAGAGAGAAAGTGTTCAAATTGGATACAACATGACACTACCAAAGTTTGGCACTCTAGGGAAGTACGTACGAGTTACTCGACATGGACAAAGGAGGAAGGAAAGGATGGTGGAGCCCGATAACATCATCAAGCTAGAAGTTGTTACCACTTCCAAGATAGATTCACTCAGCCTGAAGAGGGTTGAGGAGGAATTGTTGATAGCGACACAAGGGGAAGTAGGGAAAATCTCCAGGACTCAAAATGGTATTACAAACCCTAATCCTGAAACATTGGCTAAACCCAATGAAATGAAGGTTCAGCAATAGGGTCGCAAACAAGAGGAGGCTTTGGTTGAGGAAATAACCAACTAGTCAAAATCCGAGGGGGAACAAGATGATACAAAAACAACATAAGAAGACCAATCTATCATCAGGTGGAAAAGAAAGGCACAGGACGCCATAGAAATTACACTTTCCTACCTCCCAGACGCAGTGGTGATTATGGAGGACATGCTTGGGAAAGTTCCTAGACTAAGGTACTTAGACCACGATGTGTGCAGCGTAACAAAATTCCCAGACTTGGTCGAGGAATACTTCTTGGAGAACATAGGGTAAATTGGAACCCTAGGAAAACCAATCATGGAGCTCGCGGAGTGGATAACACAGCTCTACAACTCCAGGATCATGAACCTCCTAGAAATACCACACTTCGGGCATGGTAAAAGTGTTGGGATTTGCATCAAACAATTGATAGCCCTGGTACATGGCATCATTATCTGGATGGATAGGCCAGTATAGCTCAATGTGGTGTTGATCATCAAAATTACGAGATTACCCACAGTGGGCGCACAACCAGAGGAACACTTCGACAACAAAGCATGTGAGAAGGATATCGTCGAGCTAGTCAAGGCACAATTTGGTACCAATAGAGGGAACATGGGTATTGTGATTAAGGATATCAATGATGACTCGATAAGGTTTTCTAGAAATCTCATGGCTTGCAAGCTACTGAGGAAGTGCAGAAAAGGAGAGGCTCCAGTAGGATTCATTGCAGTCGTCACGCAATGTGCGAAGGGAGTAATGTTCAGTTGGGTGCCTTACCTCCTGAAAAAATTCTTGATTGATATGCACAGGATAATGGAATGGAGTTCCATTATTCTTGGTTAATTATCCTCATAGATTTGGAAGGATGGAAGGAGCCAAATTTTTCCTCTTTTCTAGATAGAAGTGGGAAGTGTGCACAATATAAATCACGTTCTACAAAATTTCCCAATTCGGACCACAGAGAGGGTTGTAAGTTATTGTCCTCGGATTTATAAAAGGGATTACAGATTAATGACAAAAGAAAAATGCAACGGAGTTCTGGATACTTATAATTCTTTCCTTTACGATAAAAAAAATGTAATTTGACAAGCGTAAACAAAGAATCCTAGAACAAAGTATTAGAGCAAACCGTATAAAATAAGTTTAACTTCTAGAACTTTAACCACAGTGGAAGTCATATGACTGTAGTAATTTTTGTATACGTATGATGAGTGCGGTCATAAACCAGAATACCAAAGTCTACATAGTAGCCAGAATACCTTACCACACCACAGGAAATGGTTACGACTTTACCAGGTATAATTAATGGGTGGAGTATTTACAATAAGTCTCAGATGTATAACTCTTCATGAGCTGAGAATTTTGAAGACCCAATACTTAATCAAAAACAGGAAATTAAATATGCAACATGTTGAGAACTTCTTTTTATAACATGTGAATATAAGTAATAAAGAAAAAACCAAGGTCATGACCATGCCACTAGAATTCCCCCTACCCCTACGAATGGATAGATTCAAACCCAATAACTCTACGCTTTAATATAACGGTAAATGCATACTCCTCGAATAAAAGGTTATTAGTGCAGGGTTACGTGCAGAGTTCACATAGAACATTCTTGCATGATGGATACCTCGGGATGTTTCCTTCATGACCTTTATCAAGAACATTGTTGATACCAGCAACAAAGGCTGACCCAATGTTCATTTTAGGGAAAAAGGCCAATGATACGCGACACATGGGGTCTTATCCTTCAAACTATGCGTAGAGAAAAAATAGGATAAATAACCAGCTACAGTATGTGAAAGGAGTATGCATGTGATGGTATAACCACCGGTGATATAGTCGACTCATTAGTATTAACAGACTTTACAACAAAGAGTCACATGGTTATGGAGATTTGGTACCCCTTGCAGAACGAGACCGAAGTTTTTAAAGTTAGACCCATAAAGGTAAGCGTAAAACTAGTAAAGACTGAGAAAAGACTTATTGTTGTTATTTCTGATTTCAGGAGAAGACTTTATTACAGATAAATACTCAGGCAGCGGCTAACTCTTACAGGAACCCTGTAAAAATACCCTAGTTCAAGAACTGGAAGCTAGAGAAGAAGACAAGATGTAAACCCTTTTTCAGAAATAGTAAGAAATTATAGTGCTAGTGTGTTGGATGGTCTGTGAGAACTTACCCTTTCGAGAGATGTAGGAATACCAGACCGCCCAAAAATTCCTACACCGATACCCAGGACGTGACTACCATTGTTACTAACCAAGAATCCAGGGATGAGTAACGCGCAGAGAAAAACTAGAGGGAAGGGTTACAATGACCTACCTCTGTTTTTTCAGTGGAGTTTTAGTGTGTATTTATGACAAGGTACTATGTCATGTGATATGATGGAGGTGGCGCATTTCTTATTGAGAATGGTGGCCGTTCAATAACCCCAGAAGGTACTGTTTGCAGGTAGCCATTAATAGATTGGGAAGAAGTTTAATTCAGCGCCTGGAAAACCCTTCTCTCGACTTCACACCAAGTTATTGCAAGTATGAGGATAACTCAGTTAGAATTACGACCATACCCAGTTATAACATCCAACATCTCGTTCAGTTAAGGATCTAACTTCTGGTTCACTAGTGTTATCAAATTCGGAAGGGGACAACTAATTATCGTTGGGCTCCTTAACGATGCCCCAACCATCAAACATATTTCAATACTATGGTAATAAAGAGAGGGGATTAACCATAAACATTGTTCCACGAGATTTATTACTCAAACAATTAAAAACATGTAAAGCCACCTTTATGTTAAAGAATTTGATACTCTCAATAAAGGTGTATGCATTGCTTGAAACATTTTTCGAATAGGAACCCTTTATGGTATAAGAAATGGATCATGCTTAGAGCTGGTAATAATGCTAGTAGGTTTTCTCTATTTTTTAATATTAAATGTTATACATAGAGATAGCTATAGTAATGGTGGGGTTTTTATAAGTTAAAATTTATCCCCTATACTCTCCTTAATGAATGGAATGATTGGGAATGCTAGTAACTAGGAGACTAGGTTATGGTGAAGCTAACCCTTAATCTTTTTTTGTGGGATTTCTGTGCAGTATGGAATAAGTCAGAGGGTTAGTCTTTTGTATATGATATTTTTCTATATCATTAAATTGGTTGTGTAAACCTGGAGAAGGAAGTAGTGACGATAAAACTATCTACTTATAATAACTTTATGTCTTTCAAAATAAGTTGTTCGAAGAGAAAGTAGATTTAATGTCTCTAAGAAAACAAAAATATTTGGTAAATTTGGGAAACATTAAAAAACCCTATATAGGACTCGTGTATTGGTTCAATGACACGTTAAAGGTCTTGAAATGAAGAAGATCCAACAATATATTGAACAACTCATTATCTTTTCTTGACAGTGGTTAAGGCCCCATGGCCCATCCTAAGTGTGAAGAACCTTGTAATGGTATCCATAATGCTAAGCATGCCTGAGAGAGGGTCTATGTTGTGGTTGGTAGGTGTTTTCCATGTTTACTGAGTGCAAGAAGCTACATTTAAAGCCTAAGTTCCAAGTGTTTTCCTTCCCTAACCTTGGTTTTTGAGCTCAAGAAGGTTCATTTAGTGCTTAATCCCTTTCACCCCCACCCCCCCAACCATCGACCTTGTGTAGGCCTCATGACCCATTTCGTTTTACATAGAGGAACATGTGGACATGCTTTTATAGCATAATATGTGGAGGAGCGCTATGTGGAGGCATGTGTGGGACATGCATGGAGGTTTGACTGGGGATGAAGTGTAACACCCTGTTTCCCCCAGCTTGTAAATATAACTGAACTGGCCAAGAACTATGGAAAACTCATAAATGTGAATATGTGATGTAAATGGACCTTGAGGAAGAGGTCAATGAATGTGAATAACATTCTGAATTTATTGCAGGACTGTTGATGAGGGGATGTGCAGAGAAAAAGAGACCATGATGGCGGTGGAAGGCACCTGAAAAAGGTGGCGTTAACTTCCACCAAGAATAAAATACCATATTTGTACTCCATTGGCTCGGAGAACCAAAAGCGGCTCGCTGGCCCTGAAATTTAATGGCTCGCAGACTGGTAGGCGGATGGCTTGATGAGGGATGGGATGGTGAACAGCCCATTCGTAGAGCCGTCAGGCCTGATCGGCGTGAGGGTAATCGTGCCACACGCAACCTCGCGAGAGGATAAGGCGTATGGCAGAGACAATTGAAAGGGGGGATGCGAGGGGAACTCTATCATTACGCAGAGTGAGTGATAGCAGAGAGGAAGGATTGCAACATTCGCTCCTGTTCACTGGCAGACAGAGAGACGCAGTCTCAGAGCATCATGGTCTCAGCTCGGGGGTGGCTAGTGGTAAATCCATTGGGAGTCGCTGAGCCTACGGTTGGGTGGAAACGAGCATCCCTCTCAGTAGTTGCACCCACTTCTGGTGTTATTTCTGATAAGTATTTTATGTATTACATCTTGAAATTCGTACACTGATATATATATATATATATATACTCACAACACTGTGAGATTGTGAATGATTTTAGTGTAAGAATGTATGTGAATGTTTTGATAACAAATAATGGACATATGCTTGTAATAGAGGAATCCATGCATGAATTACGTCGATAAAAATGAATCTAATCATGCCCAGGTTGAACTAAGTCAGGTATTCAGACCGTTCTCGGGAATTTGTTTCCCTTATCTGTATCCCGAAATGCCCCAGAAATGACCTCTTCACGGAGATACCCTCCTTAGAAAGGTTTACAAAGAACCTGAAAAAAGGACTTGAATGTGCAGGTCTTGACAACCCTGCACGAAGAGGAATGACCCTCTTAAAATCCCGAAGTAGCAGCATAAGGATGAGTAGTGATCAATGGATGAGGTCTTGTCGGGGGATCTGCGGTCGTTCACTACCATTAAACCGAAGGAATGAACGAGGGAGTTAATTTCCTTAACCCTTTTTCCTCTATCTTCGTGAATAGCGAGGAGATATGAGTCGTAGACCCCCAGGCTCCATGAGAATATCTGGATCGTTGGTTTTTCCACGTCCAAAGGGAAGTAGGAAAGGGCGCGGCATTGGGACTGATCTGAACTGTCAGATCTTAGCTAGGAAACCCGACAGTCGTTAGATCTATCGGGAGATAGATGAGGGTTAACCCTCGTGAGCTCGAAGGCTTGCAGGGTAGAAGTCCAAAAGTTGGATGCTTTAAGTCGCGAGTGGCGAAGCCACGAGAGGATCTGAGCCATCCATCCGAGGAGGACAGGTGGCAGAGATCCAGGGATCTCGTGAGCTCAAAGGCTCGTAGGGTAGAAGTCCAAAAGTTGGACACTTTAAGTCGCGAGTGGCGAAGCCACGAGAGGATCTGAGCCGTCCATCCGAGGAGGACAGGTGGCAGAGATCCATGGATCTCGTGAGCTCGGAGGCTCGCGGGGTAGAAGTTCAAAATTTGGATGCTTTAAGTCACGAGTGGCGAAGCCACAAGAGGATCTGAGCCGTCCATCCGAGGAGGATAGGTGGCAGAGATCCAGGGATCTCGTGAGCCCGAAGGCTCGCAGGGTAGAAGTCCAAAAGTTGGACGCTTTAAGTCGTGAGTGGCGAAGCCACGAGAGGATCAGAGTCGTCCATCCGAGGAGGACAGGTGGCAGAGATCCAGGGATCTCTTGAGCTCGGAGGCTTGTGGGGTAGAAGTCCAAAAGTTGGACGCTTTAAGTCACGAGTGGCGAAGCCACGAGAGGATCAGAGTCGTCCATCCGAGGAGGACAGGTGGCAGAGGTCCAGAGGTCTCGTGAACTCGGAGACTCATAAGGTAAGATCCCAAAGCTTGGGTGCTCCAAGTTGCGAGTGGCGAGGCTACGTGAAGATCTGAGTCGTCCATAGTTGAGGGCGCATGTCGGGAGATCCAAGGGGTCTCGTGAACTCGGGGGCTCGCAAGGTAAGAGCCCAAAGGTTGGGTGCTCCAAGTTGCAAGTAGCGAGGTGTCGAGAGCCGAGCACGAGAGCTCAACCCTTGGACTTACTAAGTCGTGAGTAGTGAGAACACGTGGGTTCAACCGTTGAATTCACGAAGCGGAAAGTAGCGAAGAGGAGCTAAAGTTTATCCTAGCCGACTCTCACGCGCAGAGGACGCTGACAGAAGGGAGCTATACCCATTTCGTGATCTCGGGTATTGGCGATTTGTGAAGGAAATTCGAGGGTCTTCGACTCACGACCCGCGAGGTCGCGAGTTGTAAGAGGTGCCTGCATTTAGGCACGTATGTGGTCCTATTGAACTAAGGACTAAAGAAAGGGAGCTAGTGCTTTGTCGTTAAGCGGCGAGTAGATCTGGACCGCCAAAATCTGTGCGCCCAGATCTATGGTCAGGTTTTCATTCTAAAGACCTCTCGCCACCCTACCTTCAAGATTGGACTCCATGGTATCACTGAGTCACGAAAACACGAAAAGGCACCTAGCTTGTTTGGTCTGTGATCCTAACCCATGTTCATAGGGGGGGTGAATAGGGGAGAACTAGCCTGCACTAGACCCCGTAGGACTTCGGGGATTTTTCTCCTTAAGGAAGAACGAAAATTTTGATTATAGGTAGTGGGTGTGTTACAAAGTCGTATCAGAGCATGGTTACAACACTCGGCCTAATTGGGCTCATGCACCAGTCGCGCATAAACCTCGTTCGAAACCCTCCTATGAGGAGTAACCCCCTGACTTAACTATCTTGTCCAGGAATTAAAAACTTGGAATATGATAACCCGACTGTGTATGCATGAGAAAGAGTTATGAAAATATGCGCACATTATAAAATGAATTTAACTCTAGACTAATAACCAACATTTGTCTGTTCACTCCAGCGGACGATCAACCGTAGGAAGCTACAAACGCAGCGTATGGTGACTCACCAAGAGGTGGGAGAAGGCTCCCACAACAGAGATGAGGAGTCTGATGAAAGAAGAGAAATAGGAACCCCTCCAGACCTAGCTGAGACTGTGAGAAGTCTCATGGTTGAATTGCAAAGCTGCAAGGCCGATAATGAAAGAATGATGAAAGAACAAGAGAAGCAAATTGAGATCAATGCAGTTTTACTGCAGAGCTTATCCGACCTACAGTGACAAATGCAGCATGAACTTGAGATGCAGAATCATGGTCGTATCAGTGGTCATACTGAGAGAAGCACGTCAAGAAAGGTCCACCCCAGAGGTAAAGGACCAGTGCCAGATGATTCCACTGAGAAGGAAGCTGGTGATTCAGAAGGCTCTTCCAACAGCGGGACCAGTTCCTATTCTCAAAAGAAACAGAAGAAGCAAAATACTTCTAAGAGTCATAAATTTGAGGAATTCAAAAAGGCCAAACCTCCCTCCTTCGATGGCGAGATAAAGAAGGGAGAGGAAGCCGAGTCTTGGCTACTTGGACTGAAGAAATATTTCAGAGTCCATGATTTCTCAGAGAACCTGAAGGCCCGAGTGGCCACTTTCAATCTGAACGGGAAGGCTTCCATATGGTGGGAAGACCTTAAGAATATGAAAGGGGTCCGCGAGGAGGACCTGTCTTGGAAACGGTTCGAGAAGTACTTCCGGAAGAAGTATTTTTCGGAAAGGTATTTCGACGAGAAGGCTAAAGAGTTTTATGAACTCAAACTGGGACAACTTACTATGGAGGAGTATGTCAACAAATTCCTTGACTTACTGAGATATGTACCCTACATCAAAGTAGAGAAGGCGAAGGCCCAACACTTCATCAGTGGGCTACCCAAAGAATACCGAAACCGAATCGAATTCGACGAGCCAAAGACCTTAGAAGACACTATAAGGAAGGCAACATATTGTCATGAACAATATGGACATCGGACAGAGTCTCGTGGCGACTGGGAACAAAAGAGTGGTTCGATATTTCAGAAAAAGGGAAATAAATCCTCGGGATTGAAAAACTACAAGAAGAACCATAGAATGAACTTTCCAACCCGGAGTGTACTCCAACAGAACTTTCCCTCGGTGGATGGAAATAAAACTTCTGGACCTATACCAGTAAATATTGATAACCCAAAAAGGAAACCTTTGGAATGCTGGGATTGTGGAGGAGAGCATCTCCAGAGAGACTGTCCACTCCTACAACAAAACAGTCGGAAAATTTATAACATGCAGGAAGCTACCACGGTCAATGATGTGGCAAGGAGTGTGCCATAGATCTATGCAGCCTTGGATAACAACCAAGATGACCACCAAGCTTCAGTGGTGGAAATAGAAGGTATGATTCTCAACCATATGGTGTCTATTTTGATTGACCCTGGTTCAAATTTGAGTTATATAGCCCCTAAAGTTGTTGATAAGTGCAAACTACAGCCACAAAAACAAACCAATCCATGGTTAGTACAGTTAGCCACTGGCACCAAAAGAAAGGTGGTAGAGGCCATACCAGCCTGTCAGTTAATGTTGGGTAAATTCCCCACCCAAGCAACCCTTAATGTATTACCCCCGGGGTCATACGACCTATTGATTGGTATGGACTAGCTGGCTTCCCATAAAGTCAAATTGGACTATTACCACAAAACCTTAGAATGTGTGAGCGAAGAAGGAAAAAGGATAACCCTTCAAGGGATCCGAAAACCGGTCTCGGTGAGACAAATATCAACATTACAAATGAGGAAGTATTGCCGAAAGGGATGTCCCCTATATGCAGTACAGGTGTTGAAAACAACCGAAGGTGCAGATCCAAGCCCTGAAGATCACCCTATCCTGAGAGAATACCGAGATGTGTTTCCAGAGGAAATACCAGGTCTACCTCTGAGAAGAGACATTGACTTCTCAATAGAACTTGCACCATGAGCGGTACCGGTGTCTAGAACACCCTACCGAATGAGCACACCTGAGTTAGTTGAACTCAAATTGAAATTGAAGGAAATGATGGACAAGGGTTACATTCGACCCAGCGTGTCCCCGTGGGGAGCACCGGTCCTGTTTGTGAAAAAGAAGGATGACACCCTTAGACTGTGTATAGATTACAGACAACTTAATAAAGTAACCATAAAGAAAAAATACCCTTTGCCCAGGATCGATGATCTATTCGATCAGTTGGGAGGTGCGTCTGTTTTCTCAAAGATTAACTTGAGGTCAGGATACCATCAAGTCCGAATCAAGGGTGAAAACGTCCATAAGACCGCTTTCCGGACACGGTATGTTCATTATGAGTTTGTGGTAGTACCATTTGGGTTAACCAATGCCCCTGCTACTTTCATGTGCTTAATGAACAATGTACTCAGTAAATTTTTAGATAAATTTGTACTAATTTTCATTGATGACATATTAATCTATTCTAAGAATAGAGAAGAACATGAAGA
>ML781261.1:25892-36109 GCA_009831015.1 Picea engelmannii
GCATTCCAATGGAACTATGATAACTGTTATTGTAGGCAAACTCTACCAAGGGTAGGTACTTCTCCCACTGGGTTTGATTATCCATTACATACATCCTAAGCATGTCTTCCATAACTTGATTTACTCTCTCAGTTTTCCCATCTTTTTCAGGATGATAAGTTGTTCTTAAGTTCCACTGAGTCCCCAACGCTGACTGTAAACTCGTCCAAAATCTAGAAGTGAATCTGGAGTCCCTATCTGAAATAATCTTCTTTGGTATCCCGTGCAAACGGATAACCTCACTTATGAACACTCGTGCCACATCAGTAACATCGTAAGTGTCTCTAACCGAAATGAAATGAGCACTCTTGGTTAACTTATCCACTATCACAAGAATGGCATTGTGTCTATGAGATGTGAGCGGCAACCCTACAAAAAAATCCATAGAGATGAATTCCCATTTGGACATAGGAACATCATGTGGTTGTAGGAGGCATGTCGGGTGATGGTGATCGGCCTTCACTTGTTGACACTCTAGGCATCTGGCGACGAAATGGACTACATCGCGCTTCATGCCTACCCAAAAGAAGAGTTTCTTCATCTCCGTGTACATCTTATTCACACCCGGATGTGCGCAATAAAGTTCTCTATGGGCTTCCTTCAGTATGATGCTTCGAATATCCCCATTCTCAGGGATGTACATCCTTCCTCGATATCTTAACAATCCATCTGTTTCTAGATTATATCCTTCATACTTTGGGTCTAACTGCCTCCCGCTCTGGAGGTTTGAAGTAACCTTTAAATACCAACTGTCTCCTAGTAGTTGTGTCAACACATGTTCCCTCAGACTGACCTTTAAGGTTACCAAGGAGAAGATACGTGGTCTCCTACTCAAGGCATCCGCGACCACATTTTCCCTTCCCTTTATATACGAAATACCAAAATCGTACTCACTCATAAACTCACTCCATCGCCTTTTCCTGGCATTCAGATCTCTTTGAGTGAAGAGATGTTTTAAACTTTGATGGTCCGTTTTGAGTTCAAAGTTTCGCCCCACAAGATAATGCCTTCAAAGTTTTAGAGCTAGCATTACAGCTGCTAACTCTAAATCATGAGTCACGTATAACTCTTCATGCTTCTTCAACTTCCTTGACGCATAAGCTATCACTCCTCCATCCTACATTAGCATGGCCCCCAACCCTTGTTTCGAGGCATCCGTGCAGACCATAAAGTCCTTTTCCATATCTGGCACTTGTAGAATTGGTGCACTAGTTAGTAACCTCTTAAGATCAATGAATGCGCTATCACATTCTTCTGTCCATTCATACCTGACCCCCTTGCATTGCAAAGTGGTGATGGGTTTCGCTATTTTCGAGAATCCTTCCACAAATATCCGGTAATAACCCGCTAGCCCCATGAAGCTTCTCACCTCATGTGCATTTTTCGGCACTGGCCATTCCAGAATGGCCTTTACCTTTTCTGGGTCCACCGAGATTCCTTCGCCTGAAATGATATGACCTAAATAGTGGAACTCTTTCTGGAAGAAGGAACACTTCGACAACTTCCCATACAATTTGTTCTCCCTAAGGCAAGACAACACTATTCGCAAGTGTTCCTCGTGTTCTCTTTCATTCTTGGAATAGATGAGTATGTCATCTAGAAAAACTTGTACAAATCGATCTAAGTACTTTTGGAATACGTCGTTCATGAGGCTCATGAATACTGTTGGCGCATTAGTCAATCTGAAAGGTACCACAACGAACTCGTAATGTCCAAACCGAGTTCGAAAGGCAGTTTTTTGGATATCACCTTCCTTAATCCTTAACTGATGATATCCAGATCGCAAATCGATCTTTGAGAATACTGCTGCTCCTTTCATCTGATCGAAGAGATCATATATTCGCGGCATTGGGTACCTATTTTTCACTGTAGCATAGTTCAAGTCCCTGTAGTCTATACACAGTCATAAGGATCCATCCTTCTTATTTACAAAAATTACCGGTTCGCCCCAGGATGAGACACTGGGCCTTACTAGCCCTAAGTCCAGTAAATCCTTCAACTGCATTTTCAATTCACAAAGTTCTGGCGTCGTCATCCGATATGGAGTCTTGGATATTGGTTCTGCACTAGGTTTTAGCTCAATAGTAAAATCAAGCTCCCTCTCAGGAGGTAACCCTGATAACTCATTCGGAAAAACATCTTGAAATTCTGACAAAACCGGGTACTGATCCAATGAGGGTCCCTTCCTTTCATTCACTGCTTCCACTACATATAGTCGGAACCCTTCTCAAGCATCGCTTGACCTTCATACTTGATATAAAGCGTAATGACACTTTTCTCTGTACACCCTGGATCTCTATTGGTTTTCCTTCATCATCGACACAAAACACCCTCTTGGCGAAACAATCTACCAAAGCTTGATGAGCTGCTAACCAATCCATTCCAATGATTAAGTCATAAGCCCCAAGAGAAGTGACGTATACCTTCAACCTGGTAGTGCACACTCCAAGGTCTACTATACAATTATCGACACTAGGTCCTACAGCTTATTTTTTCCTCGAAGCCATCTCGACTTGTTTAAAGTCATCGTGCTCGTAAGCTGCCAACCCACTCTTTTCTAATGCAGATGGTGAAATGAAACTATCTGTCGCACCAGAATCAAACAAAATCTTAACATTGATATGATTTAGCGTGCCTGATGACTCCACTACGGTGGATTGATGTTCGGCCTGACGGTTATTAACCGCTGCGTAAATATGGTGGTTGCTACTTGCTCTCCCCATTGGTGCCTTTCCTTCTCTATGCACAAACCCTGGTTGTAACTCTGGGCAGTCACGCTGGTAATGGGGTCCCCCACACCCCCAACAGGTAACACCAGATTGAACCTGTGCATTGTTATGTTTCTGTCTTTGAAATGAGTTCCTTCTCCTGGAACCCCTGCCCCTATTAGCTTTTCCCTGAGATGGTCGTGGACCTGTCTGCACCGTTGGTGACGAACGAGATGCTGCGCTAGCTGCCATTGAAATCCCTGTAGCTACAGTCCTTGGCATGACCCTGTTACCATATGGTGGTGGCCTTGAGCCCCCTCCCCTAGGAAATGTCCTCGGGGTCTTTCCTACGAATCCAGGGCGATGCGGAAATGCTGATCTTGTACCCCCTGTTAAGTTCATGTGTTCTTCTGCGTAACGTGCATTTTCTACCGCCTCCGCTACTGAAGACGGTTTCCACATCCGCACCGTAGCTCTTATCTTCGGGTTCAATCCATAAACGAAGCGCTCTGCCTGTCGTTGGTCATTGTCCATGTACAAAACGTATTTGACCAGTTCCATAAACCTGATCTCATATTCTTCTACAGTTTTGTTTCCTTGTACTAAGGCATGAAATGCCCCTACCTTCTGCTCCTCGTAGTATGCTGGTAGATATTTCCTTTGGAACCTTTCCTCGAAGAGTTCCCAAGATACTGTGTCTGGGGTAAGGTGTAGTTGTCTTTCCAAGTTGCCCCACCAGTTCAAGGCATTGTCTATTAACTGAAAAATTGTGATCTTTGCCTTTGAATTGGATGCATAGTCCCTTAAGGCAAAACACCTTGTCATGCCTTCCAACCATGCTTCCGTGCATTCACTGGCGCGACCTCCAACAAACTCCAAAAGTTTGATCTTTTGCAATTCTCGCGTGATGTCTTCAGGTGGAAGCCCTCCCCCTGAATCCCTTGACGCTTCTGGATTACCCGTTCCAGACAATGGGAGTTCCACTTCAGTCCCTACTGGTTGGCGCCCCTTTAAAGTCTCGTTAATGGCTTCCAACGAGTGCAGTATGAGGGCTAGTTCGGGCGATGGTGGTGGTGGTACTGGTGGTGTCGGTGGTGTTGATGGTGTTTGTGGTGTTGATGGTGTGGGTGGCGTTGGTGGTGCCCGTGACGATGCTCCCTGCCTCGACCCCTTCGAGTCCTGACCATCTTGTATGATTTAACCTGCATCACCCCAAAGTTGTCAGGGTGAGTTCCAAGACGTTTCAAAGTGGTGCTACTTAAACTTAGAAACAGGGTTAGGCGTAAGTTTTCTTTACTTGTCTATAAACAAACGTTACTCCATCAGGTGAATTGGCTAGGTTTGGGTTAGGATTAAGCGTCTAAGCTTGGTTAACATCGAATTTTAAGGTAGATTAACCTTACACTTAAATAAAATAATTAATTTAAAATTATTATTACACTAATTTAACCCAAATTATCCTTACTTTAATTTAAACTAATTTGACCTTATATATATAAATTATTTATACTAAATTATTTAATTTATTTTAAATTATTTTTAACAATTAAAAAAAAATATAAAAATGACTAAACGTGCACCCAAGGATTCAGGAACGCATGGGTTCCACATGCTCATCTGGCTTCCTCGAGCTTCCTCGTATCTAACCCCATCATTCTACACCTGTCATCTTTTCAACTCTCTACGCGTCCTTCCACTTTCTCATCCGCGGGGACTTTCCTCATATCATTCTTTGTCCACCACAGATCTGCCTCTGCTCTGTTCAGAGGTTTCCAGAATCTCCCTTGCCATGGCTCACATCCTTTCCATTGTTCTGAGCATCTTGCTAGTGCTAGGTATTGTTGTATCTGATGCCAGATCCTTTGCAGAAACAGAGTATATTGATATGGTCACTGATAAGATCCAGGACCTAAAGTCCAGTCTCTCTACGATATTGGGAACCAATCCCAAGTTTGTACAAATTGCGGAGTTCGCTCTCAGGTATGGTAAGAGGTATGGTTCAGTCCGCCAACTTGTGCATAGCTTCAATACCTTCATGAATAACGCTGAGTCGATTGAGTCAAGAATTTGGGTAAACCTTCCTTACGTTGTGCTAATGAATGGTAATTTCCTCTTTTGAAACAAAATGATTTGCTTGTAATTCCAGCTCTGTACTGATTTTGGTGTTTTGCTTTCAATTTATTTCACTTAATTTTTATAAAAAAAAATTGTCTGTGTATATGCATGTAGTTAGATGCATATACTTTGTCTTCTGTATTGCTCATGGCCCTTTGCTCCTAACTATGAAAATCCCCACTTAAATTTCAGGTTTCGGGGTTTCCTTATGCCTGATGCTGAGAGTTTCCTGTCCTCACGGACTCCCGATCTCCGATATGCCGATGCGCTCCATTCTAGCTTTAGCCCTCCCTTGGCTATGCTTTGGTCCATGTGACCCTATCCTATGTGTCCGTAGTCCTATTCACTGTCGGGATTCAGGGTTCATGATTTCGTAGTGCATGGACACCTTGTCCACGAAACTCGCGATATCCCGATTCACGATGTAATCTGCCACCTGTCCACTGTTGACCCTTCCGTGGGCCCCATTTTCCCTTGGCTCATCGGGAAATCGCATTTCACGATTTCATAACTCTTGTTGCTATGTTCCCGGGACTCTCGATATCCCAATTCCCGATGAAGCCCTCCTGTGGAGCTTTCGCCGATGGCGCTAGATGATTGCCACGCGTCCCTTCAATGGACGATCCTGATTACATCGGTATTTCAGGACTTTCAATGTACTGTTTCCTTCGACCTTAGGAATGTCGTTTTTTCGATTCTCCGACTCTTCCTGGATCCTTGACGCGCGTCCTGTCTGAGATCCACGACTGTGATCTCTTCTCACAGCTCCAACACTCGGTCCTTTGACACCTGTCTTCCACTATCTCTCGCCGTGGCCCACACGACTCCTTCGTCGGGATATCGTGAATCGCGACTTCGAACTGCAAGAGTTTCTTGCCTACGGAAACTCCGATATGCCAAACCCCGAATCCTCGGGATCCTCTGACACGCGTCCTCGAAATGAACGACTCAGATCTCGTCGGGGTTCCTTGCTTTTATTGAGAATTTTTCCATCGAGAAATCGACACCTGTGCTGTCGTGATCCACTGTCCTCATGGATCCCCGAATCTCGATCCCCGATGCCACTTGGCATTGACCCTTGCGAGAGTTGACCTTTTGACACCTGTCCTCCCTCGGTGTATCGGAGTTCGCGAGTTCGCGAATCCTAAACCTATGAGTTTCAGGACTTGTCTTTTCCCAAACCCCGATCTGTGATCGTTTGGTGTGGCGCGACACTTGTCCACCACTCTAACCCTGGGGGTCTCCACTCTGTCCTTGTACCCGTCGGGAAATCGCGTATCAGAATATCGCGATTCCCGTTGTCATATGCACGGGACTTTCAACTCCCCGATCTCCGACTCTGCGGGATCTCCTGACACGTGTCCCTGTTGGTTGGACGGCTCTGATCTTGTTGGGAAATCGCGGATCACAATTTATTGATGCAACGATTCTACACTCCTGAAATCTCCGATGGGTAAAATCCTGATGCCTCCCCAGAACACTGACGCGTGTCCTGCCGAGATCAACGGCTAGGATCCATTCTCGGGATTTCGAGAACCACAAGGTCTCGATTCTCTTTTTTAACAAAACCCTAATGACTCTGATATCCCAATGACTCTTCTGGGACTCCTCCTCTACACACTAGGAATTAAACCCTACACAACTTCTCGAGATCTAACGGCTGACGGGATTTCGCCCGAGATCTAACGGCTCAGATCCGTTCTCCTACGTAATAAACAACTCTCCTTTGGGATAATGACCAGTTACATGAAACATTACGTGGTTTTAAAATTTCTCTCTTTGGCATGGTTAAAATTTGTATGGGTCTATAGTTCCTAAGATTTTTCATTTATTAAAATTCACCGAGGTTAATACAGGCAAGTAGTTTACACACTTCCTGCGCAATACAAGTCTTCAAAATTTCCTTTTTCCTGCTGCGCATTCGCAGTTCCTCTTTTAGGTAAGTTCGAGATGAAGTAGGCCTTTCCTAGGTCTTGCGAACATCCTCTTGCATTTTATTTAGTGTAATTCGTGAAGTTATTAAATTTTTCCAACTTCAAGCCTTCGATAGAAGCTTCCCTCAACATTTTCATCGATTTCAGGTGTCCATTTCACCCGAAACTTCATTGACAAGCGTTGCTCAAATAAGATCAAATTATCGTCTCTCTTTTCATTCTTAATAGCTTTATTAGGCTGCTTTAAGGGTAGCCATTTTGTGGGAAATGATCCTTCAAACTATCTGGTTCACTGCTGCTATTTTAAAGGGTATTACCTAAAGCTGTTGCTTGTGATATATGAGATTATTTACTTGGGTAAGGTAGGGGTACTACCTGTATATTTTTGGATACTGTATCAGTCATAATGGGTCAAACTGAACGTGTTTTGTTTGAATTTTAAGCGTGGCTGGAGTTAACACTCGGGGTTTTGGCCCTTAGGCCCAGATTTCGAACTAAGACGCTCTGATACCATATGTAACAACCATTTATTTCTAAACATCATTAAGTTTCATAAGCAATTTATTTCCTAAACTGAACAATAACTTCATAGCATAATATTGATTTTCATAACAGCAACTTCAGTAACTTAGATTTATCAATAAATACTGATTTCATGGCTGAAATGAAATAAATACATAAATTAACAAAGTACCTGGTTCTGATGCTAATTTCTATTGCCTCTTTGCCTTGCTACTGCCTTCTTGCTTCCTGATACACAGATCAACCCTACCACAAACAAGAAAATAACTGCTCAAAACTACTGTCCTCCCTACCAACTAGGAAATCTACCTAGCTCCAGGATATCTACGGATATCCTGGCCCTCCGTGCCCAAAACCTCCAGCAACTCGGTGCCTCAACTGATCAAAGTCACCACCCGAAAACTCTCTGCTCACAGCAAATGTCATAGCCCTCCGAAAAATCCGTCCTCCGTCGAATGATCCTCCCGTCAACCTCCCCCCTCCTTTATTCCTCCTTCACCAACTCCTCATTACTCCTCCAACCACCCTCTGTGCCTGTCCCTTCTCCTTCCTTTAATGTTTTATCTTCTCGGGATTCATAGGCTCCCTCTCTGCATACGCAACCATTTTTTTTAACATTTTTCATTGATCTTTTAAATTTATTTCTCAGGTCATTAAATGTGATCTGTAGTTAGAGTATTACTTAGTTAACCACAATTATTTTCTTTAATTAATTTTACTTTATAATCTTTAAATATTTATTTAACTAGAGTCGTTACACCAGGTCGGGGCCAATCCTAATGTTGGATGATGATCTTTCCATGAGTGGGATGGTGTCACCAAGATTGTGTGAGCCTTTTTATTCCCCTACAGACGGCTCACACCCTCAACCCCTCCCCATGAGGTTTGAACCTGTGACTTATGGGGACTAAACCCTACACAAACTAATTGGTCTACACCTCATGGGTTTTATTCATTCAAATAAAGATAGATAAAATACTTTACTATTTCAATTTATTTTTATTAATAATTTAATTATATTGAATTATATTTTCAAAATTTTTTTCTTTATATGGTCTCAAACAATGTCCCCGAATGTGGTAGAAAAAGTTTGATTCTTTTATCTTATGATTGAGATATTTGAGATCCAAATCATATCATTGTGTGCATTACAAAAATGATGGTGATAATTTCCTTGTTATCACTTTATATCTGAATGATATGTTATTCTTTGGTAATAGTAAGGATGTGATTCATCATTTAAAGTCTCATATTTCGATATAATTTGATATGAAGGATGTGGGGACTGTAAAATATATCTTAGGCACGGATAATAGGAGAGATAGAGAAAAAATAAGGCTTTGATTGAGCTAGAGTATGTAAACTTTATCCTACAATGTATTCACATGGTAGATTGTAGACAATTGGGTGTTCCAATTTCTATGAGAACTAATATTTTAGTTTAGCAATGTCCTACAACACACATAGAGATGGAGGATATGTCTTATGTTCCTTATGTTAGTGAAGTTGGTATTTTTATGTATGTTGTGGTGTATATTAGACTAGACATTGTTGATAGTGGGAATCTTGAGTCGATTCATGGATAATCTTGGACATGAACATTGGGCTCCAATGAAACGGGTTTTTGGGTATTTGCAAGGTACTTCTCAATATTCCATTTTCTATCATAGTGATGTTTTAGGGGACCCACACTCATTGGATATATAGGCTTATTTGGATTATGATTAGGTAAGGGATCTGGGTAGGAGGTCTACAAGAATATACATACTTCGATTATTTGATGGAGAAATAAGTTATATTAAAAAGCAACAATCTATGGTGGATTTTTCCACTACTTGGGAAAAGTATATGGTATCTATTCATTCATATAAAGATGTCATTTATCTTATGAAATTGTGTTCAGAAGTAGAGCTAATTTAGAGATCTAGTATAGTTCAATGTTACAGTAACATTTCCATTTGTATAGATAAGAAACCAACCTTCAATGCAAAGACAAAGCATAAAAATATCCAATTCCATTTCATTAGGGACATGATAGAGGATGGAAAAGTCATACTAGAGAAAGTTAACACGTTGTAGAATGTTGTAGATGCATTAACAAAACCAATGAGCATAGGAAAATGCAAGTGATGTTGTAAGTCTAAGAGCATTATGGCCCCTAAAAATTATATCACATTTTGGTGTATTCTCCCTCACTCTTTCAAGGTATATGAGATGTGGGAGAATGTTGAGAAAATTGTGCCATGCATCTTGTAGTCTTGTAGTTGAGAAGGTAACGATTGTTGAGTAGTAGAAGAGAATAGCTTCAAAGAAATAGTAGGGAATAAATGTAGAGAAATAGAAGGGAATAAATGATAACTAGTGGTAGGGACTAAGTGCAGACCACTAGTAGGAAACGAATGTTAATAACAACAATTTGTGAATTACTTGTTGGTGGTTTCTATTGATTAAGGTTGGTTGTCATTGATGTCAAACCTTGAAGAAAGCCTGGTAGCACAAAGGTTTGGGTAATGGACCCAAGTTTGTTTGATGTAAACATGACTCATTATTGTCTTGTCATGGTTGATAATAAGTAGAAATGGATGAACTCTAAAGTGGTCCCCTTATGGTGAAAGCCCTCACAGGAAGATGCTTTGCAGATTGAGTTATCCTAGAAGTATGGTTAGAGAACCCATGCTTATTTTTGGAATAATGAGATGAAGGTTAGTGAATTTGTCAGTGCAACTATCCTATATGGATAGTTCTTGTCATGCCATTTCTGGTGGTATGTGGAATGTCACATACCTCCTCACAGTTAGAGAGGTATGGCCATGAGAAGTTGGAGACCCCGGGTTTGGGTAATGGACCCAAGTTTGTTTGATGGATAATGGCATGAGTTTTGATATATTTGCAGGTAATA
>ML781261.1:36487-64430 GCA_009831015.1 Picea engelmannii
GAGGGAATGTGAAGAAAAGAAGGCCGGAATTCAAGGAAGGATAAATTATTTTGATGATGCTTTCTAAGGTATGTTATTTATAGGTCATCTCACTGTTTTCACAATAGATTTATAGAATGATTTAGACAGTGAAATTTATATTCCATTGAGGAAACATATCCAAGTATTTGTGTTAAAACAATCATCTTGTGGGTCGTTGTATTTTTTGAGTTACACTCCGTGGAAAATAAGGTTTGTGGCTAGTCCTGAAACTAGTCTAAAAATAGGTGTTTCGGGTAAAAACATCATAACTTCTTCACAACAGATCCAAATTCAGTAATACCAAATGTGTTGGTTAGAGTAAAATGTGTAGTATTCTTTGTAATAGTTTACAATCTATTCAACAAATTTTCTGTGCGGGGCATGCTCTACAAGGTCGCTCTCTAGAATAAGCCAAAATTCAGCAAGGTATGTCATTTTTTCTATAAATCCTTTTATGAGAGGTTACAAGTAGTGACACCTGGAGGAATTGCATAAAAAACATTGAAGAATATTGTGTATCAGTTTCAAATATTTATTCATTACAGTTATAATGTTATGATTATTTCAAGTTAGGGTTGTTGACTAATACAAAACTAGTCATGTGAGACTAAAGAAAAGTTTGATAAAAATGTTAGTCTCTTGTTGTTAAAGTTAAGGAAGGTTTGCAGGTATGCGATCATATACACCAGGTCTATTACAAAGTTACAAATCATATTTGGATGATGAAATTGATGAGGGATTTTGGTTAATATACATGTTGTGTACATGGTTGAGACAAGTAGTTGATGAGTTGGCACATACATGAGGTGTATAGTTGATGATGTTGGTACATATTGATGAGTAGTTGACACATGATTGGTACATACTTGATACATGGTTGGTTTCACTTGTTTATGGTACAAGTTCATTATAGGTTGTTTGGTACAGGTTGGTGCGTGGTTGATGCACTTGTTTATGGTATAGGTTAATTACAGGTTGAGGTAAAGGTTGATGCATGGTTTAGGTTTATTGGTACATGTTTATAGTGGTATATCTCACAGTGATAGTGTGAAAGTGGTTCTATCATTCTACTTCTACTTCAGGGTGGTTGGACGAGGTAAGGACAGGTGGTTGTAGCCACCTTCCGGTTGTAGCCGGAGAACATAGGGGGTTGTAGCCTCCTTCTGGTTGTAGCCAGAGAATTGGGGAGTTGGATCTTCCCTCAGGTTGTAGCCTGAGAAACTAGGGGGTTGGAGCCTCCTTCCAGTTGCAACTGGAAAACAAAGGAATTTGGTTCTTCCAATGAATGTAATTCTTCAAGACATATAAGAAAAAATATTTTGTGGTTTTCTCCGGCTTTGGGTTTCCACATAAAACACTGGTGTACTATGTATGTGTATGATTTTTCATTTGTTCATTGCTCATTATTGGATGATAATTCTACATTGATATAACACTTGGATTATTTGGTTTAAAAAGGATTATAATTTCTCTATTACTGATTCGCCCCCCGTCTCAGTAATCTAACAATTGTTATCAAAGGAGGTTCCTTCAGAAATCAGTTTAACCACTGAAAGGTAGATCATGGAGAGAAACAACTTGTATAAAAATGGAATACTACAGTTTGATGGACAGAAGTATGCTTTTTGGAGCATAAGGATGAAGACATATATACGGGCACATGTATTTGAAATTTGGAAATCAATTGTAGATGGATACACAACACTAGCAGTTCCACCAACAAATGACAAAGCAGTGAAACTCGGTCAGAATAATTCCAAATCCACAAATGCACTTCCGAATGGCCTTAGTGAAATGGTATTCACCAAACTTGCACAGTGTAAATCTTCTAAAGAGATTTGGGACAAGCTTCGAAATATTTATGAAGGATATTCAAAAGTCAAAGAAGCAAAGCTTCAAACTTACAAAGGTCAGTTCGAACAACTAAAGATGAAGGAAGATGAGAATATTGCAGCCTACTTCTTAGGAGTTGATGAAACAGTGAATGCAATCATAGGATTAGGAGAAGAAATCGAAGAATATGTAATTGTTCAAAAGGTACTAAGATCTCTTCCTATGAGATTTGACCCTAATATATCAGCACTAGAAGAAATATCATGTCTAAACTCAATAAGCATGGACGCACTACATGGAATATTCACAACATATGAAATGAGAACTAAACAAGAAAATCCAAATGTAAAAGAAGCATCTTTCAAAGAATCCAAAATATCAAAGAAAAAGGAAAAGCAACAAGAAGAACATAGAAGCAACAATGATGTCTCGGAAGATGATGAATAAGTGGCCAACTTCGTCAAAAGACTAAACAAGGGAACCAACAGTAGGTATAGAGGTAAGCTTCCTTTAATTTGTTTTAATTGTGATAGTATTGGTCATTTTGCTAACAAATGTCCTCATAAGAAAAAGAGAAATGATGAAGGTTACTCAAAAGACAAAAAAACATATAAAGGTAAAAGAACTACAAAGAAAGTTTTCAAGAAAAGATTATGCACCAAAGAACACATCTCATCATTAGATGAAGATGAAGTCAGTGACAGTGAGACAGGAAGAGTTCTATTGATAGTAGTATAAGACTATGATAAAGTAGACTCCGAAGAATAATATGAAGAAGACGAAAAAACAATCTGAAGAATTCGAAGAAGAAATTGAAGCAGAAGTTGACTACCGAGAAGAATTGATGTGTGCCATAGAAGTTATCAGAAACGAAAAGAAGAAAAACAAGAAACTACAAGCGGAACTAGACAAGAAAGAAGACACTCAAGAACTAGAACAAATGATCACAAATTTGAAGGTTCAAATAGAAGAAGATAAAAGAATTGAAGAAGCACTCAAAGAACAACTAGAAGAAAAGGACAATATCATTGGAAATTTGGAAGCAGATATTGTCACATTAAGAAAGGATATTCAAAAGAAAAATATGCAGAATAGCTCAAAAGTTTTGGATGACATTATTAGCAGTAAAAAATATCATCTTTACAAGTATGGACTTGGATACAATCAGACAGAAAAGGGATCAATATCCAAAACAACAGAGAAAGAAACATATCCAAAAGGCTATGTAGAAACAATCAAAGGGGATAGGAAGATATACAAGGAAGATTACAGGGACACTCCTCCACCAAGAAGATTCATATTTTTGAATCAACAACAGACAGATAGGCCTCAAGAAGAAGAATGATTCATAAGAGCATCTCCTTTCATAATATCTTCAACTCCCAGGTATCAAACTATATATATTTTTATGTTATGCATGTAATAATTTTGGACATAAAGTTGTGAATTACAGAGCTAACAACATGAACATAAACAAATTTGAAAGTCATACACAAAAGGGTTATCCAAGAAGGCCTAGTGAAACACAGAGAAGAAGTTACGATAGGTTTGAATCTTTGAGCATTGAAGTGGAATGTTACAAATGTAAAAACTTTGTACAGATGGCCAAAGATTGCAAAATGACAGTCCCTCCTAGAAAACCACAACAAAATAGCAAAAGTCACAGACAGGAACCTCAGAAAAGGACATGGATAAGAAAGCATAATCAATATAGCAATGAAGAATGCACACTCGCTCTACAAGATAAGCAGAAGAAATGTGGTTGGTATGTTGACAATGGTTGTTCAAAACACATGATAGGTGATAGAGAAAGGTTTCTTACATTAATAAATGAAAGATGTGGATCATTCTCCTTCGGAAATGATGATTCATCTAAAATCATTGGAAAAGGCACAGTCAAAATTCGGAACAAGAATACAAAGGCAGAAAATGTTATACTAGTAGAATATATGAAACATAATCTTCTAAGTGTGAGTCAAATGTGTGTCCAAGGTCATAAAGTTACTTTCAATTCAAAAAAGTGCGAGATAAGAAAAGAAGGTTCAAGAAAATTGATTGCTACAGTTGCAAGAACTTCAAGCAACATATATGTGTTAAGTGAAATTGGAAATGAAAAGTGTTTTCTAGGAAAGGAATATGAATGTTGGCTATGGCACAGAATAATGATTCACATACATTTTGATAACCTTGTCAAAGTCGGCGAAAGAGAAGAAGTTAGAGAAATGCCCCAGATCACGAAAACAACCAACACTTTATCCAAGCACTGTCAACATGGAAAGCAAAAAAAGACCTGGTTCAAATCAAAGGAATATTCAATGACAAGACCACTAGAAATTGTGCACATTTATCTATTTGGACCAACTACAACAAATGTTTTAAAAGGTGAGAAATAATTTATGTTAATAGTTGATGATTATACAAGAATGACTGCAGTTTTCTTTCTCAAGAATAAGTCAGAAGCTTTGAAAACTTTAAGATCTAGAAGGAAATGGTGTAAAATGAAATGGATTCAAAAATCGAATGCTTGAGATCTGATAATGGAGGAGAATTCACTTCAAAGGAATTTATGGACTACTAAAGTAGTCATGGAATAAAAAGGCAATTCTCTGTTGCTAGGACACCTCAACAGAATGGAGTTGTTGAAAGAAAGAATAGGACAATACAGAAAATGGCTCGAACAATGCTAATGGATTCCAAACTAAAAGATATAGTTTGGACACAAGCAATGCATACAACAATTCACATTCAAAATAGAGCAATGCTTAGAAACAACACTGACAAAACTCCCTACAAGATATGGAAAGGAATACCAACAAATGTGAAGCACTTCAGAGTTTTTGGAAGCAAATGCTACATCAAAACAGAAGATGGAAGAATGAGAAAGTTTGAATCTCGTGTGGACAAAGGAGTACTTATTGGTTACTCAAGTATAAGGAAAGCATACAAGTGTTACAATATGAGTTTGAACAAAGTTTTGGAAAGAATCAACGTAAAAATTAATGAAAGAGGCGGACCAGAATCAAAGGAAGAAGAAAATGAATCAATGGAACAACCTTTAGAAAAGGAAGAAGAAGATGAAAAAGAAGTAGAAGAGGAAGATGAAGAGAATCTGACAAAAGCATAAGAGCAAGTTCAACAAGTGTCTCAAAATACACCTAGTAGACGAGTACAGAAGAATCATCCTTCAGATCAGATTATCAAAAACAAAGATGCAGGAGTTGAGACTAGAAGAAGAATCCATTCACCAGAACAAACACACCTAGCACTCTTATCTACAATTGAACCAAACTGTTTTGAAGAAGCCAACAAGGATAAATTTTGGAATAAGGCCATGGATGAAGAATTGGATCAAATAGAGAAAAATTACACTTGGGAATTGGTTCCAAGACCAAAGAATAAGAATGTGATCAGCACAAAATGGGTTTTCAGGAATAAATTGAATGAAGATGGACATGTTACAAGGAACAAAGATAGATTGGTATGTAAAGGATATGCAGAGATTGAAGGAATCGAATTTGAAGAGACATTTGCCCCAATTTCCAGAATGGAAGCAATCTGTTTTCTTTTAGCTTATGCATGCTCCAAAAATATTAAAGTTTATTAGATGGATGTAAAATCATATTTTCTAAATGGGGAACTTGAATAAGAAGTCTACATTGAACAACTAGAATCATTTCAGTTGGAAGAGAATGTAGACTATGTGTGCAAATTAAAGAAGGCCTTGTATGGTATAAAACAAGCTCCTAGAGCATGGTACTCTAGGCTGGATAAATATCTACAGTAGGCAGGGTTCAGAAAAGGAGGTGCAGACAACAACCTCTACATCAAGGTAAGTTAAGGTAATATTTTATTAATTGAAGTTTATGTTGATGATATTATTTTTGGTAGTGATGATGACAGGTTAAGCCAAAAATTTGCAAAGGATATGCAGAATGAATTTGAAATGTAATTACTTGGAGAACTATCCTTCTTTCTGGGATTTCAGATACGTCAAATCAACCAAGGAATTTTTATTTATCAAACCAAGTATATCAGATAAATGTTCAAGAGGTTCATAATGGAAGATCGCAAACCAGTTATCACTCCCATGCAAACCAGCTGCAAGTTAAGCAAAGATGATGATTCAAAGTCTACATATCAGAGGCAATACAGGTCAATGATTGACAACCTACTATATGTGACAACATCCAGACAAAATGTAATGCATGAAGTTGTATAGGTGGCATGATTTCAAGCAACACCAAATGAATCACATGTATTAGGAGTGAAGAGAATTTTCAGATATCTCAAAGGAACAGAAGATTTTGGATTATGGTATCCAAAAGGAAAGGATCTATATCTTATTTCCTACACAGATGTAGATTGGGCAGGTTGTATTGATGACTAACGAAGCACCAATGGAGCAACATTCTACTTGGGTGAGTGTTTAGTATCATGGATAATCAAGAAACATTCATTAGTATATCTATCTATAGCCGAGGCAGAGTATATTGCAATAACATCATGTTGTACATAGGTTCTTTGGATGAAACAAATTTTGGCAGATATATAGGTTGAGTATGATGAGCCTATTCCAATCTATTGTGATAATACAAGTGCCATCAGTATCTCACAGAACCTAGTGATGCACTCCAATACAAAGCACATTCCAATAAAGTATCACTTTCTATGGGAACAAGTTGCAAAAAAGAACATTAGAGTTGAGTATGTGGGCACAAAAGAACAAGTGGAAGAAATTTTTACAAAACCACTTCCACGGGAAGCCTTTGAGTATCTTTGCCAGAGCCTCAGAGTTATTTCTACTCCAAAATGAATGCTTTTGAATGCTTATATTATATGTCTTATATGTACAGGAGTAAGCACCATAAAGAGGACAGTTCAGTCAGGGGGAGCAGCCCTGGATAGAAATATACCTTTTCCATTGATGACAAAGAGGGCGAGATTCATTAGATGCAGAGGACAGAGGCATGGTTCCAGAGGAAGAAATGGTCACAGAGATGCAGAGGACAAAGGCATGTTTCCAAGGGGAGCATGAGTGATATGACTTCAGTATTGCATGAAATAATTTTAGTTTTTCATCAGAGTGTTTCCATCAATGCCAAAGGGGGAGATTGTTGATTAAGGTTTGTTGTCATTGATGTCAACCCTTGAAGAAAGCCTAGTAGCACAAAGGTTTGGGTAATGGAACCAAGTTTGTTTGATGTAAATATGACTCATTATTGTCTTGTCGTGGTTGATAATAAGTAGAAATGGATGAACTCCAAAGTGGTCCCCTTATGGTGAAATCCCTCACGAGAAGACGCTTTGTGGATTAAGTTATCCTAGAAGTATGGTTAGAGAACCCATGATTATTTGTGGAATAATGAGATGAAGGTCAGTGAATTTGTCATTGAAAATAACCTAGATGGATATTGCTTGTCATTCCATTTCTGGTGGTATGTGGAACATCACATAACTCCTCATGGTTAGAGAGTTATGGCCATGAGAAGTTGGAGAACCCAGGTTTGGGTAATGGACCCAAGTTTGTTTGATGGATAATGGTATGAGTTTTGATATATTTTAATGTAAGACTATTCTATATGGATAGTACATGTCATTCCATTTCTAGTGGTATGTGGAACGTCACATAACTCCTCACGGTTTGAGAGTTATGGCCTTACGAAGTTGGAGGACCCTTATATGTCATCTAAAATCCCCAAAAGGTCAAAGTAGTCAAAGTGGTTTAAGAGATTTTAGAAGGTAAATAATAAAGTGAAGTGATGAGTGTACTATAATTCAAAGTGAATACAAATTAATTATTTAAATAATAAATTTAATGGAGAAATTAGAAGTGGGTTAACCCTAATATAAGGAAAGTGGGCAAAGTGACCTAGAAGATGTTTTTAAGGAAGCTACTTGGAGAGTATAAATAAGAGGCAAGGCTCTCTCATTTCAGATCACACTTGAGCACATTAAATATATATAGGTGTCTAAGGTAAACAAAGGATATCTAAGCTGAATTTATGAGTGAAGGTGAAGAAAAGAAGGTCAGAATTCAAGGAAGGATAAATTATTTTGATGATTCTTTCTAAGGTTTGTTATTTACAGGTCATGTCACCATTTTTGCAATAATTTTTTTTATAGAATGATTCAGACTGTGAAATTTCTATTTCATTGAGGAAACATATCCAAGTATCTTTGTTAAAAAATTTAGTTTGTGGTTCGTTGTATTTTTTGAGTTACACTTTGTGGAAAATAGGGTTTGTGGCTAGTCCTAAAACTAGTCTAAAAACAAGTGTTTCGGGTAAAAACGTCATAACGTCTTCACAAGGGATCCAAATTCCATAAGACCAAATGTTTTGGTTAGAGTACATTATTTAGTATGGTGTGTAACATTTTCATATTTATTCAACAAACATTCCGTGTGAGGCATGCTTTACAAGGTCTCTCTCTAGAATAAGCCAGAATTCAGCAAAGTATGCCATTTTTGCTATAACTATTTTTTTGAAAGGTTCCAAGTAGTGAAACTTGGAGGAATTGCACAAAAAACACTGAAGAACATTGTGTATCAGTTTCAGATATTTATTCGTTATAGGTACAAATTTATAATTATTTAAGGTTAGGGTTGTTGACTAATCCAAAACTAGTCATGTGAGACTAAAGAAAAGTTTGATGAACATGCTAGTCTCTTGTTGTTAAAGTTAAGGAAGGTTTGCAGGTATGTGATCATATACACTAAGTCTATTACAGAGTTACAAATCATATTTGGATGATGAAATTGATGAGGGATTTTGGTTAAGGTACATGTTGTGTACATGGTTGAGACAAGTAGTTGATGAGTTGGCACATACATGAGGTGTATAGTTCATGATGTTGGTATATATTGATGAGTCATAGTTGATTGACACATGATTAGTACATACTTTATACATGGCTTGTTTCACTTGTTTATGTTATAGGTTGATTATAGGTTGTTTGGTACAGGTTGGTGCATGGTTGATGCACTTGTTTATGGTACATGTTATTTATAGGTTGAGGTACAGGTTGATGCATGGTTGTCGCATGGTTTAGGTTTATTGGTACAGGTTTACAGTGGCATATCTCACAATGATAGTGTGAAAGTGGTTCCATCATTCTAATTCTACTTCAGGGCGGTTGTACGGGGAAAGGACAGGTGGTTGTATCCATCTTCTATTTTTAGCCGGAGAACATAGGGGTTTGTAGCCTCCGTCTGGTTGTAGCCAGAGAATTAGGGAGTTGGATCTTCCCTCAGGTTGTAGCCTGAGAAGCTAGGGGGTTGGAGCCTCCTTCCAGTTGCATCTAGAAAACAAAGGAAGTTGGTGCTTCCAATGAATGTAATTATTTCAAGACATATAAGAAAAAGCATTATGTGGTTTTCTCCCGCTTTGGGTTTCCACGTAAAACACTAGTGTGTTGTGTATGTGTATGATTGTTCATTTGTTCATTGCTTATTATTGGATGATAATTCTACATTGATATAACACTTGAATTATTTGGTTTAAAAAGGATTATAATTTCTCTATTACTTATTCACCCCCCCCTCTCAGTAATCCAACAGTTTCTAGCATGTATAATTGGAAAACAATAAATGGTTTATGGTTTTGTTATGCCTATTTATTTAGTGCTAGGGTTGGAGAAAAATAGAGTGAAAGTTTTATGTTACTCTTATGCTATCGAAATTTATCCAAAATCCTTATGCTTGAGCACTCTTTTTGACGTCAAAGAGAGTTTATATTTATATTTATCATTTATGTAACCATTAAGTTTTTTAATATTATATTTATCATGGTTTAGAGTGTGGGTTTTGTTTTCTCAAAAAGGTTTTCTCTAGGAAATTCTTGTCTAATGGTTATATGTTTCTATGTTGTTTATTACTCCATGTGTGTGTTTATTTAATTTTTTCATATTCTTGTCTCATTGATTGATGTAGGAAACATATTTCACATGTTTTCTTCCTTTCAAAGTCACCTTAAATAGAATTTGTGGAAATAATCGAAAACCTTTTGTTTGTCATGTTAGTTATCTTGTTTGTGTGCATTAGTTACCTAATCATACCTACTCCATACGCTCAATGGGTGGAAGACTAATGTCAAAGTGGAGGATTGGATTGGGTGTATTCATTACAAGGTGAACACCTTCTTGCACAGGTTTTTGTGGAGGTTTTTAGTGTTACAAAATTTGGAAAAAATTTCAAACAAACCTCCATTACAACCTCCTTTATTGGTTCCAGATCTTTTAGCATAGATTTAAAAAGATGTTCGATATAACTAAAAAAAATAGGTGGGCGGAGGTTGTAGTGGATGTTTTTGTTTTGGTCCTTTTATTGTCAAAGCACACTAATGGGTCATTAAATAAAATGCCCCAATGTGTCCATAAACATCAAACGCACTAGAAGGAAATTATATAAATTTACTTGGAATGTACATAAAACCACCAAAATGCATCGACACACCATTAGATAAATTCCAGGTGCCTACATTAAAAAAAAATGCACCAGGGAGTCATTGCATGAAATAACCTGATGTGTACATAAGAATAAAACATGTTGGTTCACCATTAAATTACTAACCGATTTCTTACCTATGACGCAAATGCACCATGGAAGTTATGGTTACTATGCCCCAGATTCCAATCTCACTGTATACAGTTTTTTATGTCAATATTTGTTATGGTCCAAACAACAACCTCCTTAGGATATGAATCCCCCTGCATTTTTATAGAGGTGGTACTCCTTTTTGGATGAAAGATATATCATGAATATCTTGAACTAGGGAGAATTCTAGACATCAAATCCCAAAATATTATTGCTTAGTTTTATATTGAAATAGTTCTTGATAGTCTGATCTGATCTTATGTACAACAAGTTGCTTCTTTTCAATAAAAATATTGAAGAAAATTTTCAAAATTAGAATATATGTATACTCAACATCATTTACACAACCCTCTAAATCACATACTAGTAGAGGATAGATCCATATCTTCTCACAAGGAATAGGAGGAAATATTTTTTATCATTTCAGGAAACTTTAAATGATTTGTGCATTCATAACTAAAATAATTTGATGGGAATACTTAAAAAATATGATGCTTAGAGACCCCAACATATGAGAAATCATTAAATTAAAACCCTAAATTATTTTTCTATGGAGTTTTATTCGTAAAAAAAAATCAACAATAAAAAATATCTCAACAAACCAATTGACTTAGTGTTCAGAAATGAAGCTTGTCAAACACAAGACTAAATCTCAATGAATCCAACAGACAATCATGACTTACATCTAACAGTCACATATATGGTTGTAAATAATATATGATCATATAAGAAAATCCTTATGAGAATACAAGAGAAACACTCAAGAACTCATCCTTATGTTCAGTTCATAAATATGAACAAAAAACCTTGATAAAGTAGTGTAGAAGAAGAAGAAGAAGAAAGGAGAAGATGGAGATCTAGGTATGTTTATCTATGTATGTTATGACCCAGGGGGAGCATATATATGGCTAAATGTATATGATATGATCCCAAGGGGGGGCATATATGGGCCTAAATATACATGTAACATGTGTAAATATATATGTAATGGGGTCGGCCTAGTAGAAAAGGGGCTTCATGTGCAAGTGTGAATAGCTATATATAAGAGATCATGTATTCATTATTATGAATGGTGATGTATGAAGGTATTTGGTTATCTGTAGGGGGTTCCCCTATTATTTAAGGAGTTATTGTGTAACTTATCTATATTGGAGTTGTGCATCACATTTAGTACATGGTGTGTACTTTTGTTATTTTATCATATTTTGAATATTGGTTCATTACATATGGTATCAAAGAATCGATCATAGGGTTTTTCTTCCTCAATACATTCATTTTGGAATTTTATCTATAATGATGTCTTGGAGCCACTTAAGAAGGATCAAATTGGAGGTTATTCAGAGAAACTATCAAGGTCTCTATGGTAAAAATTCCATCTTCTGGGTCATCATAATTTCAGAGATACACTTTGTGGAAGATAGGGTATCTGACTAGTCCTGTTGACTAGTCTCAAATAAGTGTTCTAGGTAAAATAGGAATAAATTATTCATATAATATCCAAATTGAGTGAGACTGTTGCATTGGAAATAGGATGACCTATAGTGTTTGTTCTACAATGTTCAGAATTCGATATCAAATATTATGTGCAGAGCATGATGCATAAGTTCGCTGTCCTGGAGAGGAAGAAAATAATCAAGGTGTGGTAAAGTTACCCCAACTTCCACTTGGCACATATAATTTTCATCATACCTGTGGAATTGAAGAGAGGAAATATCATAGGATTACAGTTCACAATTTCATAACAAAAAAGGGATGAAATTGCAGATATACATCGGAAGGAAGGTTGTCTAGGATGATAGACTCCAAATCATGGTTTCAAAGGTATGTTCACTTAAAACTATCATAAATTTGTATTGGGATGTATAATTGAGATAATTCAAAATCCATTGGATATATAAAACATACAAGATTATATCAGAATAAGGATTATAACTATTTGATACATTTATCCTTAATATATTGAGGTTGGAAATTAAGGATTGGGGTTAGATCTCAATTAAGAATCAATGGCAATACCTAAATTTAGTAGAGATTAATATAAAGATGAAATCAGTCCCATGGAATGGTTGAGGATGGTAAAGGAAGATTGTGTGAGGACTAGTATAAGCCTTTTTGGGGAATATTTTTCTTTTTTGGGTGGAGCTCATAAG
This sequence comes from Picea engelmannii, assembly GCA_009831015.1. Lineage (NCBI taxonomy): Eukaryota > Viridiplantae > Streptophyta > Pinopsida > Pinales > Pinaceae > Picea > Picea engelmannii. The sequence continues at coordinate 49,085 of ML781261.1, forward strand.
TGGCAGAGAAGCCTTGATGAACATATTAGACTTAACTTCACATGGGAATAATTTGAAAAACTCTTCTTAGATAAATGGATTGGGGATACAAAAATGGAGGAATTGTATAGGATTCAAGATGAATTAAAAGAAGCAAAGGAAGAGATTAGGAACAAGGGTGAGGAGATATATAAGATACAATCCCTTAATGAATCACTCATTAAGGACGTTAAGAACTTAAAACAAGAAAAGAGTAGTAAATCGAAGTGAGAAAATAATGAGTCAAGGGAAGATTTGAAAAAGAAAGATGAAGAGATATGTAGATTATGAAACTATAATAAAAAATTATTGAATGAGGTTAAAATATTGAAAGAAGAAAATAAGAATTATCAAAATCAAGAAGAAATGAGGATCTTGGATGAAGAATCTACCAAAAGAGTTGAAGAGGAAATCTGCAAGAAGGTTAAGGAATCCCTAAATACAGATGAGGTAAAATTAGATATGCAATCCAAAATTGAAGAACGATGTTAGAATTTGATAGATGGGGTGACATTGCAGATTCAAAAAGAGAAAGAACACAAGATTCAAGAAGGTCACCAAAAGATACTTGACGAAATTGAACTCCATATAGAGGATGCACACGCCAAATATGATGGTATTATCTCCAAGGCTAGAGTAATCAAAGACCAAGAAAAGATGATCGAGGATGCCATTGTCTCTAAAAATAAGATAGATGAAATGCATGTGCAGAGTGAAAGAAGACCATCAAATGTGAAACCATATCGACACCCTCATTACCATGAAACATTTCAAGCAAGACAAAAGGGACGATATCAACATTATGAAAGAATATGATGAAATACTTGTGAATGTTTATGGAACAAGGAATCACCAAACTACTCTTCAACAAGTTATTATCATAGACAAACAACCACTACAAATTGGAGAATCTACAACAAAAATACATGGAATCAAAGGAAAGAAAATTATGCAACAACTATACACCAAGGATTAAGACCTAAAACAATTGATTTTGGATGGATAGATCATCAACAATTGAATGAAGAAAGCCGGAACATAAGAAAACCATATTACTTGGTTTCATCACATGTGAAAACTTTAATTGCAAAGACTTGAGGATAAATATTTTTGAAGGAGGGTACTATGTTATGACCCAAGGGGGTCATATATATGGCTAAATGTATATGATATGATCCCAAGGGGGGGCATATATGGGCCTAAATATACATGTAAAATGTGTAAAATATATATGTAATCGGATTGGCTTAGTATAAAAGGGGCCTCATGTGGAAGTGTGAATAGCTATATATAAGAGATCATGTATTCATTATTATTAATGGTTATGTATGAAGGTATTTGGTTATTTGGAAGGGGTTCCCCTATTCTTTAATGAGTTATTTTGTCACTTATCTATCTTGGATTTGTGCGCCATGCTCACATTTAGTACATGGTGTGTACTTCTGTTATTTTATGATATTTTTAGTATTGGTTCATTACAACATATGATAGTCACATATATGGTCAAAAATACTCTATGATCATATAATAAAATTCTTATGAGAATAAAATAGAAACTCTCAATAACTCACCCTTATGTTCAGTTAAGAAATATGAACAAAAATCCTTGAGAAAGTGGTGTAGAAGAAGAAGAAGAAGAATGGAGAAGATGGATATCTATGTATGTTCATCAGAAACTTGGTTGCATGTTGATGGTTGGAACCTTCTATTATTATATTTTAATTTCTTTCTTCTAACCCTTTTATGGAGCCTTCTCTTGCGTTTTAAAATATGCTCCTCTAACTTGTTGAAGTAGGGTTTTCTTTTCTATAATTTTCCATATTCTTTTCTTCTTGAAATAATTGCTTCAATTAATACCTCATTGAATCCTCATTAATGAATTTATATCACTAATAATTTTGTCTTTAAGTGGGCCCCTTTTCATCTATAATAAAAAAAATTAAATTAACTTTTATTTTGAAAATTTTAACTAGACTACATTTTAATTTTATTGGAACAATATTTGACCTTTCAATCATGTAACCCATTTCATATGAAATATCCATCATCTCATCTTTCCAGTGAGTCCTCCTGAGTGATATTTCTATTTATGGATCTCAAGATATAAGCTTGTGAAGTCGAGGTACCAAGCATATTTATCAACATAGAATGAAAATATAGTTGACTCTTATTTCACTTTATGAGAGAATCATGACCAATTTCAGATTTTGAAACCTATTCCATCATATTCCTCATCGAATTATCTTCTCAACTAGGTATATTTTTTCCAAATATGACTCTCGAATCTCGATATATGGCCTCCAGAAAATCGTTTCTTAGCAAATGATTATCAAATCTCACAATTTAATCTTGTCCCTTCATTTGAATTTTCCTCCATTTAAAAAATTTGACTTTTCCTTTGTAATATATATCTGGCATTCATTGTATAGTTTGGGAATATAATGTATATATTGAAAATTTTAACATAGATGTTATGTGAATCATATAGAGACTATGGAGACTTGGAGATTTGACCCCTTAGAAAATTAATGAAATAATTAAACATTTTGGTAGCCCAATCATCATTCACCAAGCACCCATTCAATGATGAGTCGACATCCATGTCTTAAGTTCCATAGGAAACAATAAGCTTCCACATGTCACTGTATTATTGGTCAACACATGTCACACTCCCATTGGTTGTCATGTGTCCTCGTGTGATTGGATATTAGGTCTACCATATGGAATGATTTAATTGGTTGATAAAAATACCAAAATTCATGAGGTTATTAGTTGTCATGTGTCATAAATGATTGGATTCCATAAAACTTAGTAAAATTGTTAATTTAACAAAATGGTAGGAAGAGAGAGGGATGAGGTGAGAGTGACATCGGGAGGGGGGGGGGAGGAATAAGGGTGGCAGAGTAAGAAGGTCGTGGAGAATGGAGGGATAAGGGAGAAATGGGAATGGAGGGATACGGGAGGTGTGAGATAAAAACAAAATCTAAGTAAATGAAGTGGACAAATGGAGGAAGGAGGGGAGAGATAAGAGAGGTGAAGAAATACCACGATTAGTGAAATCCCACAGTGGTATGGGGTTTTAAAAAATAATTTAAGTATGGGAAGAGTGTATGGATTTTGAAAAATAATTAAAGTATGGAATAAGATAAGAAAATAAGAAAATAAGAGGATAAGGATAAGATATTATGAGTTCCAAGATATAATAGTAGTTTTAAGAGTTCCAAGATAATACGAGATGTTCTAAGGAAATGGACATGGTTCCAAGAATTCTTAGAAAAAATAGCTTTGTTTCACATGGAAGAAGCACTCTTTGGGTGGTTAAATTAAAACATGTATATCTTCAGCATATGAACTCGGATTTTGAATTTACAAAATGCATGACAAAGTTGAGACTGTAGGATATGCAATGAACTTATAATCGTTCGAAATTTTATTCTTCTTATATCATTTTTTTCCTTTTTTATATTCCAGGAGTGGGAAAATAGAGGTGAACAATTTGTTTATGAACAATTGGCTCCAAATTCAGGACAATAACCCACTCTGGGTTTCTTAGAACACTAGAATCTATAGACCAACTTCCTTCTTTATTGGGCTATGGGGTCATATTCAAAACAAATTATTTAAATTCCTCTTCCATGGAGTTAACTTCAAATATCACCTCCACTTAGCAACTTTTTTAATGTGCAAAACTTTGATAGAATAAGAAAACTATGTACAAAGAAGATATACCTACCCTATCCTACTTGGAGCAAAGACACACTTTTAGGTGTAGCCAGATTTCCAATGGAGCCATTTAAACATCCAACTAATCTTTTTAATGAGTTCTAGAATACTAAAAAATATTGAGGCTAGTGCCATAGAGTTAGGGTGTGTCCAAAATGTGCCAAGGAAAAACTCTGCAAGGTATGCTCGAAACTTGATTGCATTGCTTGTCCAATAATGCTTTGGAACCGTGATTTAATGAAATAAAATCTTGGTTTCTCAATATTGTTGTTGTCTTTGGTTGGATGAGAAGTTTCCAATTTGAAAACACTTTCAACTTTCTTTGTTTCTCCAACCACTTCCTAGATTCTTGATTCATCAACAATTTCTTGAAAATTTTATTCCTTCATCCAATGAATGTGTTTCCATGGGGAGGTTACAAAGATGGATTGTTGTTGAAAATTTGTGGGGAGTTTCAAGGTTTTATTTTGTTGTTCACGAACCATTTCATTATCTTCAAAAATAAAACATATCACCCATGGATCCTCTTGTTGTAATTTCCTTTCTTTTGACACTTGGAAGATATCTTCTTCATTAAACTCTACTCCATACGAGCAATCAATATCTTAAAATTTTGATGTAAAGTGATGACTTTCATCATAACTTATTTTCATCCAATGTAAACATTCCTCTTGTGTCTTGGTATAAGTATTTTTTGTTATTTGAGAATCTACTGCAATGTTTTTGTCATGATTATTACTTTCAAATTGAACACACGAGAGGTCAAAGTTTTCCTCCAATGGAACATGTAGAGGATGCTTTTTTTATTGAATTGAAACATTATAGTTCTCATCTTCAGTTTCAAGAACAAGATCTAAAAATGAAAATTCATGTCTTTCATCAAAATTTTATTCTAAATAAATTCCTCTATTTCCTTCAAAAGTATTATGAAGTATAATATATTAGCATTGCTTTCAAGAAAAAAAAATTCAATGAATTGAGCTAGATTCATTAATTCTTCCCAGCTGCACTTTCCATATTGCTTCAATAGAAATTTCATATTCACAAAAGAATCATTTTCATAACAACTAGAAATAATGACATCGTTTGAAAACATTTCTTGAGGGATCTCATGAAGAACTTTCATGAATATGAAAGTGAAATATTTGATTGTCTCTTCCTCATCCATATGGATTTCAGCCAGCTTCAAAAAAATGGAATATGTATATTTTCTTGGAACATATTTCTCCACGAATAAATTTTCTAGGACATCTCACCTAGTGATGGTTCTGGGAAACAATGAATAAAACCATTCACTAGCATTTTCCTTTAGAGTTAAAATAAAACGTCAGCATGCAACATAATTTTCCACTTAAAAAAATTCACAACTATTTTCAAACTTAATCAAATGTTTCTCTACATCCTGTGAAGTATTCCCAAAGAATATGGGAAACATTTCCATGGAAATATCTGACCAATGATGAGATTCTCCTTGCAAATTGAGTGGAATTATATGTGGATGTTTCTTTCTTTGGATACCTTCTCTCTTTTTTGTATATTTAAAAACTCTTGTTGGGATTGGTGGGGAAGGAAAAATATCTTCATAGAATGAAAGAAGTTCTTTGGAGGAGTCTTCATATAGATCTTCTTGAAAGTCTGGAATCTTTTCAGTGAAGTCACCCAAGCATATTTTTTTAAATATTGAGTTTTGATAATGGATTCACCAGGGAGATGATTCTACAAAATATTGGATGGTTCTTTGGTTCTATGGAAATTGTCACAAATGATTTGTGACTGCAACTTCAACAAATTATCTTCAAGGACACTTGATTATCCTTAAACAAGGGTTTCAAAAAACCAATTCATATTGAATCCATCTTTTGATCTTCTTTCAAAACTTCAACCAGACAACATCTAGCTTTCCAATAATCTCTGATTCTAAGAAGTATCAAATTTATTGAAAAAAAATTGTTTCCCCAATATGGCCTCCAAAAATGTTGATGTCTAGATATATTAAGGTCCAAATAGAAACCTCATGAGGATATGAATCCCCCTTGTGTTTTTATATAGGTGGTACTCCTCTATGGATGAAATATATATCTTGAATATATTGAATTAAGGATACTGCTATAAAACAAACCCCAAAATATTATTGATTAGTTTTATATTGAAATGGTTCTTGATAACTTGATATGATCTTTACGTGCAACAAGTTGCTTCTTTACAATAAAAAGATTTAATAAAAGATTCAAAATAATAATATATGTATACTCAACATCAATTATGTGACCATCTAAATCACATACTAGTAGAGGATATATCCATATATTCTCACAAGACATAGGAGGAAATAGTTTTGATCATTTCAGAAAAATTTAAATGAGTTATGTGTTCATAACTGAAACAATTTGATGGGAATACTTCAAAAATATCATGCTTAGAGACCCCAATATTTTAGAAATCATTAAATTAAATCCCCAAAGTAGTTATATGTGGAGTTGTGTTCATAAAAAAATTTAAAGAATACAAAACATCTCAGCAAACCAATTGACTAAGTGTTCATAAATGAAGTTTGTCAAGCACAAGACTAAATCTCAATGAATCATATAGAAAATATTGGCTTACATATGGAAGTCACAATAATGGTTGTAAATACTCCATGATCATATAAGAAAAGTATTATAAGAATACAAGAGAAACAATCAAGAACTCAGCCTTATGTTCAGTTCAAGAACATGAAAAAAGCCTTGAGAAGGTGGTGTAGAAGAACAAGAAGAATGGAGAAGAATGAGATATATGTTTTCTAATAAAAAACTTGGGTGAATGTTTATGGTTGGAGACTTATGTTTGTATCTTGTAATTTCTTTCTTCTAACCCTTTATTGGATCCTTCTCTTTCTTTTTAAAATATGCTCCTCTAACTTCTTGAAGTAGTTAGGGTTTTCTTTTCTAGAATTTCTCATATGATTTTCTTATTGAAATAATCACTTCAATAAATACATCATTGAAGCCTCATTAATTAATTTATATCATTTATATTAGTTTCTTGAAGTGTTCCCCTTTTAATATTTAATATATATATATATATATATATATATATATATATATATATATATATATATATATATATATATATATATATTGAAAATTTTAACTAGCTTCCTTTTTAAAGAGAGGATTGTACTTTAATTTTCTTGGCTATATTTGACCTTTTAGCCATGGAAATCATTTCATATGAAATATTCATTATCTCATATTTCCAATGATTCCTCCTAAGTGATATTTCGATTTATATATCTCAATATATAAGCTCTTGAAGTTGAGGTACCAAGAAGATTTGTCAACAAAGAATGAAAATATAGCTGAATTTTATTTAATTTATGAGAGTATCATGACCAATTTCATATTTTTCAACATGTTCTGTCATATTCATCATTGGCCTCCAGAAAAGTTTTGAATGGCAATCATTCATCGAATCACACGGGTTAATCTAAGCCCTTCATTTGAATTTGCCTCCTCCATTTAAACAAAACGACTTTTCCTTTGTAATATATATCCCACATTCATTGTAGAGTTTGGGAATATAATGTATATATTGAAAATTTTAGCATAGACTTGATGTGAAGCATATGGAGATTATGGAGACTTTGAGACGTGACCCCTTATAAAATTAATGAAATAATTAAACATTTTGGTAGCCCATTCATCATTCACCAAGTTCCCAGTCAACGATGAGTCATCATCCATATGTCACAGTGCCATAGGATACAATAATATTCCACATATCATCGTATGGTTGGTCAACACATGTCATACTCCCATTGGTTTCCATGTGTCCTTGTGTGATTGGATATAAGGTTTTCCACATGGTGTGATTTCATTGTTGATAAAACTTCCACAAGTCATGAGGTTATTAGCTTTCATGTGTCATAAATGGTTGGATGCCATAAAAATTAGTAAAATGGTTAATTTAATGGAATGGGAGGAGGAGTGAGGGGTGATGTGAGGGTGATGTGAGAGGGGGGGGATGAGGGTGATGAATTAAGCGGGTGAGGTGAGGTTGATCACGGAGAATGGGGGGATAAAGGAAAAAGGGGAATCTATGGATAATGGAGGTGTGACATCGAAAAAACATTCTAAGTAAATGAATAATATGGATGAAGGAAGGAGGGGAGAGATAAGGGATGTGAGGAAATATCATAGTTAGTGAAATCCCATGGTGGTATGGGGTTTTAAAAAATAATTTAAGTATGGGAAGAATGTATGGAGTTTGAAAAATAATTGATGGAATAAGATAAGAGAATGAGAGAACATGAGGAGAAGGATAAGAGAATAAGATCTCCAAGATATAATAGAAGTTTCAATAGTTCCAAGATAAGACTAGAATGTACATGGTTCCAATAATTCTTAATTCCAACAAAAATTATCTTTGTTGCACATGCAAGAAGCACTCTTTTGGGCAGTTAGACGAAAACTTGGATAGGTTGAACATACGAACCCGGATTTTGAATCTGTGAAATGCATGACAGATTTGAGACTGTGGGATATGCAATGAACATATAATCATTGAAAATGATCTTCTTTTGATATCAATAGTTTTTATATTCCAGGAGCGGGAAAGTAAAGATGACCAATTTTTTTATCAACAACAACGCCAATGCGCTTGTATTTTATGTTTGTCCTGATGCTTTTATAATTTGGTCTTTCCGGTGTCTATATTAAATATAACACACTGACGATTTCATCTTATTAAATTTGCATCTACGTTTAAGTTTTTTTAAGCACCAGTGTTGTTAATAAAATTTAAAAAGCGATGTGTATTTATCACATGGTCACCGTAATATTTTAAAACGATATATATTATTGCACAGTTTATGCACTGGTGCTTCTGTATATTTAATATGCACCAATGTTTCAAAATGATTAATATGCATCAGTGATTCAGTATGATTAATATGCATCGATGCATATATGTTATAACCCTAAATTGCACCACACATGCTTACCTGGCATCAGGCCAACTCATATCCCTTCTTTACCAAAACTCTACTAAACAACTCTTTGAAAATCCTCTTGTGTAAAGGCCCACGCACCCTAACCCATTACTGCACACGTGTACACGTTGGCTGACTCACAACAGCCCACGTGTACCTACCAAAGCAAGAAAAAAGGAAAGTTGTCGACGGAACAAAAAGCTATGGGTCAGTTAACTGAAACTCCCGGCCATGCATGGCCAAGGGTTCGTCCAAAACCCTAGCTCCTTCTGGCCTATAAAAGAGGGGGTAGGGGTACCATTTGGAGGAGGAAAAAATATAGCGAAGAAACTCTGCCCATTTACGTATTCCATTGTCCCAACCCTTTAGCCTTTCCTCATGCCAAAGGAGATTTAACGCAAAGCAGTTGAAGGACAGAAGAAGAGGAGCCCAGGATCAGGTTCAAGGAGCGGTGGTCAGTCTCATCTTTTGTAAGTTGATTCACTTTACGTAATAAAAAGAATGTTTTTCCCGTCCCAATTCATGAGCTGTATATGATGCGATTGGTTTATGTTTGATTTCTAATCCTTGAGTATAGAAGTAGCATGCATGCATAGTTGTTGTTTGTCTTAAGTGCAGGTCATCTTTGGAAGGAGCAACGCAAAAAAGTAATCGAGCACAACGGAGGATCTCCATCGAACGCCGATAATAAGGTAGGTGGTCCTTTTCCATGCATTTACTGAGAAAAAGGGGTTTAAATCTTGGGATGTAGGTAAAAAAGTAGTTTCTATTCGGTCAAATCTGCATGCAAAGTCAGACCCTAATTTGTTAGTTCATAGGGTGTTTTTACCAACAACAGAATTGGCGACCATATTGGGGACAATACTCTTTAGGGTTCCTGGATTTATTTAAGTTTTTGGGTAGTTTAAAGACTAGATTTTATGTTTTTTCTTTTCCTGTCTTTTCTGTAAGGTCTGACCTAGCAGGGAGTCTGGTTTTCCATACCAGCTTTCCCTGACTTTTGCTTGACTGTATTTTTCAGGACACACAAAGGTACACGTGGCCTGCAGAAGGCTTGAACGCATGTACCCGCGCCCTATCCTCTGACAGCCCGCGTGTGAACGCTAGCTATAGAGATAGCAGTAGCGTGTAGGAGTTCAGAGAACCTTAGAGGAAGTCCTCCTCTTCCCTGTCAGAATCACACATTCTCAGGGGGGTTTTCTGGAATCCTGTCTGAGTCTTGCTTGATTTCAGTCCTATCTCAGATTGCTTTTTTTTTTTTTTTCCTTATTATTTTTCCTTGCATTATTTGGTTTTTCTTTTAGAAAGAGCATCCAAGCCTTCAAGGGATCCTGGTTATCAATACCAGAGGACTCTTCCTGGTCTGGACTGTCTGTTTTCATATTTTTTCTTAGAATTTAGATATACATGTGGCCTGTACAAGGTCAGACTGCGTGTACACGCTCTCTGTATCTGGTCAGCACGTGTTTTCACGCGTGCTGTTTGAGTGACAGTAGCATGCTTGTACATGATACTTTTTGTTCAGGGTGGGGCATTCATCCCCTCCTTTGATAAGAAGTGTTCCTCTCAGGTGTTTGAATCTATGTTTGAACAGTCAGTAGCTTAGGCTTCATCTTACCCTTAGCCTGCTTTTTCTCAGTTCAAAGTTGACAGAAAAATATAAAAAAAAAAAAGTTTTGTTTTATGGTTTTTAGACAAGTGTGAGAGTCATTGTTTGTTCAATTGCCTTTGTGTGATTCTTCAATATGATTCTTTGCGATCTGCGCTTTAAGCCAGAATTTTTTTTCTTGGTTTTTTGCTTGTCGGTATTTTCCCTTTCTTGCTTTACTAGCACATAAATAATAAAAAAAATCTCTTTTCATTTTCTTCTTTGGTTGAAGAGTGTGTTTTTGCATCATTAGCTAGGGAAAAGTCTTTTATTTCGTAAGTTTTTTTTGCAGTTCACTTAGATCATAAGTAGCTCGTAGTCGAGCGAAATTCTTTTGAGTTTGTTGTCCAAAATCTTTCTTTGTGAAAAGTTGTTGAAATTGTGCATTTCGTAAAAGTTTTTTTGTTTCCAACTTTTTCATTCATTTTTGCTTTCATCTTTTACACATCATCAGTTTCACCCTCATACCCCTTGACGTAAGACAAATCCATAAAAGCAACGCTAATTTTAAAATCTACTAGACTTTTATGTTTGTAGGGTTCACAAACTAGTTCAGGACTAGGGCCTTGGATTAGGTTGGAGAGGAAACTCTTCAAGGCCATTCAAAACCAAACATTAGAGTCTGAGATAGGGAGTGTCTAAGTCCAGTTTCGTGGAAGTTATCTGTGACCCCCCTCTCACACAGGGGATAAACATGAGGTCGCGTGCGGAAAGGTAGCGGAGATAACCCCTCCAAAGCCGGACCAATCGTAGTGGAGAACACATATATAGGGCTTGTTTTGGGATTCCATCGTTTTCATTTTCCACGGGGCTTCCTGGGTCTTGGATCCATTTGAGGTCCTCAGTTGTCTTCCAGACCATTTTCTCTCGATACCCTTGACAGGTTTCGGGCTTGATACCCTGCTCATTGTGGTCTACCCGACTTTCAACTGTACCCGCCTGGTGACTGTTCACGTGCTGGCAACCTAGTTGCCAATATTTTTAGGGACATACACAGGTGACTGCGGGGGTATACTGCGGTACCTAGGACAGACATCGGGCCATTCTTTTCATAGTATACTCGGAGGGTGCTTCCGTGTTCGAGTTGCACTTGCACCGGTAAGTTTCTCTAGTGTTGGTTGTTGTAAATGTTCTTCCAAATAGTTTAGTGATTGCTTGTCTTATCTCTTATGGGTTTCTTTTTTAGTGTGTGTTACTTTTGAACGTTTAGAATACCTTAATGTGTCTTGGATATTCTCACACAGTGGAGGATCTTGAGCTCCGTCGGTCAAGAAGGCTTCTTGGCCTGCCGCTGGTTACACTGGAGCCACCCCCGCCACCATTAAGGCAGAAGCTAGACCAACAAGAGTCTTTTGAAGTGACCGGGTTACAAACCTTTGTGCCCGAACAAATCCCGGAGGAATCAACCGTTTTGAACCTTGAAGCAACTACTCTTGGCTCGGTTGAAGCCCCAACCACTGATATCTTGGTACCATTTATTGTACCAATCCAATTTCACGAACACCAGACATTGCCTCACACAGCAATGGAAACAAATGTTGTTACTTCTTCTAGGAATTCTTCAATTCCCATCATAGTTTCCACCACAGAAGATTCATCTCCTAACTTACCATTGTCAGTCCGATCCACCATGGTCTCAGCCACAACTATGTCGCACAGTGGACCGAACCCGTCTATGGCGGAAGCCAAAACCCCCTTCACACCTAGTGCGGCAGGCCCTCCATTTTCATACGGTATGCCTAGTTCGGGAACAAGTCCTGTACTAACCTACTCCGCTTTACAGAATTTGGGTCTGGGAGAAGGGAGCTCTAGCACTCCTCTGCAAGGTCACCTTGGGGGCACTCATGTCCCTTTTAATGATTTTCCTTACGAAGGAGGTCATATCCCTCCTTCGTCCCATTCGCTTGGTGGTCCACATCAGCAGTCCGTTGGGCAACCTACACACACTAGTTTATTTGGAGCAGGGAGTCAAGGACCCCCTTCGCACAGTATGTCGATAGGTTCAACAGCGTTTTCTTAGAATGGAACGTTTGGTAACAACACTTTCTCGTCAGCCGCTTTCCCATCTAGGGGTAACCCCATTTTTGGACAATCTACTACTGCGCAGTGTACTATTCCTGCACAGGGGGCACACATAGCAGGACCTTGGAATTCAGGACAAAGATCCGTTCCCTCCTCCGGAATGTCATTCTGGGGTAATTCTTTCAACAGTCAATGGAACCCCGGACATACTACTATGCCTCTCCCCGCAGGATCGACATGGGGTAATCCTTCCCAAAGTCCTCCGAATACAATGCATGCCCAACACTCTATGTCCTTCTTGGGAAATCAGGCGATGATGTCTCCACAGATGAAAAATCCTTATGTTGGTCAGGGCCATGGTTTCTACCAGAATATGGGCCAGCAGCCAAACATTTCTTGGCAACCTGGTGCCAGTCAAACTCCAGGACCCTTTTTCCCAAGTTATCAGCAGCAACCCAAACTACCATTCCTGGCGACTTTACACTTGCCATATTTGACAAGGTTGTTAAATGATCCTATTTGTCACGATCCACATTGGCCTCCTATGCCGACGAAGTTGCCTTCAGACATTCCAAAGTTCGAGGCCAAGACTAATGAAGATCCAGGTGATCATGTGACTACCTTTCATCTTTGGTGCTCATCTAACTCATTGAAAGATGACTCCGTACAGTTGTGATTTTTTCAACGTACTCTTATTGGGAGTGCCGTGAAATGGTACATCGAGCTCAATCACTCAATATACTCTTCTTTTGGCGAACTGGCGATGGCCTTCCTTAACCATTTCTAGTTACCTGTGAGATACGACGCTGGCACAGAGCTGCTCGCCAATTTTGAACAGACAACAGTAGACCATATCTCTGAACATATCCGAGAGTGGAGACGTCAAAAGAGTCTAATCAAAGTACCAGTCCCACCAGCATTCCTACTTGAGTGGTTCCTTAAGTCTTTGGTCCCACAGTTATCCAAAGACGTCGCAACATCCAGAGTTTTCTCCGAAAAGATGCCATCATGAGGGCTCAACAGTTTGAGCTCATCTATTCTCAGTCTGGTTTATTATACAACATCTTGCCAGATACCCCATGTTCGATACTGGATAAAACTAGACAGAGAGTTGGACCACATGTCGATGGTATTGTTGGTTTAGCACAAACCAAGCCCGTTGAGCAATTGACAAAATAGTTGCAACAGTTATCCATACAACACACAACAGCCAACCAAACTACTGCTTTGGCTGCTCCCCCTACCCAAACATTGGAAGTACACACCGTGCAGTCGACTAACCCAAAGGCCACCCAGTAGCCTGAAGGGAAGAAAAAACAACAAAAGAAGGGTAAGGGGGATAAAAAACCCATTGATAACGCTGGTGGGGACAACAAAGAAAAACAGAAGGCGAGGTATCCATGCAACTTGTGCGTGGAAGACCACCTGACCCATCTTTGTCCTCGACTTGCAGAGGCTCAAAAATTTGTCACACAGCAACAACAAGCAGTGTTGACTAATCCCTTTCAACATGGGAAAAATCTAACTCAAGCCTCTACAAGCACAGAAGGGGGCATCTAGAAAAACCTGCCCACCTCCAAACAATCCCTCATCCGCGAACGTATATATGGTTAGGGGTGATGCATTCATATCAACTAGAGCGCACAACTATAGTAAACCAAGCGCTTCTGAGAAGGGTAAAGAAGTTGATCTCCCATCTCTTCCTCTACAGATTGAGAAGACGTATGGAGAAACAATGACACGCATTCCAAAGGGTGCATTTAAAAGATCTTCTCACAACCCAAATGAAAGGGCCGCCCAGAATTACTCTATGGTGGAGGATTTATCACAAACCCCTTGCGTGATGTCTGCATTGGAGGTCTTCCAAAGTTGCCCTACTCAGAGGAAAGCCTTGTTAACCACTTTGGGCTCTACTGAGACTTATAATCCAGGCACCATCATGTTAGATACAACCGACTTAAAACCTCATCTACCTTACCATGTAGCATTTCAGATAGTAGTGGCTCATCCCACAAAAACTTTTACTCAGAATATCTTCCGCACGGTGGTTGACGAGGGCGCCTCGACATGCGTTATGTCATTAGCATGCTGGAAGGCCATCGACCAGCCTGTTTTGTCTCCATCACCTACCCTCCTCACTACTTTCAATGGTCATTCATTCCGACCACATGGCATCATTCCTTCCTTCCCTGTGCAGTTAGGAGGGAAAACCATGTGTGTCGAAGTAGAGGAAGTCGATGCTCCCCTCGACTATAATCTCTTGTTAGGATAGAGTTGGACTTATGCTATGAAAGTTGTGGTTGCTACAGTTTTTCGAGTCTTGTTGTTTCCACACGAGGGTCAGATAGTGACCATTGATCAACTATATTTCTCCAAACCTGACCAAGCTTTGGGGGCATCCATGGTCCCGATGATTGATAATCCTCAACCAGGTGTCGTTAACGTAGGAGTGGGTTTGTGCCCATCCTTGATGGGTACCTTCGATTTCCCACCTCCTCACGACGATATCAAATTTATATCTAATCACCATAAGGTTGAGATTTTTCAAGTTTCGTCGTTCCGCACGAATTACTTTGAGGATCCTTGGATTCTTCCTTCCCCATCAGCCACGATGGATGAGAAGGGGCACTCAGGCATGTCCATGCCCTTGTCTTCCGCTGAGGTAGTGTACTCTTTAGTCCAGCAATCTTCAACTAACCCTGCTCTGACTCCTGCACAAGACTTAGATCCACTTCTAGAGCCTAGTTGGGCTCATGGTTCTCTCGCTAACATCGATTCGTTAGACTTAGTCTTGCCCTCTGACGAAGCAGTAATCGACGCAATGACTAGTCCAGACAAACCTTGGGACGATCTTCATCACAGATCATATTTCCTCCCAAAGTTAAGCCGAATCGAAGCAGGAGAATTCACCGTGACTATGACTGGAGATAGGTCTTGTCATACTAATCCCTTAGCTACACACA
>ML781261.1:72804-83808 GCA_009831015.1 Picea engelmannii
GGACATCTGTTTGTATGGTTGTAGTCTTAAAAACACCCAATCCCCTACTTCAAAACTTCTTTCACTACGATGTTGATCTGCTTGTTGTTTCATGCGATTTTGTGCCATGGTCAGGTTGTCCTTTACGATTTGGAGAACTTGTTATTGATACTCGATGTGATCTTCCACTACTTCAACCTTAGATTTTTATTTTAGAGAAGAAGTGATGGAAGGAGGGTGGTATCCATAGAGTGCCATAAATGGTGTCATTTTTGTTGCAGTATGAAAGGAAGTGTTATACCACCATTCTGCTAAGGGTAACCATTTGAACCATTGTGTTTGTTTATCAGAGACAAAGCAACGAAGGTAGCCTTCCATACATTTGTTCACTATCTCAGTTTTTCCATCAGATTGAGGATGATAGGATGATCTATGAGCCAATTGAGTACCCAAACAAGAAAATAATTTTGTCCAAAAATGTCCAGTGAAGATGGGATCTCTGTCACTTACAATAATCTTTGGGCTGTCATGTAGCTTTTGAACTATATCCATGAATGCGATGGAAACTGTACTAGATTTGAATGGATGAGAGAGTGCACAAAAGTGTGCATACTTGGTCAATCTATCAACAATCACCATGATGACACTCTTTCCTTTAGACTTCGGTAACCCTGTGATGAAATCCATGGAAACCTCCTCCCAACACTGACTTGGGATGGCTAATGGTTGTAAAAGACCAAGGGTCTTAATTGTTTTCACCTTATTTTTTTGGTAAACCAAACATTCTGCCACAAACCTTTGAACATCAGTTTTAAGGCCATCCCAAAAAAATTCCTTCTTGACTCTATGGTAGGTTTTCAAAAATCCTGACTTCCCTCCTATTGGAGAGGTGTGCAATTCCAATAGTACCTTTTGTTTGAGCTGGGAGTTCTTACACAAATATAAGTGATCTTTGTACCATAGTGAATCATTTTTCCATCTAAATGTATCTGATGCACTAGAATCTTGCTGCAACCTTTGAATGAGAGTCCACACTTTTTCGCCATTCTTCCATTCATCCCTTGCTTCTATTATCCAATAGGGTTGGATGATCGAGATAGCACAAAGAAAGGTCTCAACATCTTCATCCTTTCTTGAGAGTGCATCTGCCACAATATTTTGCTTCCCCTTTTTATAGACGATTTCAAAATCATAACCCAATATCATGGTTACCCATTTTTATTGTTCTTCTGAAGATAGTCTTTGTTCCCAGAAGTATTTAAGACTATCATGATCTGTTTTGACCTTGAAGTGCCTACCTATTAGGTAAGGACGCCATTTCTTCAATACACGTAGTATTCCCATCATTTCCTTCTCATAAATGTGTTTGTGTAAGTCCTTTCCCTTGAGTGGCCGACTTTCAAAATCTAGGGGCCTTCCTTCTTACATTAGCACAACACCAATTCCATTTCCCGAGGCATCACATTCCACAATAAAGGTTTTTGTGAAGTCTGGAGTAGTCAAGATAGGAGCTTTGCACATCACCTCTTTAAGTTGTTCAAAATATTTAGTTGCCTCTGGAGTCCATGAAAGGTGTTTCTATTCTTCCATAGTGCCGAACAAACTTGTGGTAGTAACCTGTCAAACCCAAAAATCCTATAAGATTCTTCAATGTTTTGGGAATCAGTCAGTCCATCATGGCCTTAATGAAGTTAGGGTCTACCTTGACACCTTCATGAGATACAATATGACCCAAATAATCTACCTCCTTCACTCCAAAGAAACATTTGGATGGTTTGGCATATAGTTGTTGCTCCTTTAGTAGTCATCGCACCTTTTCAACATGTCGCACATGATCCTCCCAAGACTTGCTATAGATTAGTATATCATCAAAAAATACTAACACAAAAATTTGAAGGAAGGGCTTGAAAATGGAATTCATCAACCCTTGGAATGTGGAAGGTGCATTTGTAAGGTCAAAAGGCATGACCAAAAATTCATAATGGCCTTCATGAGTTCGGAATGTTGTTTTGGGGATATCTTCTTCCTTCATTCTAATCTGATGATACCCTAAACGAAGATCCAATTTTGTGAAATTGATTGCTCCATGTAGTTCATCTAACAATTCATCAATGTCAGGAATGGGAAACTTATCTTTAATAGTGATCTTGTTGAGCTCTCTATAATCTGGACACATACGCCATGAGATATCTTTCATGAATACCATTATCACTGGTGCAGAGTAAGAACTTTGGCTAGGTCTAATAATGCCAGCCTCTAACATTTCTTCAACCATGTGCTCAATTTCACTCTTATGGGCATACGAGTATCTGTATGACCTGATGTTAGGAGGAACACACCCAGGAATTAGGTGAATTTCATGATCATGATTTCGCGTGGGTGGAAGACCTTTGGGAATATATTCAAATACTTTGGAATTCTTATCAATGATCCCTTGGAGATCTTGAGGAATATATGGCTTAGATGTTTGAACATCTAGTGAGGATAGTTGTGCAATAACACCTTGATGCCCCTTTTTCAATAATTTTGTCATGCCATTAGAGCTTATCACCTTACCGGGTTTCCCTGTGATACCTCTTAACTCAATTTTTTTGCCTTCCAATGAAAATTTCATGAAAAGTTCTTGAAAATTAAAAACCATTGTTCCTAATTATTATAATCATTAGATTCCTAGTACAACATCTGCACCACCCATGGGTATAGAAATCATTGGAATATTCATTACATATTCCCCCATAGTAAGATCGTTCTTTTTGCATTTTCCTAAGCAATTGATAGTTCCTCCATCTACAATCATTACTTGAAACTCTAGCACTAGATATATAAAGCAATTGAGAGATTTGGCTAATTTATAGTGAATGAAATTATGTGTACTGCCAGAATCAATTAGGACTATTGCATTTTTCTTTTTGATGTATCCTTAGATCTTGAGGGTTTGAGGAGTGCTAATTCTAGCCAATGCATTACATGATATCGTGGGAGTCAACTCTTCAGACGAAATTTCTTCTACTTTTTCATCTTGAGATGGTTCTTGTTCCTGTTCTTCTTCCTCTTCACAATCTATGTAGAATAATTTCTTCTCACCACACTTATGTCCCTTATTGTACTTGCTGTCACAATTAAATCACAAACCTTTTGCTTTTATTTCCTCCAATTGTTGAGGTGTCAACCTTGTAAGTTGAGGTGTTTTAGAAGAAGGATCATTGTTCTCTCTATAGATGTTAGGATTGGTCCTTCTAGTATCCATAGCCATATTTTTACTTTCAACATTTCTTGCAACCTTAAATGCATTCTCCAATGATTTGGGTTCCCAAAGGAAAACCTCATGTTGAATGTTATCCTTTAAAGTTCCTATGAATACATCAATCAATTGGATAAAGAAGGTATTGCTCCTTGTATCCTCATAGTGTGCTATCATTTCTTCCATGAAAATTGTCCAAGTGACGAGTGATTTACGAGAACAAAGCCATCAATACCATACAAATTGATTGGGTTCTAAATATAAAGAAGCAATCCGTACCTTTTGTGTATGTGGCACATTATGTAGATCAAATAATTTCTCCATCTGAAGTATCCATGTGATTGGGTCCTTGCCATCAAACTTCCTCATATCGATCTCAGGAACATGATTGATCTTCAACCCAAAGTTGGAGTTTCTCCATTCTTGATTCACCTTCCTTGTGTCCTCATCATGAATTTCATGGGATGCATTTTCACTTTGAGGTGTCTTGTCTGTTACGAAATTTTTCAATACTTCCATGATCTCCTCTTTTAAACCATACATCTTAGTATTTATTGCCTCCAACTTAGCTTCCATCTCTTGTAGTTCATATTTTGTTACTATCTTCTTTTGTAAATCATTTATGTCCCTAGGCATTTCTTCACCTTCATCAAGAGTCCAAGTAGGATTGTCTAGAGGCTTATTTGGTGTAGAATTTCCCTTTTTGGGTGGCATGTTGGCCAAGTATCACTTTTGAACCTTGATTTTGAGGTGGTTCTGCTAGAAAATCCTTCTTCTTTTGTATCTCCCAAGTTTCGGCCCTTATGGGTATGAAAATTTATTTTATGTAGTTCTCTGATATTTGTTCTCTGCAATGCCACAGGTTTGATCAAAATTGGATGTGCCAAGTGGAATTTATGGTAACTTCCCCACAACTTGTTGATTTTTGGCCTTTCCAAGAGATCTCACTTGTATAGCGTGCCCCGCACAAAATAATTGATATAAATTTTGAAACTCATACCGGAAATACTACAGAATGCCCACTATCCAATGAAACCAGTCTCACTCAATTTAGGTACTCTACGAAGAAGTTATTATTGTTTTACCTGGAACACCTTCTTGAGACTAGTCAATAGGACTAGTCAGATACCCTATCTTCCACAGGGTGTATATACAAATTTAAGATGACCCAAAAGCTGAAAGTTTTACCACAGATACCTTACTAATTTTTGTGAATATCCTCTAGATTTCAGGTTCTGAAACATTACATAAAACTTTTCATAGTGAACATTCCACAATGACTCAGTTCAGGACAATTCCAGAACCCTATCTTGCACAGGTTGTATCTCCGAAAGTATAATGCCTCAGGAGATGAAATTTTAACCCAACATACCTTGCTCTGTCTACTAAATATCCTCCAAGTCGTTTCTTCTGAAACATTGTATAAAAAAAATTATAGCAAAAATTCCAAGGTGTTTCAGATGTAGCAGCGAAACCCAAAGACCTTGAGCTTTGATACCATATGTTAAGAACCAAATATCAATATAGCATAGAAAAACCTCAGAATAAGTAATCAACGCCTTGAAAAAGAGATAATTTCATATAATAAGCCTCTTCGAGGGGGAAACCTCCTTTTACCCCATATAAATGTTCAAGTACAAGATGACTCCAAATGAAAATGTCTCCTTGGTATATATAGGAGACTAGGAGGTATAATTACAACTAATGGAATAAAGCTGACATAAATAAAATAAAATTACTAATGTAATATGCCCCAATTAAGGGGCAATGAGCCAATATTAGGGCTTAACACATTGGATGGCGCTGCCAAGGAAGCAATTTTTTCATCAGCCAATAGTGTCGACTATCATATGGCATCAAGCCCTTCAAAGACAAGGTATTGTGTGATGTTGTTTCTCTCAAAGTTTGTAATATTATTTTGGGCCAACCTTATTTATGGAAACATCATGATTTATATGATTCTAGGCCTCGTAGTGTTATTATTACTTTTAACAAGAAATTGTACAGGATACCCGAGGCAGTCCCACCTAGTGCTATTTCCTTGATCTTTGCCAAGAAATGCAGGAAGGTCATCTCTCAGACCAAGAAAATTTTATTCTTCGTGATTCTCTCTCAGAGTGAGAGAAATATCGCAGCCACATCCAAGACCTCCATGAATGATCTCTCCACACAAAAAAATAAAGTGAATAAGGTCATGTAATAATACTCATATATCTTCTCCTCACCTATCGGGGTACCTCTGCACTTCCAGGTCAAGTATCCCATCGATCTAACCCCCGACGCACTACTACCCAATGGGTCAGTCTACCACTTCTCTGTTAGAAAAAGAGAGGATCAAGGGGTAGATCCAAGAGTTTCTCCACAAGGGGCACACCCATCCCATATCATCTCCTTGTGGGACCCCAATCATGCTAGTGCAGAAGAAAGATGGGACCTGACAACTCTGCATTGATTACTGGGCCCTAAATAAAATCACAGTCAAGAACCGGTACCCGATTCCCTGAATCGATGACCTCCTTGATCAAATCACGGGGGCCAAATACTTCAGTAAGATTGATATGAAGTCTGGATACCACCAGGTCCCAATCGAACAGATAGATGTATGGAAGACCGCCTTCAAGTCAAAATAAGGTCTTTTTGAATGGCTGGCCATGCCCTTTGGTTTGACAAATGCCCTAGAAAATTTCATGAGGATGACAGATGATATCCTGTGACCTATCACAAATACTTTTTAGTGGTGTATCCTGATGACATCCTCATCTACAACAATACTTGGGTGGAAAACTTGCATCATATTCAACAAGTTCTTCACACCCTGCGGCAATGCCAACTATATGCAAACTTGGAAAAATGATCCTTCAGCATGGGAAAGGTCCATTACGTAGGCTACATCATTGATCAACATTCTGTGCATTTGGATCTATAAAAGATCCAGGTCATATGTGATTGGCTAGCCCCAACCACACTCACTAAGCTTCAGAGCTTCTTGGGCCTTGCCAATTTCTATCTCATGTTTGTGTTGGGATTCTCTCATATTTCATGGGCCCTCAACCAAGTAACCAAGGGTGGTGGTAAGGAAAAATTTGTGTGGGGCATTTCCCAACAAAAAGCCTTCTATGATTTGAAGCAGCACTTGTGCTCATCCCCAGTACTTTCATTACCAGACCTGCTACATCCCTTTGAGATCGAGACATATGCTTCAGAATATGATGTGGGCGTCATTCTCACTCAACACGACCACCTCATAGAATATCGTAGTGAGGCACTATGAGATGTTTTCTATAGGTACCATACTTACAACAAAGAAATGTACTCCATTGTGCAAACTTAACTCCAGTGGAGACATTAAATTCTTAGGAAGGAAACACTCATCCACACTGATCATAACTCTTTATAGTTCATGCAGACCCAAGGAAAATTGTAGAATTACCGCCATCAGAAGTGGTCCACATACTTGCAACAATTCCACTTCAATATCAAGTATAAAACATGGAGTACCAACTGAGTTATTGATTTCCTCAGCTGACCTCCAGTCGCGAAACTTACCATGGTGCTAGACTCTTCTGGTCACGAGACCTTCAGATGGCCCCACCTCTATGAGACGGACCCTGACTTCTCCACCACCTACCAAATTGTGGGTGCAAACTCAGTGGTCGGTAATTTACATCTTTAGGATGGGTTGTTATGTCATCTGGGACATCTTTTCATTCCATCAAGCGAGTGTGAGAAGTTGGTTTGGGAAGCTCACTACAGTCGGGTGACAGGAAACTTTGGCGTTGAAAAGACAATGGCAGTGCTATAGAAACATTTCTATTGGTTGAAACTTCGATAGGATGTCAGTAAGTATATCAGGTCTTGCACCGCTTGCATTATTGCCAAACCGACCACTAAGAAACATGGCCTTTACACCCCTCTACATACTCTTTATAGGTCATGGGAATCCATCTCAATGGACTACATGTTGGGCATTCCATCTGCCAAGAGGGGAAATGACTGTGTTTTTGTGGTTTTTGATCACTTTTCCAAGATGGTGATTATGGCCTCCTGCAAGAAGAGAATCACAGTGGAGGCCACTACCATTCTCTTCTTTGAATGAGTATGGGTACATTTTGGGATCCTACAAACCATTGTCTTTGATCAGGACAGTCGGTTCCTCATCACATTTTGGTTGAGCCTCTGGTCACTACTGGACACCAAGCTCACCAAATCCACTACCTTCCACCCCCAGACAGATGGCCAAACTAAGGTCGCCAATCGAATGATCATGCACATCTTTCACATGTAATCCAAGAACCCCCGCACATGGGATGAGAGTCTTCCATATGCCTAGAATAGCTACAATTGATCCCTACATAGCTCAACTGGCCAAAACCCCTTTCAGGTGGGGTTGGGATTCCAACCATTGGAACCCATGGATGTTGCACTAACGCGACCACCTCGGTCGGCTCATCCCCTGCTCCACCTGAAGATGGAAAAGCCACCTATTTCATTGAGTGGATCCATCACATCTACCAACATGTTCAAGATATTTTTTATAAGTGTAATGCCAAGCACAAGAAGCGCCATGATCAACACTAGGTGCCACATAAGTTTCAGCTGGGAGAAACATTTTGGTTGCACTTGCAGAAAGAACTCCTTACAGGGACCCATTGAAATATTTTACCACTCCATTATGGGTCGTACACCATCACCAAAGTTGTGGGTGACAATTATTTTGAGCTCAACATTCCCCCTTTCCTTGCCCTACACCCAATATTCAATGTGCCTCTCCTTTAGCCATATTTCCCACCATTATTGGACACCTCAGAGATTTCAGAGAAGTTGACACCAATAGAACTCAACCCTGACTCCATGCAACATGCATCTAATGATCATATTGTGGACACACAGGTCAAGGGAACTCAACATAAAAGGATCCATATTTATCGAGTTGTCAAAGCAGGGCATCTCCTACACCAAGGCAAGTGGCTCACCCAGGGCCAAATTCAACAGAAATTTCCTCATCTTATGGGGGAACTCAATGTAATGGAGAAAATTTCTTCCTAATGGGGGAGGATTGATCCAAATGGATTTTGGTGGCCTCCCACCTACTCCAACTGATTCATTTTGGTATTTTTCTAGTTTGGCATTTGTTTCCTAGTTTTCGGGTCCCTGACTTCCAGGGTCGTTTTGAGTTCCTAAACAACATTTTTAGGGCTCACCAAATTCAACCTATGACAAAATTTAGAGTTTGGAGGCAACATGTTTAGTCCACAGATATACCTTTCCAATGGGCTATCGTGCGCCTAAAACGAAGATCGTATGCAAAAGTTACAACCTCGAGAAGTTGATGTACTGGCTTACCCCAACAGGGCCCACGTGACTTTTGGCGCTTCATCTCGTAGGGTTAGGTTTTTGGATGTCTAGGGTTTTGGAATTCATGTTTATTGTAAACAGGACTTTAGAGCCTCATTGTTATTATCTTCCTGCGAATGAGCACAGCCGTCACATCTCTTCTCAAAGATAAGCCACCACCATTCCAACAAGCTTGTTTTATGCTGCATTTTACTGTTTCAACTTATTTACTTATTGAATAAAAACCATTTTTACTGTACCTTTTTTATTTTTTGTTAAACATCTTTTAATAATCTGTATTCATTTCCTTATGCTCGTAAAATTTGGATCACCATGGCTCTGACCATTGGCCCATCAAACTATGCATTGATATCACTGGAAGACCTCTCATTCGCCCCTTTTTATTTGAGCATTTATGTCTTGATCACCTTGGATTTCTTGAAAAAATTCAAACATGGTTGAATGAAAATTCTCCAAACTCCACTCTTCCCATGTACAAATTTCAACAAAATCTCAAATATCTCAAGGGATGCACTAAAAATGGAATAAGGAAGAGTTTGGCAACATCTTCCACACAAAGCAAGATTTGGAATCCAAAATGCAATGCATACAACAAGTCATAATCCAGGAGGGCCACAATTAGCATCTAGAACAAGCCAAAGAAAAAACAAAAAGGAACTTATGACCCACATAAATCAAGAAGAGATTCTATGGAAGAAAAAATCTAGAACTCGATGGTTGAGGGAGGGTGAAAAAAATACTAAGTTTTTCCACCATTCGGTCATTCAACATCCGTTTTGGAATAGCATCTCCAAACTCAAGGATACCAATGGTAATCAACATACATATCATGTTTCCATTGAAACCAAACTCACTACCTTCTATCAAGACCTCCTTACTGAACCTATCAAAGATGACCGACCCAGTATCAGGAAAATAACACAATACATCCCCTTCCTTATATTCTAGGAGAATAATGACTTTCTCCTTCATCCTTTCCCCATGGAATAAATTGAAAGAGAAATTATGGATATTCCTAAGTACAAATCCCATGGCCCGATTGGATTCACAATTGAATTCTTCCACTCTTGTTGGCCCACAATAAAACAGGATGTATGGGACCTTGTGGAAGACTCAAGCAGATTCATCAATGTCCTTCCTTCACTTAATGCCACCTTCCTCACCCTTATACCCAAAGAAGATTTATTTGATGACCCCACTAAATTTTGGCTGATCTCCCTCTATAGCGTGGTGTATAATATCATCACCAAAGACATTGTCAGTTGCCTCAAAGTCCTCCTCCCTTCTCTCATATCTAATGAACAAATTGGCTATGTAGAAGGACGTCAAATCATTGATGTTATCCTTCTTTCCCATGAGGTCATACATTCACTTAAAAAAAAAAGAGCTTCCAAAATGCTAATCAAACTTGGCATGTCCAAAGTCTTCGACAAGCTCAGTTGGTAGTATATCCAAAAGATCCTCCTTTCTTTTGGATTCTCACCCACATGGGTAAAATGGATCCTATCTTTAACCTCATCTATCATTTTATCCATCTTATTCAATGACACACCCTCTTCAACCCTCTCTCCCTCTATAGGAATTTTCCAAGGGGACCCCCTAGCCTCTTTCATTTTCATTCTCATGGAAGAAGGAGTTGTTCGAGATTTTAAATTTGTTGTCACCAACCATCGCATTAGAGGAATGCATCTTCATGGAGGTAATATTCCCATTTCTCATCAGATGTTTGTGGATGATACTATACTTATGGGAATACCTATAGTCATGGAAACTAGAGAAATCAAGAAAATCCTATCGGACTTCATGGACACCTCAAGTACATCTATTAATCAAGAAAAATCCCAATTTTTTTTCTTTAACACTCCTCTAGTTTTGAAGAATCATATTGCTAGGATCCTCGGATTACAGAATATCTCTCTTCCATCCAAACACCTTGGGGTGCCTCCTGTTGACAAAGCATTCTTCTTCTCCAACTAGGAATATCGCCTCTACAAGATGGACCACAAACTATAATGTTGGACCTTCATATGCCTAAATTCCCCCAATGATCTCACCTTTTTGAAATCATTTCTGCAGGCCATGCCACTCTACCTTATATCATCGTTGACTACTCCAAAAAAATTTCTTAATGCCATAAAAAATATCCAATGAAAATTTATATGGGGAGGAGCCAGAAAAGAACGCAAATGGGCCCTTGTTTCTTGGGAAAAATATTTTCTTCCCAAAAATGTTGGAGTTACTTCACACACACCTAGGATTTATTTTTCCTAAGGTTATTCCTTGTATATTAGTCATTATCCAGTCTCCTATATTTTAGGGGAGAATATTCCACCTGGAGAATATTCTCTTTTAGTTGACACTTCAGTTTGACTAGTTGAGTTGAGTTTAGATGTTGCATTGGTTTTTTCACCATGCAACATTGGGATCAT
>ML781261.1:83858-98368 GCA_009831015.1 Picea engelmannii
GTCAGTTAACTGAAGACTAGTTGACTAGTTAACTCAGCTAGGTGGCAGTTCACTCCTGTAACTGCCTGAGAGACTAGACTAGGTGGCAGTTTACTCTTGTAACTGTTGGTGTGTGTCCAGATCAATCTAGACCACCACTATGGATCATTAGTTAATAATTTATTCTATATATATTGTAAATTATTCACTCTTTGAGTGTGGAATACGGTTAATGAGAATTCTTCCATTCTTTCTATCTTGCTTCTTCTTTCTCAATTTATCTCTGCAAATATGTGTAGTATTTTCTAGCTAGATCTATTTTGTGTAGGTTCAACACATTTACAAAGAACTCTAGAGGCCTTGGCCTTGGAGACCCAACAACTCTCAAAAAATCCCTCTGGGAAAAAACTTGGTGGCGATGGCTTAAAAACAAGGAGGCTCTTTGGAGCAAATTTTGTCATAACAATTACTGTCCAACTATTTTCCATCAAAACCTCAACTGCATAGAAGGACAATGTCAAGGATTGACCATTTGGAACTTTGGATGGGCCAATAAGCACATAATCAGTTAGAAAACCTTATGGGATATAAGGCAGGGGTGTCAGGCAGGGGTGTCATGCTCTCTTTTGGGATGTTTCCTGGAAACAACAGACACCCCTCAACAAAAATCGAGAATTTCAAGAGATGCAAGAACTCATGCTCAGTCAATGGAAAGACACATTTGAGCATTACTCAATACCACC
The DNA here is from genome assembly GCA_009831015.1 of Picea engelmannii. Taxonomy (NCBI): domain Eukaryota; kingdom Viridiplantae; phylum Streptophyta; class Pinopsida; order Pinales; family Pinaceae; genus Picea; species Picea engelmannii. Next base: position 84,581 of record ML781261.1, read on the forward strand.
TCATGACAATGATAAATGGAGAACATGGATTCCCAAGGACCACTAGAAACCTCTTCCACCAAATTTCATCCGGGGGGAGTTCCAACATGAGTTAATCCATAGAGAAATAATAATTAAATATGGAAATGACACTTTATGGTGGGGATACAAACCCTATGGAGCCTTCACTCTCTGTGAGGCTTATCGACTAGCTTCCAATTCCCATAACCATCCCAACCAAAGTGTTTGGAAAAAAAATTGGGATTCATGCTTGTGGTCAAAAGTATCCTTTTTCCTTTAGCGTTTGTCTTGATGAAAAATTATCACATGGGACAATCTATTAAAAAGAGGTTTTGTGGGTCCAAGAATTTTCCCTCTCTTCCAAAAGGAGGAAAAAACCGCAGAGCATCTTCTCAACAACTACACAATAGCGACAGATCTATGGGATATAAGTGTTTCAAACTTCCACACATATGACCATATTCGAGACAATGTAATCGACACCATCACCAGCTGGGCAAATCAGGCCTTCTATAATTCTATCTTAAACATAGCCTAGCAACTCCTCCCTCATTTCTTGATATGGTACATTTGGAAAATGAAAAATACAAATATATTCAGCAACAAGACGACATATATAGATGACATCTAGTGAAACATCTGACTCCACATCAAATAAACCATGTTTACCACTTAGTGGGATCCAAAGTATTGGCCAACCAATGCTTAAGATATTTCACTCTCTAGGCCCTGGGCATCGATCCATTAAATAAATTTGATAACCATTCCACTCCTCAGCCTACCTCTTCCATCCCGATGTCTTAGTCTTTGCCCAGTCCAGGCTACCTAAATTTCAAATTTGATGGCACCTCTAAAGGAAACCCGATCCCACCTAGGATTGGAGGTGTCATTATTAATGCTCAGGACAACATCCTATGGATCTTTTCTAATTTCATTGGATGGGATACCGAAAATGCAACTGAAATCCAAGATATCGACATTAGTCTCTCCATTTACCTCCAAGAGAATCTTCGCAAGATCGTAGTTGAGGGAGACTCTATGATCATCATTTATATGCTCCGTAAGATCCAAATGGGTTCAACCATAACCAAGGTTTATAACTATTGGTACCTTGAAATTATCCCAGATCATATTAAAATCCTTATCCCTCAATTTACAATTCTTATCCCCTCTTGTGTCAAGAGAACTGCCAATAAGATAGCATATATAATTTCTAACGTCGGCGTGCTCCATGAAGCTCAACACACTATATGGAGATGGCACCATTCTTTGGAAATGTCTCTATCAGTATATTGTAATGCTCTAGCACAGTCAGACATATACCAACTCAACCAATACCTAGATCAGGTGTTACAAGAAAAATCACTCTATGGCTAGGAGAAGACCACAAGAAATGGAATGACACCCAGAAATAAACCCTAATCTCAAGTATGCTATATAAATGAGCACATGACCCAAAAACATTATACCTACAACTTGTCCCCAACAACCAAGATACACAAGCATGTGGTAATTATATATAATGTTAGCATATAAATTAGCATGATCCATTAACATACATAACAAATATTCCCATTGAAAGAAATACAAATATTTTCAAGATATCAATTGGATGAGAAAAGAGTATTTATATTAATTTAATCAACAGAAGTACATAGGTGACAAACTTTTGTAACAACACATATCGTAACCGAGAAAATAATTCCCTCCAATTGGGCCTCCACCACTTCAATCCTCCACAAAGGAAAGCTCACAAGCAAGAGTCAATGAAGTTCTCCATCACAAGATAGGAAGATCCTGGGGGCTAAAAACAAGGATTTCAAACTTTCAAGGACAAAGGGATGAAGACTCAATTGAGGTGAAATTTATGCAAAGTGTCTTTTCTCTCAATGATTAATTGTTTTCAAGGCTTGGATATGACTCAATTTATAGCCTCGAAATGGAATTGAAGGCTCTAGTTGGAGCATTTCTAGTATATGGAAGGTCAAGGATCATGGATCACATGACATTGCATGGAAACCCTACATGCTTTTTAATTTTTGATCACCAAACCCGATGTACACAGGTTGTAATGGAGCAACCTATGTATATGCGAGTCTCCTAACTGTAGGTCGTGTATATGGACAAAAATGTGTATTTTTAGCTATTGAGTGAACAAAAAGGGGAAATGAACTCTGCAGAGGAAAATGGAAGGACATTAAAGAAAGATGCATGGAGTGAGGAAATTTTTTCTATAATATATGCCCCCTAATGTGTGAGTTCATAGGAGTATATTGGATGGCCGAAATACATTATAATTCCTAGAAGTGGAGTAATGAAGACTTAGTTGGAAGTACTAGTTACTCAAGAGAATATTACAATTCATATTGACTCTGTACACATGGATGCCAATATAAATTACACTACAAATCCATGTGGATATATATCAAATAGTTGTTCATGTCCATGAATAGGTAATACAAAGTGGACATATGACATAGGCTCTCATAGTCACAAACAAGACATAGTGGAGTCCAGTCTGGAAATCAACTGAAGATATCTATATACAATCGAGTACAATATGATCTTCCACGATCACTGAAGTCATATAGGTATTGGTCTGATGAAAGACAACAACAGATATGGGGTGTTTCTACTATAAAATAGAGGTCTTATAAACTATCCATCAAAAGGTGGAAGTATACATTATGTGAATAGAGGAGTTGAAGTTGAACAAAATGAGACTTCATTTGATTACCGGTCATTAAGGTATACCGTTAAAAAATGTGAGACAAAACACCGATAATTAACGTAGGTTTCAAGGCACCAAGTACATTCAACAAGTGTGAATAAGGATATTGATGTAAAATACTTGAAGAATCCATTGATCAAGAGGCGTTGATGTATTCCCAACTGTCGATGGTGGGAGAACCTGCCACTGATGACTACAATCCTGAAGGTACTCATAGGACTCTATATCTCGATTCCAGAATAGATGATTTGAAGTCGATGGAAGGAGACCCATTGAAAGGAGAGCATTAAGACATATCTTGTAATCTAGTGTGAGGTACAAAGTGTTAGCACTGAGAGTTAAGCTCAGATTGTAGGAGGATAAGCCCAGTACCCATCAAAGTTTTTGGTGGATGTTGGTTTGATATGATTCGAGGTCAATGGAAAAAACTCAAAATATGAATGATGTTCAACACAGAACTGGACAAGAAATGCACAGGGAAGTGAGGGCCACATTAACTTCAGTTAGTGAATTGAGTTTAAGGGTGAGAAGAGGGAAGACTTAGTGAGAAAAGGTAAACAAGACTGCTATGAGCATCAGTATTTTAGGCATCTTGAAGAAGAAAAAATCAGACTCAAGATCAATCTTGAGCTCAAGCTTCAGACACTAAAATATGTCCAAACAACATATTCACAATAGCACCATAATCAAACCTACATCGCAATGCATCTACAACAACTTGATTGGATCCAACATGCCTGAGCCATTCAGTGTAAGAGGGAAAAAGCTAACAAGGGAGCTGACTAAAAATGGTCATGATACCACCGTAATCAAACCTTGTTGTAGTGTCCCCAAGATCGAGCCCTTTGTAAGTCTGATGTATGAAATGAATTGTAAATATGTGTTATAGGCTGGTGAGCCAAGTTTTTATAAGCCGATGGGCTTATGTGATTGTTAGGCCAGAGAGCCTAGGGGTTGGAGGCCAAGGGCCTAATTTTGTACCTATATGTATGCAGCACATTAATAAAATATAAACACCGCCACGTGTAGACCGACCATGATGAATGAGTGATGGGGGACTGAGCTTCCATAGAGTGGGAAAGGAATTAGAGGTTGGAAGGTGGGAAAAGGGGCTAAGTGTTAAGCCTAGGGGGTTAATCCTTGGGAATAATATTTTATTATTATTCCAAAGAACATGTGCATTTTATGTTTTATTTTTATCCTAAGTTCCTGGCAAGGGGAAAACGTGCAAAGGGGATGCATGTTGATGGAATGCATGCAGTTCCAAGGGTGACAAGTGTCAACACTAGTGCATGCAAATAAAACGGCCAAGATGAGTCGTGAGAGGGGTCTCTCCACCATTCCACCCAACTTCTCGAGCATGTATGGAGCTCTGAACAGTACGACCGACCCAACCTCTACAAGAATACCTTGTGCATTCCGGAGAGCCGAAAAAACCTGTGTTTGTTTCTGAAAATCCGTGTTCACCCTCTGTTTCTGACAGCTGAGAAGCCTATGTTCGTTTCTAAAAAGCTAGGTTCACCCTCCCTGTTCTGAGTCGTGGAATCTGTGTCGATCCCTGCGGGAATTTCTTGTCACGCAATCCTGAAAACCATCACCGTGAAACCTTGTCGTCATTGTTGAGCCTGTTTGGGGAGCCTATGTATGTATTCCCGGTTAGATGTGGTGGCCACGCAGAGTTGGACTGTGCATGGCTTGTTGGCCAGTGCAAGTTGTGATTGAGCCTGTGTATGACCTCTCTCCAGTTGAGGGAGGTGACTGTGGTTGGAAGAGGCAGGTTGTCAAGCCTGTGAGCAACTCTCTCCAGGTGAGAGAGTTTGTTGGGAAGTGGTTTCTTCCAGAGAGTGTCCAGCACTACCTTCGGGCTCTGATACTTCTTGATCCAGCTTGTTTCCAAGTCCCAGAGAGGGAGGTGTAGCACCGATGGACTGTGCTTGTGAAGGTGTATACTCCTGGGCAGAACAGGCATGTGGAGAATGAGAGTCTAGAAGTAGTGGGTGTAAGATGGCATCCTAGGAGTAATATTTCCAATATTTCTATGCTAGTTTCCCTGTAACCTCAGCCTAGCCTAGGATTCCTTGCCTTGGGGTGGAGCTTAGTCCTAGCTCGGGGGTGACCCACTGCTGAGCTGACGAGTAGTGTGGTCTAAGGATGGGAGGTTCTTGGAAGGCATGCACGTGGTTGGTGGAATCGCCAAGGTTTCAAAGATAAGTATCAGATGATGTTTTATTCATAATTTTGCATCTCTGTGTAATTATAACTATCATGTATTCTGTTGTGCATATCAATTTAATGTTAATTCTATTGATTGTATGTTATAACAGTAAATAATATGTTTACTCTGAGTTCAAATGTTTTTCTTTGCTTAAATGCATGTGGATTATATAATGTATGTATGAGCTATGTAAAAGAGCGTTACAAATTGGTATCAAAGTGATTAAGCCTTGGTAACAGAAAAGTAGCGTTACAATTTGGTATCAGAGCCAAGGTTTCGACACTGAGCCTAGATGGGCTAGTTGAGTGGTCTTTGGACCAAGGGTGAGAGGAGAAATTGTGTCTGGAGGACCAATTTCGGACCCTGGTATGGTCCGAAGTGTCAAGGAGTTACTTGAACGTGCCTATAATCTCAGGAGGTATAGCGGTGTTGTGAAACCGCAGCTAGTGTGGTATATGGCCACAGGGAGAGAGGACTCCACACCAGAAGTGTTGGAGCCCTAGGATCTGTTCGAGAGGGAAGGAGAACCCTCGTGACCATCGGATATGAAAAGTGTCCACAAGATTTAAAAACCCTTTGGAGTTGCACAAGAGCGTGGGAATCGAGATACGCGAACTCCCGAAAACCCGAGAATATCTACGTTGTAGATCTGGGAGGAAGGATCGACCATTAGATCTGGTGGAGTCGCGCTCGAGTTAGTCGTGAAAACCTTTCAGATTTCACAAAGTCAAGAGATGGGAAGTGAGGGAGGGGAACACCTCCAAGGCCCAAAACCCAAAATCCCAAAATGATCTACACCGTAGATCATAGGAAGGGAGTTGACCGTCGGATCAAGTTGACTAGTAAACCATAATTTTGAGATTTCGGCAGATCCAAGTTCAAGATGTGGGGTGCACGAACTCCCGATGCCCGAAACCCTGAAACGCTGAAAAGATCTTCACTGTAGATCTGAGAGAAGACAGGTAAGAGTGGTGGGACCCGATAACATCACAAATGCTGATGTGAGCCCTCCCAAATGTGCCACGTGCCATTGTGGTTAAGGGTGACAGTTGTGTTGTGGGCCCAAAGAATAAAGTAAAATGGAATTTTGGATTTCAAGGATTGTAGTGACAAGGAGTTGGAAGTCACTGCATAGTGAACTACCGGGTAACGAAAACCCGAAATCCCGAAGCCATCGGAGACTGAAGAACCGTAATAGGTTTTAAGGGCGATAGCTGTGTTGTGGGCCCAGAGAGAAAGGAAACCGAAATTTCAGATTTCAGGGAATTAAGCGACAAGATACTTGGAGTCACTTCTTCGTGAACTCCCGGGTACCGAAGACCCGAAAACCAAAGTGTCAAATTCCTGAAATCTCTACCATAGTTGGCGACAATTGTGCTGTGGGCCCTAGGAAAAGAGGTTGGAAGTTTGGGAGTCGGGAGTCAGAGAGAGAAGCGAGCGAAAGAACCTCCAGGGGACCAAAACCCCAAAATCCTGAAGTCTCGAAATTTTTGAAGGACATAAGAACTATCGAGGATTTAATTGTTGGATCCTCCTGGACAAAAACCCCGAAAAATGAAGTCCCGAAAATTTTGCAGAGACGACAGAGCTCAGAAAACCTTGTGAAGTCAAATGTTTCTCACTCATGTTGGTTTATGATTATTGTGATTTTATTAAAGTTTTAAGGGCCTGACAAACTTTGGATTGATTTCACATTGCGTGTGAAGAGTTCAACGAGTGTCAGGACACCAGTTAATCGACGTCGAGTATAGAAATGGAAGAGGTGTGGATTTCCTCCATTTCAGAGGATGAAAGAGAATGAAGAGATGTCAACCTAGGAGTCGAAGGATTGAACTCCAATGGGCATGGAAGAGAATTAGACAAGGAAGGGAACATAATGAAAATCATTGAAGGATTGAAAAGAGATGTCGAGGCACGCCAAGCTGATAGCCGAAAGCTCATGAAAGTCAGGGATCGGCAGGGTGAATTCAACTTAAAAATGTTGAAGATCTTGGAAATAATAGAAAAGAAATTGGAAAAAGAGAGTGACACAAGCAGATCAAGAAGTGTCAGGACCCCTGAGAGGAGAAGAATATCGAGGAGTGGTAGCAGATATTACCTTCTCTCCCCGAATCATTCTTCCAGGGAAACACATAGTAGTTCAAGCTCGTCGCCTACCAGAAAACACCGAAAATCTGGAAAGGATGAATTGAAAGGGGAGATGAACAAGATCAAGCCTCCAACATTTGATGGAGAACATAATAAGGAGGAATATGTCGAGACATGGTTGCTTGGCATGAAGAAATATTTCCAACTACAGAATTATTCCGCCCATGCAGAAGGAAGAATTGCAATGTATCAACTGAAAGGAAAAGCATCCATTTGGTGGGATCAGTTTGTGCAGGTGCAACACATTAGTGAGAAATATATCACTTGGAAGGAGTTCAAGAGGTATTTCGAGAAGAAATACTTGACTAAAATATACTATGACAGAAATATGAAGGAGTTCTTCGAACTCAAGCTAGGCAGCATGACCATTGATGAATACGAATGAAGTTTCTTGGAACTACTAAAGTATGTTCCATTCATCAAAGATGAGGCTGTCAAAATTCAGAGGTATTTGAGTGGACTGCCACCTGCCATTGGTGACAAGATTCAGTATGATGATCCTAAGACCATGGAAGAAACCATAAGAAGGGATAAATGCTTATTTGAATAGCAAAGAGAAAATCCTACCATTCGGAAGGCTTGGAATGATCAGAGGAAGTTTAAGAAGGAACAGAGGCAGAAGGGAAACAAGCCTCCCTTTTTCAGGAACAGTCCTTGGGGACAGTCATCTTTTAGAGAGCCCAGGAAAGTTGAACGGAGTGAGAAAATGCCAAGACTGCCACCTATGGAGTGTTGGGGTTGTAAAGGGAACCATACGTACAGAGACTGCCCCCAAAGAAAAGATAAAGCGAGAACTGTCCATACTATTCAACAAGCTGAAACAATGGAGGATATGGGCAGCAGAATGTCGAGGATCTACGCAACCCTGGACAACAATCAAGAAGAATTTCAATCGCACATGATTGAAGTGGAAGGTATGATTAACAACTGACCACTCATTATTTTAATTGATTCAGGGGCTAACCATAGTTATGTAGATCCTACGGTGGTGGAAAGTTTCCGTTTATCAAGAAGAAAACATGAAAAGTCTTGGCTAGTGCAATTGGCCACATAAACCAAAAGGAAGGTCATTGAATTGGTTAAGTCCTGTTTAGTGGACATGAAAGGATTGAGCACTAAGGCTCTTACGACTGCTCTTACGACTGCTTAATTGGGATGGACTGGTTGGACCAGCACCATGCCCTTCTGGAATGTCGTAACAAGAAGTTCACATGCCTGAATGAAGAAGGAAATTAGGTAACAGTCCAAGGAATTCCCAGAGTCGTGGCTGTTAGAGAAATCTCATCCATGCAACTGAAGAAGTTCTACAGGAACGACTGTCAATTATTTGCAGCTCGTGTGGAAGAATCATTCAGAGATGTAGTCTCAAAGATTGGAGACCATGAAGTACTCACAGAGTTCAAGGACGTATTGCAGGAAGTACCTGGACTACCTCCGAAGAGAGACATCGATTTTTCTATAAATTTGATGCCAGGAGCAGCTCCAGTTTCAAAGGCTCCTTATAGAATGAGTACGCCAGAGCTTAAAGAGTTGCAATTGCAGCTTGAAGAGATTTTGAAGAAGGGGTACATTCGCCCAAGCGTGTCACCTTGGGGATCCCCGGTCCTATTCATGAAGAAGAAATATGGGAAGTTGAGGTTGTGCATTGATTTCCAGCAGTTGAATAAGGTAACTGTCAAGAACAAGTATCCTCTGCCAAGGATTGATGATCTTTTCGATCAGTTTAAGGGTGAGAAAATATTTTCAAAGATATATCTCCAATCAGGATATCACCAGGTGAGAATAAATGAGGAGGACATCAGCAAGAATTCCTTTAGAAGAAGGTACGGTCATTACGAGTTCACACTGGTGCCGTTTGGACTGTCAAACACACCTGGTGTTTTCATGTCCTTAATGAATGGTGTATTTAGGGACTATTTGGACAAGTTTGTCATAGTCTTCCTGGATGACATTTTGGTGTATTCCAAGTTAGAGGAAGAGCATGAGCAACACCTAAGAATGGTGTTGAAAGTGTTGAGAGAACACCAGTTGTATGCCAAGTTGTGCAAGTTCTTATTTTATCAAAGGCATATTCATTACTTGGGACATATTATTTCAGAAGAGGGGATCATTGTGGATCTTGAAAAGGTTGAGGCCATCCGAGAATGGTCAGCACCAAGGAATGTGGCAGAAGTTAGATCTTTTATGGGTCTGGCAGGCTACTACAGAAGGTTTATAGTTGGATTCTCAAAGATAGCTCACCCTATCACTTCCTTGCAAAGGAAGGAGAAGAAGTTTCAGTGGACTGAAGAGTGTGAGAACAGTTTCCAGTGATTGAAGCAGTTGTTAACCAGCACTCCAATCCTGAAGATTACAAAACCAAATATGGATTTCATGGTGTGCACAGATGTGTGTAAGGAGGGACTGGGAGGAGTTCTCAGCCAAGAGGGATTTGTAATCTGTTATGAATCCTGAAAGCTGAAAGACCATGAAAGGAATTATGCCACTCACAATTTAGAGTTGGCAGCAATTATCCACGCATTGAGGAAATGGAGACATTACCTATTGGGAAGGAGATTCGAATTGAGAACAGACCACAACGGTCTAAAGTATTTATTTGATCAGCCGACTTTAAATGCCAGGCAAACCAGATGGTTGGAGTTTCTGTGTGAATATGACTTTGATATCAAGCATATCAGAGGGAAATAAAATAAGGTGGCTGATGCACTCAGCAGAAAAGTGCACGAATTACATGCTACAGTCATTAGCATGTATAGGACTGAGATTAAGGATAGAATTTTGGAAGATGCAAATGTGGATTTGCATTACAGAGGTCTGGTAGCAAAGCTACAGCAGCATGAGAGACCACAAACCCAGGGAAGTTACACCTTGGGAATTGATGGCTTACTTCTCTATAAAAACAGAGTGTATGTACCCAATGTCCAAGAATTGAAGCTGGCAATTCTAAAAGAAATGCATAACGTGGCTTATGTTGGACATCCTGGATATCAGAAGACTGTGGCAGCAGTAAAAAGCCATTACTTTTGGCCAGGTATGAAGAAAGAAATCACTGAATACATCGCTAGATGTATGGAGTACCAGAAAGTTAAGGCTGAGCATAGGCACCTAGCAGGGTTGTTGCAGCCTTTACCCATTCCTGAGTCAAAATGGGAAGTGGTGACAATGGATTTTATCACAGGATTGCCTAGAACAAGCAAGCAGCATGATTCAATTATGGTGGTGGTGGACAAGCTTACAAAAGCTTCCCATTTTATTCCACTGAAAACCACTCAGAAGGCAGGAGATGTTTCTTATATCTTCTTAAAATAAGTCGCATGCTTGCACAAAATCCCTAAGACAATTGTGTCTGATAGGGACCCGAAATTCACCTCGAATTTCTAGAAAGGATTGTTCAAGGGATTCGGAACGAATCTCAACTTTAGTACAACATATCATCCTAAGTCTGATGGATAGACAGAGAGGGTGAACAGAGTAATAGAAGACATACTGAGAATGTATGTGATGGATAAACATCAAGGTGGGAAGACTACCTGCATTTGGTAGAATTCGCCTACAATAATGGGTATCATACATCGTTGAAGATGAGCCCATTCAAATCACTTTATGGAAGAAAGTCCAACACTCCAGTGAGTTCGGATAATCTAGTTGATAGAGAAGTAGTTGGGCCTAAGCTGCTCAAAGAGATGGAAGACCAAATGATAAGAATTAAACATAATCTAAAAGCTTCCCAGGACAGGCAGAAAAGTTACGCTGATAGTTATAGAAACCACAAAGAATTCAAAGTGGGTGACCACGTTTTCCTAAAAGTGAAACTAATAGGAGTTCCCTGAAGTTGGGAAGTTGCGCCAAGTTGGCAGCAAGATTTTGTGGGCCGTTTGAAATCATGGAAAGGATTGGGCCAGTTGCATACATGCTTGCATTACCTGCATCTATGACTGTACATAATGTGTTTCATGTTTCACTGCTTAAGAAATATATACCTGATGCTAATCATGTTATCGATTGGAATGTGATTCAGGTGGAACCAGAAGGTGTCCTGTAAGTGCATCCTATGCGCATATTGGACAGGAAAAGCAAACAGCTCTGGAATCGAGATATAGAGCTTATAAAGGTCCAGTGGACCTGGTACGGTCTTGAGGACATGGCATGGGAGCATGAAGAGGTTATGCGGGTAGAGTACCCACATCTTTTTGAAAATTTTGAAAAGCTTGCAGAGACAGTGTAAGGTTGCACTGAGGACAGTGCAGAAATAAGGGGAGGGGGATTGTAGTGTCCCCAAGATCGAGCCCTTTGTAAGTCTAATGTATGAAATGAATTGTAAATATGTGTTATAGGCTCGTGAGCCAAGTTTGTATAAGTCGATGGGCTTATGTGATTGTTAGGCCAGAGAGCCTAAGGGTTGGAGGCCAAGGGCCTAATTTTGTACCTGTGTGTATGCAGCACATTAATAAAATATAAACAATGTCGCGTAAAGACCGACCACAATGAATGAGTGATGGGGGACTGAGCTTCCATAGAGTGGGCAAGGAATTAGGGGCTGGAAGGTGGGAAAAGGGGCTAAGTGTTGAGCCTAGGGGCTTAAGCCTTGGGAATAATATTTTATTATTGTTCCAAAGAACATGTGCATTTTATGTTTTATTTTTATCCTAAGTTTCTGGTAAGGGGAAAACGTGCAAAGGGGATGCATGCTGATGGAATGCATGCAGTTCCAAGGGTGACAAGTGTCAACCCTAGTGCATGCAAATAAAACGACCGAGATGAGCCATGAGAGGGGTCTCTCCACCATTCCACCCGACTGCCTGAGCGTGTGTGAAGCTCTGAACAGTACAACTGACCCAACCTCTACAAGAATACCTCGTGCGTTCCTGAGAGCCGGAAAATCTTGTGTTTGTTTCTGAAAATCTATGTACACCCCGTGTTTCTGAGAGCCAAGAAACCTGTGTTTGTTTTTTAAAATCCAGGTTCACCCTCTCTGTTCTGAGCCATGGAGTCTGTGTCTATCCCTGCGGGAATTGCTTGTCACGCAATCCTAAAGACCATCACCATGAGAGCTTGTCGTCATTGTTGAGCCCGTTTAGGGAGCCCGTGTCTATATTCTCGATTGGCTGTGGTGGCCACGCAGAGATGGACTGCATGTGGTTTGCTGGCCAATGCAAGTTGTGATTGAGCCTGTGTATGACCTCTCTCCAGGTGAGGGAGGTGACTATGGTTGGAAGAGGCAGGTTGTCAGGCCTGTAAGCAACTCTCTCCAGGTGAGAGAGTTTGTTGGGAAGTGGTTTCTTCCAGAGAGTGTCCAGCACCAGCTTCAGGCTCTGAGACTTCTTGATCCGACCTATTGCTGAGTCCCAGAGAGGGAGGTGTAGAACTGATGGACTATGCTTGTGAAGGTGTATACTCCTGGGTGGAACAGGCATGTGGGGAATGGGAGTCTGGAAGTAGTGGGCATAAGATGGAATCTTGGGAATAATCCTTCCAGTCTTTCTATGATGGTTTCCCTGTAACCTTAGCCTAGCCTAGGATTCCTTGCCTTGGGGTGGAGCATAGTCCCAGCTCGGGGGTGACCCACTACTGAGTTGATGAGAAGTGTGGTCTAAGGCTGGGAGGCTCGTGGAAGGCCTGCACATGGTTGGTGGAATCGCCAAGGTTTCAAAGATAAGTATTATATGATGTTTTATTCATAATTCTGCATCTCTGTGTCTTAACATAATTCTGATGTTTTATTCATAATTGTTAACATATGTTATCGGAGCTCAAGGTCTTGGGGTTTGGTTGCTACATCTTAGACACTTTGGCATTTTCTCTATACCTTTGTTTCTACAATGTTTAATAAGGAACGGCTTGGAGAGTATTTCAAAAACGGATCAAGGTATGTTGGGTTAAAATTTCAACTCCTGAGGCCTTATACTTTCATAGATACATCCTATTCAATATAGGGTTTTGCAATCTTCCTGAAATGAGTCATTGCGGAATTTTCGCTATAACATTTTTTTTGTAACGTTTCAGACCCTGAAATCCATAGGATATTCATAGAAATTAGTAATTTATCTTTGGTAAAACGTTAAGCTTCTGGATCATCTTACATTTGTAGATACACCCTGTGGAAGATAGGGTATCTGACTAGTCCTATTCACTAGTCTCAAGAAGGTGTTCCAGGTAAAACAATCATAACTTCTTCCTAGAGTATATAAATTGAGTGAGACTAGTTTCATTGGATATTAGACATTATGTAGTATTTCTGGTACGATTTTCAGAATTTTATATTAATTATTTTGTGTGGGGCATGCTATACAAGTGAGACCTCCTGAAAAGGCCAAAACTCATCAAGTTGTGGGGAAGCTACCGTAAATTCCACTTGGCACATCCAATTTTGATCCGACCTGTGGCATTGCAGAGAAGAAATATCAGAGAATTACAAAAAATAAAGTTTCATACCCAGAAGGGGAGAAAATTTGGAGATACAGTAGAAGAAAGATTGTCTAGCCGAATCACCTCAAAATCAAGGTTCAAAAGTGATACTTGGCCAACATGCCACCCAAAAAGGGAAATTCTATACCAAATAAGCCTCTAGACAATCCTACTTGGACTCTTGATGAAGGTGAAGAAATGCGTAGGGACATAAATGATTTACAAAAGAAGATAGTAACAAAAGATGAACTACAAGAGATGGAAGCTAAGTTGGAGGCAAAGATGGATG
>ML781261.1:98418-119542 GCA_009831015.1 Picea engelmannii
ATTCATGATGAGGACACAAGGAAGGTGAATCAAGAATGGAGAAACTCTAACTTTGGGTTGAATACCAACCACGTTCCTAAGATCGATATGAGGAAGTTTGATGGCAAGGACCCTATCACATGGATACTTCATATGGAGCAATTCTTTGATCTACATAATGTGCCACATACACAAAAGGTACAAATTTCTTCTTTATATTTAGAACCCAATCAATTTGTATGGTATAAATGGATGTGTTCTCGCAAATCACTCGTCACTTAGACAATTTCCACGGAAGAAATGATAGCACACTATGAGGATACAAGGAGCAATATCTTCTTTAGCCAATTGATAAATCTCAAGAAAAAGGGTTTAGTTACAGAGCACACTAAGAACTTCTAAAGATTGAATATAAAGGTAACATATATTCCAGATGAACACTTGATTGATGTATTCATAGAAACTTTAAGAGATAACATTCAACATGAGGTTCACCTTTGGGAACCCAAATCATTGGAGAATGCATTTAGGGTGGCAAGAAATGTTGAAAGTAAAAATATGGCTATGGCTACTAGAAGGACCAATCCTAACATCTATAGAGAGAATAATGCTCCTTCTTCTAAAACACCTCAACCTACAAGGTTGACACATCAACAATTGAAGGAAAGAAAAGAAAAGGGTTTATGCTTTAATTGTGATAGCAAGTACAGTAAGGGACATAAGTGTGGTGAGAATAAATTATTCTACATAGATTGTGAACAGGAAGAAGAAGAACATGAACAAGAACCATCTCAAGATGAAAACGTAGAATCAATTTCATCTGAAGAGTTGACTCCCACGATATCGTGTAATGAACTGGATGGAATTAGCACTCCTCAAAACCTCACGATTGAAGGATATATCAAAAAGAAAAATGCAATAGACCTAATTGATTCTGGCAGTACTCATAATTTCATTCACTATAAATTAGCCAAAGATCTCAATTGCTTTGTATATCCAGCACCAAAGTTTCAAGTAATGATTGCAGATGGAGGAACTATCAATTGCTCAGGAAAATGCAATAAGATCAATCTTACTATGGGGGAATATGTAATGAATAGTCCAATGATTGATATACCCATGGGTGGTGTTGATGTTGTACTAGGAATCCAACGGTTACAATCATTAGGAACAATGGCTTTTAATTTTCAAGAACTTCTCATGAAATTTTCATTGGAAGGAAAAGAAATTGAGTTAAGCGGTATCACAGGGAAACCCTGTAAGGTGATAAGCTCTAATGGCATGAAAACATTATTGAAAAAGGGGCATCAAGGTTGTATTGCACAACTATGCTCACTAGATGTTTAAAAATCTAAGCCATATATTCCTCTAGATCTCCAATGGATCATTGATAAACATTCCAAAGTATTTGAAGATATTCCCAAAGGTCTTCCACCCACTCGAAATCATGATCATGATATTCACCTAATTCCCGGGAGTTTTCCTCCTAACATCAGTCCATACAGATACCCTTATGCCCAGAAGAGTGAAATTGAGCGCATGATTGAAGAAATGTTAGAGGCTGGCATTATTATACCTAGCCAAAGTTCTTACTCTGCACCGATGGTAATGGTATTCAAGAAAGATTGCTCATGGAGTATGTGTCCATATTGTAGAGAGCTCAACAAGATCACTATTAAAGATAAGTTTCCCATTCCCGTCATTGATGAATTGTTAGATGAACTACATGGAGCAATCTATTTCACAAAGTTGGATCTTCGTTCAGGGTATCATCAGATTATAATGAAGGAAGAAGATATCCCAAAAGCAGCATTTTGAACTCATGAAGGCCATTATGAATTTTTGGTCATGCCTTTTGGCCTTACAAATGCACCTTCCACATTCCAAGGGTTGATGAATTCAATTTTCAAGCCCTTCCTTCGAAAGTTTGTGTTAGTAGTTTTTGATGATATACTAATCTATAGCAAGTCTTGGGAGGATCATGTGCAACATGTTGACAAGGTTCTACAACTACTAAAGGAGCAACAACTATATAACGAACCATCCAAATGTTTATTTGGAGTGAAGGGGGTAGATTATTTGGCTCATATTGTATCTCATGAAGGTGTCAAGGTAGACCCTAACAAGATTAAGGCCATGATGGACTGGCTGATTCCCAAAACATTAAATAATCTTAGAGCATTTTTGGGTTTGATGGGTTACTACTGCAAGTTTGTGCGACACTATGGAAGAATAGCGGCACCTTTAACGACACTAACTAAGAAGGATTCATTTTCATGGACTCCAGAGGCAACTAAATATTTTGAACAACTTAAAGAGGTGATGTGCAAATCTCCTGTCTTGACCACTCCAGACTTCAAAAAAACCTTTATTGTGGAATGTGATGCCTCGTGAAATGGAATTGGTGCTGTCCTAATGTAAGAAGGAAGGCCCCTAGATTTTGAAAGTCGACCACTCAAGGGAAAGGACTTACACAAACCCATTTATGAGAAGGAAATTATGGAAATACTACATGCATTGAAGAAATGATGTCCTTACCTAATAGGTAAGCACTTCAAGGTAAAAACAGATCATGATAGTCTTAAATACTTCTTGGAACAAAGACTATATTCAGAAGAACAACAAAAATGGGTAACCAAGATATTGGGTTATGATTTTGATATCGTCTATAAAAAATGGAAGAAAAATGTTGTGGCATATGCACTCTCAAGGAAGGATGAATATGTTGAGGCCTTTCTCTGTGCTATCTCAATCATCCAACCTACTTGGATAATAGAAGCAAGGGATGAATGGAAGAATGACGAAAAAGTGTGGACTCTCATTCAAAAGTTGCAGTAGGATTCCAGTACATCAGATACATTTACATGGAAAAATGATTCACTATGGTACAAAGATCGCTTATATTTATGTAAGAAATCCCAACTCAAACAAAAGGTACTATTGGAATTGCACACCTCTCCAGTAGGAGGGCACTCAGGATTTTTAAAAACCTACCATAGGGTCAAGAAGGATTTTTTTTGGGATGGCCTTAAAAATGATGTTCAAAGGTTTGTGGAAGAATGTTTGGTTTGCCAACAAAATAAGGTGGAAATAATTAAAACCCCATGTCTTTTACAACCATTAGCCATCCCAAGTCAGCGTTGGGAGGAGGTTTCCATGGATTTCATCACAGGGTTACTGAAGTCTAAAGGAAAGAGTGTCATCATGGTGATTGTTGATAGACTGACCAAGTACGCACACTTTTGTGCACTCTTGCATCCCTTCAACGCTAGTACAGTTTCCACTGCATTCATGGAGACAGCTCAAAAGATACATGGTAGCCCAAAGATTATTGTAAGTGACAGAGATACCATCTTCACTAGACATTTTTTGACATAATTATTTTCTTGTTTGGGTACTCAATTGGCTCATAGCTCATCCTATCATTCGAAATTTGATGGACAAACCGAGATAGAGAACAAATGTCTGGAAGGCTACCTTCATTTCTTTGTCTCTGATAAACAAAGACAATGGTTCAAATGGTTACCCTTGGCAGAATGGTGGTATAACACTTCCTTTCATACTGCAACAAAAATGACACCATTTATGGCACTCTATGGATACCACCCTCCGTCCATCACTTCTTCTCTAAAAGAAAAATCTAAGGTTCAAATAGTGGAAGATCACATCGAGCATCAACAACAAGTTCTCCAAATATTAAAGGACAACCTGACCATGGCACGGAATCGTATGAAACAACAAGTAGATCAACATCGTAGTGAAAGAAGTTTTGAAGTAGGGGATTGGGTGTTTTTAATACTACAACCATACAAATAGATGTCCCTCAAGCAAGACAAGAAGGATAATAAGTTATCACCAAAGCACTATGGCCCTTATAAGGTGTTGCGAAATATTGGTACTATGGCATACAAATTATAGTTGTCTGCATCTTCACGAGTACACCCAGTTTTCCATGTTTCATGCTTAAAGAAGGTTATAGGTGACAAGATCCCAGTTCAAACTATATTTCCAGAACTTGATGAGGAAGGAAAAATCATATTGGATCCTGAAGCCATCACTAACACAAGAAATTTCCAGCTGAGGAATAGATCCATTTCAGAGTATCCCATTAAATGGAGGAAACTACCGGCTGAAGATTCCACTTGGGAAGATGAGTCTTTTATACAGAAGCATCCAGAGTTACTCAAGCGTTGCAGACATCACTTGTCTCAAGGGGAGGGGCATGTTAAGCCCTAAATAGTGGCTCATTACCCCTTAATTGGTGCATATTATATTAGTAATGTTATTTTATTTATGTCAGATTTAGGCCATTAGTGGTAATTATACCTCCCAGTCTCCTATATATACCAAGGAGACATTTTTATTTTGAATCATCTGGTAATTGTACATTTATGTGGGCATAAGGAGGTTGCCCCCTCGGAGAGGCTTATTATCTAAATTTATCCCTTTTTCAAGGCGTTGAGTACTTATTCTGAGGTTTTTCTATGCTATATTGATATTTGGTTCTTCAAAAACCTACATTACAACAGAATAACAACCCTCGACTGGATCATCCATGCCCAAGTGTTTTAGCATAGTTTTTTACAGAGAGATGAAAAGAAGTTGACTTCTATTAACATGAAAGTCTCAAATTTGATACATAACCAAAGAACAGTTCTGGCATCAAAACATTACAAAATTGGGATCTCTGCTCAACCAGTTGATGACCTTAACAAAATATTAAAACTATCTATTTATACTCAGAACAATTCGCCACCACCAAGAGTGTGACCTGGTCACAACAATCAAACCTTTACGTCGGTGAATTCTTCTGTCAGACTGAATGTGCAACCCTCGGTCAGAAGCGAGTTCAGATAGGCATGGAATTTGCATGAAAATATTCCCATAGGGGTACCACGGGTTGACGGTTCAGTTC
This sequence comes from Picea engelmannii, assembly GCA_009831015.1. Lineage (NCBI taxonomy): Eukaryota > Viridiplantae > Streptophyta > Pinopsida > Pinales > Pinaceae > Picea > Picea engelmannii. The sequence goes on from ML781261.1 coordinate 103,313, forward strand.
CCACGGTCGGGCCTTCCATGCTTTCCATTTATGGAGTGAGCCGAGGTTTCAACCACCAGCTCTATTTTCATTAACTGCCTTTTCTTGGGATTGCAACGCAACTTAATTCTCAGGGGGAGGCCACACACTACTCTTGGATAGGATGTTATAAGATAATGTTATTGCGGGGCCGCTAAAAAGTGGTTTAGGTTCAGATCGCTTTTGGGCCCGCAATCCATCACCTTTTTCCACGTAGCACTTTCTCTTTACCGTGGTTTCAATTGTGGGACTGCTCAAGAAAATTATTGCCCGAGCATGTTGTGTCCCTAAAATTATATGTGGTCATAGATCTAGACGCACCTACTAGATTTTTCACTAATTCCAAGCTTAACCTCTTTCCAACATTAGAATCTTCCAAACTGTGCCCTAGGGGAGGGGAACGCTACTTTTGACGTTGAACAATAATACCTCTCGGAGGATGATTTGACGTGGAGGTTTGATGTCATCATGTTGATGCATCATGAAAGATAAGAGACACATGTCACTAAGAAAGAAGAGAATAATATGCCCACAACTACCTGGACTGAGTGCCACGTGTCATTGTTGGATAGGCACCAGGTGTCATGACTAACGAGTACGCCACACATCTACACTGATGACTACCACGTAATCTCTTAAATCGATGACTTAGATCTCCTTCAGATCTTCGGGCTCTGAGAAAATGAAAATGAAAACTTATTTTTTCCTTGAAGAAAAACATCCAGAGTTAAGGATGTGACACTATGTGGCCTCCAAAGATCAACAACTGAGATCCCTTCGTGGCTCCGGGCCTTGGACTTCTCAATAGTCAAACTTTATTTTCCCCAAGAAAATTCCCTGGAGCTAGGGATCTGATGACGCGTGGCCCCTAGATTTGGATGACTGAGATCAACTTAGGGTCTCCGGGCTCCGGGAGAACCAAAACCCAAATATCGCTTACCTTTAGCTTCTTTTACCTGAAGCTGTCAATCTATTGACGCACGTCCTCTTGAATCGAATGACCGAGAATTACTTCGGGTCTCTGGACTCCGGGAAAATCAAATAACAAACATCCTCTGCCTTCAACTACTTTTACCTAGAGCTATGGACCTGCTGATGCGTGGCCCCACTAATGGATGGTCTAAATTCACTTTGAGCCTTCGACACTTCTAGCTTCGAGAGTTCAATGCTTTGACACTTTGGGACTTCGGCCACTTCGCGACTTCGGACACTTAGGCACTTCGGAAACTTCGACACTTTGGGAAATCTGTGCACTTCTCGTTTCAAGACTATCGAAGCTCTTTCCCCCAAACACTTGGATCGGATGCCACCTATCCCCTTTAATATCTACGACTCATGCTTGTTTCGGGACTTCGAAATTTTCCCTTCACTATACTTGGTGCAGTTTTGAGATTTTGAATACCTGTGAGCCATTGATCTGAACTCCGCGTGGGATCTATGCCGCTGAAAACTGAACCCACCTACTGCTTGTGTTTCAAGTCTGAAATAGACTGCCATGAAATCTATGCTCGGTGTCCATGGTTGCGACCTGAGTGAACAAGGACTTGGACGACTTGCTGTGGGCTGGGGAAAATAGAGAGAACGGTGACTAAAAAAATGGAGACGGGCATTCATCCTTAGATAAAAAATAGAAAGGTTTAGGGTGAAGACTTCCTTCAGGTAAGAAATCAAGGGGAATTAGGGTGCTCGAAGGGAGAAAATTCAAAAAATGACTTTAACAGTCGAAGGGAGAAAATTCAAGATCTGGCCTGCGAAAACGAGAGAGACATGGAAAGGATACAAACTTAGGTATAAACTAAAAAACCACAAGACTCTGACATGTTCATGTGATAACATTTGGCTCCATAGGGGATGGCATGCTCCCTGCGAGCTGCCAAGAACGTGCAGCTCCAATCCCTTAGCTTTGGGTTATGGAGTCTCTTATTGAAAAAGGAAAACTAAAAAAAATCAAAACAAAACAGGAGAGATATTTACAATGTTGTAACGTCAGTCACGACCTAAACAAAATATTTCTTTAGAAAATGTCCATTGTCAGGGCCACCCAAAACATCAGAATCCTCCAAGTTCTACAATTTATAATTGTTGTTCAGAAATGCCTCATAAATTTTGAAGGGATCAATCCATAAGGCTTCACATTTTCCATGTTTTTGTTTGTCTTATTTGGGGGCATCCCACTTGAGCACTAGATCCCCTAGTTGGAAATTCTCCTTGCTCGTGCTCTTGTCAAAAGCTTGTTTCATTCTTTGTTGATGGTCTTGTACTTTATCAAACAACTTCTCCCTGGTCTATTTGAGCAGGAAATATTGCCTCAATGCCATACACCAGCTGGAAAGGGGAAATTCCTAGTGATATTTTTGTGGTAACTCTGTCAACCCATAATAAAAACTTCATCTTTGAATCCCAGGCTTTCTTGTTCTCTTCTAACATCTTCTTGATGATCTTTATGAGGCTCTTGTTAGAAGACTCTGCTAATCCATTTCGCTTAGGGTAGTAGGGAGTAGAGTGGACTAGTGTGACCCCATACTGCTCACAAAAATTAATTAATGGATCAGCCCTGAAAGAGATGGCATTCTCTGTAACGATCATGTTTGGATAGCCAAATCTGGACATGATGTCTTCAAGGAAACTTATGATCACTTTGTGAGAGGCACTCTTTGTGGGGATGGCTTCTATCCATTTGGTAAAATAATTGGTGGCAGTCAAAATCCACCTGTGCTGGCCACTTGAGGCTAGATGGATTTCTCCAATGAAGTCAAGACCCCACTACTGAAAAGGTCCAGAAACTGCTACAGGTTTCAAAGGAAAATATTTGAGCTGTTGCTTTCTAGCAAACTTTTGACACTTGGTACAGGCTCTAATATTTGCACAAACATCAGAAAAAAGACTGGGCCAGAAATACCCATCTGTAAGAATCTTATACGATGTGGTCCTCCAAAAATGATGTCCCCCACATGACTTGTCATGAAAATCAATCATTTCTCTCTGGGATTCTTGTGGGTCTAGACATCTCAACAGAACTCCCAAAGGGTCCATCCAGTACAACACCTGATAAATGATACAATACTTGATTGCTTTGAGTTTCAAATCTCTCACATTGACTCTATCCAAACCATCAGTAGGCTTCAAATTCTGCAGGATGTATATGATGTATTTATACCAGGTGCATTCTTCTAAGTTGGGGCTGACATGACAGTCTTCACCAACAATCTCAATTTGCTGATTTTTTGAGTCTATATTCATGAAATTTACCCCCAATGCCTTGTAATTCGACTCAGCCAGTAACATGGCTAAACCTAGTCCTTTCACCAATTTGGTAGGTTTTATTTCCAAGTCAAACTCCATAATTTTGGCAATCCACTTGCTTCTCTCCCTGTCAATATCAGTTTGGATCAGAATCTCCTTTACTAAGGTTGAGGGGGCATATGCAATAATTTTTGAATGCAGAATATAGACCCTGAAATCCTTGAGGGATTTCACCAAAGAAAAATATTGCTTCTCCATGATATCATATCATGTTTCTACATCCCTTAGTGCTCTGCTAAAAAAGGAAATAGGTTTCTCTAACCCTTCTGCATTTTTTTGTAACAAAAAAGAAGCCAGTGTATCATATGAAGTGAAGGAAAATATCATAAATTCCTTGGAATAGTCTGGGTTGATGAGCACAAGTGCTTCAGTTAGTGCCCTCTTGATTTATTTGAATGAATCTCTTGACTCAACATTCCATTTCACTGCATTCCCCTTCCTAAGCATGGTTGTAATGTATTTAACCAAATCAACAAAATTAAAAATGAACCTTCTCAGAAAATTGATTTTCCCTATGAAAGACTGAACCTCTTTTCTAGATCTAGGAGGAGACAAATACTACATGGCCTCCACTCTACTCGGATCAATCTTCACCCCTTCATCTGACACAATATGCCCTAACAATTTTCCCTCTTGCATGGAAAATAAAGATCTCTTAGGATTGAACGAAAGGCCAAACCTTTGACACTTCAAGAAGACATTCTTTAGGTGGTAGCAATGTTCTTCATTAGACCTAGAGAATACTATAATGTCATCCAGATAGATGACCACAAATTTTTCCTTTTCTCTAATGAAAGCGATGTTCATGGCTCGTTGGAAGGTCGCTCCTACATTCATCAATCCAAAGGGCATTTTAGCATACATGAACATGCCCCAAAGAGTCGTGAAAGTTGTCTTCTCTCTATTTCCAGGAAAGATAGAGATCTGGTTGTACCAGGAGAAACCATCGACCATAGACATCCTGGATGAACCCATCAGTCTCTGCAAAATGTCCTCCATTTTAGGAAAGGGGTAATTATCCTTTTTGGAGCTTCTATTCAAATTTCTGAAATCAACGCAAAACCTGATTTCCCCATTCTTCTTCTTGTCAGGAACCAAATTAGCCACCCACTCCGAAAATCTTAAAGGGATGATGATATATGCATCCAGCAGCTTCTTAACTTCTTTTTCCATAATCGACAGCAACATGGGATTTATTTGTCTGACCTTTTGCTTCAAAGGTTTGGCATCCTCTTTCAAAGGGATTTTGTGTTCAATGACGCTGGTGTCATATGTTCTCAAATCCTCATATGTCCAAGCAAAAACATCAGTGAACTACTTCAGGAGTCTGACATATTCAGCCCCTTGTTCTTTTGACAAGATGCTAGACAATTTGACCCATTTTGGATCCTCCTCCATTCCCATATTGCATTCAGTCACATCATCCTCTTCAGTTGATCCTTCAACCTTTACAGCAACATCATTTCTGTCAAACAATCTCTCCAAAGGGACAAGCCCCTTTGGAATATGGTTTCTAGGAAAATGAACAATATGATGGTTAGCAATCTTATTCATAAAAACATCAACGTGAGGGATTTCTTCATAATCTTGATCCTGGTCGATATGCATATCAGAAAATTCATCCACAGTATCAAGGAATTTTTTTATCTCAATATCATCCTCAAATACATTCCAATGTTTGTCATTGTTAGGAATAGAGGGTCTATATTTTATCTCCACCTCATATTTGAGTTTGGGGGACAAAGGGACCTTAAAATTACTTGCTGATACGGCCAAGGAATCTTCCACAAAGTTCTCCTCCATTGGAACAAATGAAATATTAAAATCCAAGAAGAAACTGTCAATCATATCCCATACCTCATTTATATAGGCCCTTAACCTCGGGTGCTTATCCTAATATAGATTTTTGACTTGATGAACAATCAGATCAACATCTCCAAACACTGTTGTCTCCTCAATTTTCATGTCTTTGGAAACTCTCAAACCCAAGACAAGAGCCTCATATGTTGCCATGTTGTTTGTTGTTTCAAATTCCAACTTGTAGGACAATGATATGGTCTCTTGGGTGGGGGAAATAAAAACTACTCCAGCACCAACATTTTCCTTAGAAGAGGCTCCATCAAAAAACATTTTCCACACTGAGTTCTTGGGGGGAGGCTCTTTGCAAAAGGTAATGGGATTCTTTCTAATTTCAATAGGAGGCTGATGAACATTAGAGAGCTGCAAAATATTGGTTCCTAAATCAGTATCAAATGAGAAAATGGGTTGGTTGATGGGATTGGATTCATCAATGATAATGTAGGCAAGTTGCGCTTCACTGTAACGCCTTCTATGTTCCCCTCCGAACAGAGGAATGGTAGCATATGAAAGATCCATCTGCAAAGTTCCCCCTAGTATTTTGATCCATGATCTAGACAAAAGTATCCCAAACTTAGGAGGAACATCAACTACCACTATATCCATGACCATACTCTTCATTGGCAATTGGAACAAGGAGACGGCCATGTCTTTAATAACCTTGAGGCATTTCACTTTCCTGGAATCGAATGAATACAGGTCATGGTATGTTTTTGTAACTTCCAACCCCAACTCATCCATGACAATTTTAGGCATAAGATTGTGATATGCTCCTGAATCCATCAAGAAGTTTTTCAATACCTTATCATGGATGTTCAATGATGTATAAAAGGGAGGTGAGGAATCATATATATCCTCTACCAAAGGGCCTAGTATAACAGTTGGCTTTTCATCTTGAAGGTTGACTTAGTCTATGGTATGGGACGAAGGTTCAAGATTCCACACTTTGGAGAGGCACCTTTTGAATTCCTCAAACTTCATCAATCCCAAAAGAGGTACGGGGATCCTAATCTTTTGAAACTACTTCTCTAAGATATATGAGGATGGAGGCTTCATAATCTCCTTCAGTTCTGGGATAAGGATTTTGACCATTGATGGGGGGTCTTGCACCTTCTTTTATTTACTATTGTCTGCCACCTCTATAGTAGGCTTCTGAGTTCTGGTAGGCTGGTCAAAAATATCAAGCTTCCCCTCTTTCTTTTTTGACCTCAGATTATATCTATTTGGATGATTTCTAGCCTTTTCCCCTTTTCTCAGCTCATTTAATTGACTATCCATGAGAGACTCCTCATATGCAACTTGGGTTAAATGAGGAAATGAGGAGGTGTCCCCAAGACAATGAATTTCAGGAGCAAGCTCTTCTTCCTCTCCTTATTCATCAGTAACAAAATTATTTTGAAGAGGATCTTGAATTTTATAATCATATCTATCTCTATTTCTTTGATCTATTTGGATGATTTGGGGGGCATTGTTTGGTATTTTGAAGATACCCCTATTATCAGTATTTTGGGGATACCTATAGCTATGATTTTCTTCCAACTTAAATCTTTCCACCTCAGCAGAAAGTGATTTTATTAGCCCGGCGCTTTCATCTTCTGGGGGGTGGGTAGCAGAGGAATCATAGGCTGAAGCTTCAAATTTACCTCTTCTCCTGTCTCTATCAGATTTGCTTCTGAGTTTGTCTACTGCCAATAGATTAGATTCTACTTCAAGGGTTACATCTTGCATATGAACCAACGAGGTGGCCCTTATCTCTCTCAACGGGAGACAAAACTCGGGGTCAAAATCACTAGCATAGGTAACCTTGGTCGAGGTTTCAGTAGGTTTTATTTCAAGGGGAATTTTACCATACATCCTATTGAATTGTTTTGATAAATTTGAAACAGATTCCCCTTCTTTCCTCTTAAGCACCCCAAACTTTGTAATATAATAAAGAAAATATTTTTTATCCCCCCAATGTCTTAAAAATGTATCATCCAGGGCTTGAATCCCATCAATATATTTGGGGGCCAAGCCCCTAAATAATTTCCTATCCTCGCCATTGAGGCTATGGAAAAAAAATCTCATCCATACATCCTGATTCGAGATGTCATGATTATCTGCAAAATTGTAAAAGGCTTCAAGGTGTTCCTCTACAATTATGCTTTTGTCCCCCATGAAATTGGGCAACACCTTAAGGTAGCCTTCAGCCGGGAGATCATTCAAAGGTTGAGGTAATACGAGAGGGGCATATCTATTAGTCACTATGTCAACCATTCTGTCTCTAAGTGAATTAGCACCTACCATTGGGATGTGAACTGGAGGATAACTAGGAGGAGATGGAGATGGGATAGGTACGAATGTAGTTGTGTGTCTGGAAGAAAGAGGCAATGATTGAGTTTTGTGGGAAAATTCTACAGGGATCGAGGGGACAGAAGTTTCCCCTTCTGTAAATGAAGCAACTTTAATAGGGGGAGGAGTAGTAAATCCTGGAGTGGGAAAATATTCTGAGGTCCTGGATCTAAACCATTGTAATATATTAGGGGAAATATGGGTGTCGAAGATTTTTACTTGTAAACCAAGGCTAGGAGGGGAGAAATCAACAGGAAAATCACAAAATTTAAAATTATTGAAACTCCAACAGATGGTAAAATAGAAGAACTAGAAGCAGTTAATGGAGTTTTTAAAGAAGTATTATGGAAATTACCAGAATGGCCTGGTACAACAGTTGAGGTACTTCTTGAGAGGTATTTCATTTTCTGATAATTTTCTCTGGGTCAGCTTTTGGTGTTTATAGAGGAAGTTGTGCATTAGACCTCATGTGCTACTTTTAGGAGCCACAACTGAAACAATGGAGTCGTCGGGTGAAAGTTTCAATCTTCAAGGTACTGATTTTTTATGCACCTTCAGAATCAAAATTTCTTTGTTGTTCTTACCCTGGGAAATGTCTTCAATTCATTCCCCAGCAGCAATGCCAAGAATGTTAGCACTAAGAGTCACCCTCCTATTGCATAAGGATAAGCCCAGTACCCATCAGAGTTTTTGGTGGATGTTGGTTTTATATGAGTGGGGGTCAATGGAAAAAGCTCAAAATATGAATGATGTTCAACACAGAACTGGACAAGAAATGCACAGGAAAGTGAGGGTCACATTAACTTCAGTCAGTGAATTGAGTTTAATGGTGATCATAGGGAAGACTTAGGGAGAAAAGGTGAACAAGACTACTATGAGCATCAGGATTTTAAGCAACTTGAAGAAGAAAAACTCAGACTCAAGATCACTCTTGATATCAAGCTTTAGACACTGAAATATGTCCAAAAAACACAGTCACAATAGCACAATGATCAAACCTACATCACAATGTAGCTACAACAACTCAACTGGATCCTCCATGCCCAAGCCATTCAGTGTAAGAGGGAAAAAGGTAACAAGGGAGCTGACTAAAACTGGTCACGATACCACCATAATCAAACCTACATTACAATAGCATAACAATCCTTGACTGGATCCTCCATGCTCGAGTGTTTTAGCACAGTTTTTTACAGAGAGATGAAAAGAAGCTAACTTCTATTAACATGAAAGTCTCAAATTTGATACATAACCAGAGAACAGTTATGGCATCAAAACATTACAAAATAGGGAGCTCTGCTCAACCAGTTGATGACCTTAACAAAATATTAAAACTATATATTTATACTTAGAACAATTCTCCACCACCAAGAGTGTGACCTAGTGTTGGCACAAGGGCAAACCCAGGGTTCAGCTCCAAGAGCGCACCAACAAGCCCTAACTATTGGCCCTTTCGGCAACACCTGCGATGCAGATGTAGTCTCATATGAAGAAGCTATGGGGGGGTTCCAGGATAGAGATGTCTACAACCAAGGGGAATATCAAGTGGATCTAGTACTAGAACAGTACAGCATGCATATATCACTTATCAGCTTAGATCTACTTCACACAACTATCTATCAGATCTAACACAAAAATGAAATAACAGTATATCAAAGGGAAAAGAACATAACATCAATCACACAATGAACAAGGTATACGTGGTTCACCCTCTCTCTAGGGCTATGTCCACAAAACTGTGCTTATAATATATTAAGATGAAGCATATAGTTATTGTCTGTGCTCTCAACTAGAAGATCTTCTCTCTTCTCCTCGCTATCTCTCCCTTCCCTGGGCACCCAGCTGCAGGGTTGATATTTTCACCCAGATGAAGATCTTACAATACAAAAGGCTCTCATACTCATCACTTCTCTCTCACTCAAATATTACTCACTCGATCACATAATGACAAATGCAACAACAACAATCATAACACCACCACCACCAATAACAACGCAACCCAAGTCCTCTTGACCTTTATTTATACATTACAATCACTCACTGACATCCTTAGGTCAAAACCTAGGTGTCAAAAACCGTAGATACCAAAACCCTAGGTGTCTAAAACCCTAGGTTAACTTGACCCATGTTTTCAGGGATTCACTAGCCTATCTTTCCTTCCTTCTCACTCGGTGCTCCAAAACATCCAATGGTTTATTTTTCCTATTGCTGAGCTATCCACGATCCTTCTTTCTTGTTGATTTTTCATCCTTGATCTCCTCATCCAACGTCTTGATTTCTCTTACTTCTCTCCATATTTTCTGCTCTTTTTCTCACTTTGACCTAGTAACAATCACTATGTCTTCCGTGCAGTTCACATATTGCCTTTTATTACTTCCTCTTCCCTAACTTCCATAACCAAGGGACAACAGGCCCCCAACACTCACCTATGACTCTTCCCGAGGCACTTCCGATCTGAATTTTCTATTTTACTTCGACTTCCGACTGTGAAGTGAAACCTTTTCTTTATGTTCTATGTCTCCTCTCCTTTCTTGTGCAGACTGTCTTTTATGTGTCTGGTACCCAGTTTCAACTGCACCTGGTACCTAAACCCTTTTCCTCATGCTTTTACTAAGAGTTGTGAGGCAGCTGGTTGTCATAATACAACTTCAACTTGCTCCCATTCATTAATCCTTCCTTCCATTCTCCATTCAAAGTCTTCAACTACGCAGCTCCTCCTTCTGTAACATAGGTGACCTTATAAGGCCTGAGCTAATGCATTCTGAACTTTCTTGGGTGCTTCATGAATTTACTGTCATATACCAATACCGGATCACCTTGCTTAAATTCCTTCTTCTTAATGTGTCTGTCATGTTAGGCCTTCTCTCTTTCTTTCTGTACCAGTTGATGGAATCATGCAATAAATTTGTTTTCTTCTAGTTCGACCAACTGTGCAAGCCTTTCTCGAACAACACCAGTGCCATCCATATCTGTAAAGGCAACAATTCTTAATCTTGGTACCAAGTATTCCATGGGGACAACGGCTTCAAGGCCATACACCAATTTAAAAGGGGTCTACATTGTTAGCTTCTTGAAAGTGGTTCTATAGGCCCATAGTACCACTGGTACTCTTAAATCCCAGTCATCTCTATGAACACTACAAATCTTCGTCAGCATTTTCTCCAAGATCTTGTTGAATGCTTCCACTGTCCCATTTTCTTGCGGATGGTAAGGCTTGTTCTTCTGATGGTGGATTGCAAATTCCCCAGTCAGGGCTTCAACTCTTTTATTTATGAAATGTGTGCCTTGATAACTCATAAGGATCATTGGGCATCCAAACATAGTTATGATGTCATCAAATATGAAGCGCACAGCTATAGTTTCAGTATAGTCCTTAATTTCTCTTGCCTCAGCCCATCTAGTCAAATATTCTGTCACAGTAATGATGTACCTTTCTCCTGTCCACTTGTCTGGTGGGTTTATAGGTCCCACGAAGTCAGTGGCCCATTTTTCAAATTCTTGTAGGTTCAGTTGTTGTGCAAAGTTCATTTCATCTCTTCTGGACGGTTTCCCAACTCTTTGGCATACATCGCAGGCTCTGTAATAGTCTTTAGCATCTTTGTGTAAGGTAGGCCACCAAAGGCCAGCTCTAAGAACCTTCTGCGTAGTGGCTTTCCCTGTGTAGTGTCCTCCTGCAATTCCTTCATGAGCTTCAGTGAGGATCAATGGTCTCTATTCCTCCATAACACACCTTCTCAATATCTCATCAGGTCCCATTTTGTATAGTTGTCAAGCTATAAGTGAAAATTTAGCAGCGCGCACTACTAGTTGTTTCTTTTGGGGAATTGTATACTCACTAGGTGTCATTCTTGTTGACAGGAACTGAACTATCTCTACAGAGTGGTCATCAATATTTCTAATGGACAGTAACTGTTCATCCAACAATGTATCCTCCAAACTAGTGGGTTCTTCTCCATGTTCCAACCTCGACAAGTGGTCGGGACCTTTGTTCATTCTCCCTGGCTTAACTATGATCTCAAAATCATACTCCTAGAATAGAAGAATCCATCTTCGTATTCTCCCCCCCAACACTATCTTGTTGACTAGGTATTTCAACGTGGAGTGATCAATAAACATTTTCAGGTATCTTCCCAACAAGTAGTCGTGAAATTTCTGTAGCGCATACACCATGGCTAACCCTTCTCTTTCAGTGGTGGTGTAATTAATCTCAGTTGTGGATAGTTTCTTGCTAGCAAAAGCTAACAGATGGTCAATATCTCCTTCCCCAGGTTGTGCTAACACTGCTCCTAGGGAAATATAAAATACATCGACATGCACATGAAACTCCTTAATCCAATATGGGAAAACCAGAATAGGCATAGTAACCATTTTTTGTTTTAGTGTGTCAAAGCTCTGTTGGCACTCCCTTGTCCAATGAAATTGACAGTATTTCTTCAAAAGATTCTCCATGGGTGTTGTAATCTGGGCATATCCTTTAATGAACTTCTTGTAATATCCAGTATGTCCCGGCACAGTGCGCATTTGTTTGAATGAAGTGGGACGGGGTAGATCAACTATAATGGCAATTTTAGATGGATCGACCAACAATCCCTGCTTGCATACAATATGACCAAGTAGTAGTCTAAATGGTGAGAGGAAGATGCACTTCTTCAGATTCAAGGCAATTTGACACTGCCTTCATTTGTCCAACATTAGCCTTAGACATTGAATATGATTTTTCAATAAACTAAAAATAGTCCAATCATCAAAATGTGCTTCTAGAAATTTACTCAGAAATTCCTTGAATACTTTGACCACCACCCTGGAAAATATGGCTGGGGAATTCTTCAATCCAAATGGCATCATTGTATACTGGTAGGATCCCCATTCTTTTGCAAATGTGGTCTTATGGCGATATTCCTTGGCAATTCGGATTTGATGGTATCCTGAAAATCCATCTGTAAAAGAATATACCTCCCGACCTCCCACATTATCTAACACTTCGTGAGTGAATGGTGTAGGGAATGGGTCATGCAAACATGCATCATTCAGCTTCCTGAGATCTATGCAAATCATGGTCTCTCTTGTCTTCTTGTATTGTACCACCATAGGGAAAATCCATTCTGACTCTTCAATAGGTTCTATAATTCCTGCTTCCATCATTCTGTCGAGCTCAATCTTCACTTTCTCCTTATATTTAGGGTTCAATCTGTATGGTCTCTATTTGAATGGTCTTGCATCTTGTTTCAAAGGGATCCTCATTTCTCCTATAGGCCCTTTAATACCCTTCATATATGTGAACTCGGTCGGAAACAAGTCCTGATATTCATGTAGTAACTATTTTATCTTGTCAATAGTAGCAGCATCCCAATAATCTCCAATATTTGCAAGCTTCGGTGTCTGCTCTATTCCAATGTTGACTTTCTTAATCTTGATCAACTGTCCAATGAATGGTACCTCAACTCCTGGTCCTTCCACATCTTCGGCCTTCTTTTTCGGAAATTTTCACCTTCCTAGGATCATCGTCCTCATCAGCATTGATGTTGTAATAACCTTGCAGTTTCCGGAGAGGCACAGTCCATTCATCCTCTTCTTGTTCTAAAGGGGGGCTAGATGCCTCCTCAAATACTTTCTATCTTACAATCTGTAACGCTTGATCTACTAAAGGATATTAACTATCAAATAAGAAAGTGTTTACAAAGTTTTGATTCATACCTTCCCAATCTGCAATGATGAGGCATAGCTTCACTTAAAGGTACCAATTGATAGGGGTTGTGTTTAGTGTGTTAATGAAATTGTGCACCCACTTCTCTTGAGGAATGGTTCTCTAGGATTCCTCACAACTTCACATATGGTCCTTTGGGTAGCTTGGACCTGTTTACCGAACTTTGCAGCCTTCCACTTGTGCTGAGAACCATGAGGTCATCAGGGTACGACATTGTACCCATTCTATAATGTTGTTTTTGTGTGTCCCCCACCATCTTCTTTGATCAGGGGATCAAATTTTGCAAAAAAATTCAAAGTGCTCGGAATCGCTTCAAATCGAACGAGAGCATAGGCCTCGTCGTTACGAACCCAACGCAGCTCGTTCGGGTTCAAACGGATGTCGGGAGAGAGAGATATTGTGATCTGTTTGAATCGTCAAATAGGCAAAGAAAGGGATGCTGACTGTGCAGTCCGTACAGTCCATACAAGATGACGTGGCAGAGTCCGTACGCTGACGTGACAGAGTTTATGTGGTAGTTTTTGATTGGATGACAGTTGGGCAAATCATGTTTCGACACGTGGCAGTTTTTGGTTTGTGGTTGGATGCCACATGGCCCAATCATGGGCCGCCATGTGGCATCATTATATTGGTTCAAAATTATATGGAGTCTGTGGGATTCGAACCCCGGACCTCCCCCACCGATCAAAGACTTTGCAAAGTCCGCCCTGCCAATGGGCTACGCATTGTTCCTTGATAACTATATGCGTTTTATTTGTATTTAAATTAAAGTAATGTTTGTTATGGCGTGGGGTCGGGCCGAGGCTTAGCCCCGACCCATGTTTATGTTGTGTTAACATGTGACCATACCCATAACATATGCACGGGAGTTGTATTATAAACGGAGCCCAGCCCCGGGGTTAACACATAACCACGGTTCAAATGCGTGGGGTTTACGTTTAAGCCTCTGTTCACATGACCTGTGGCATGTGAACTTGCTACGGAGCGCGCGGGGAAGTTATGATTTAAACTTATCCCTTTTTATATTTGTGCGGGGTCACATGGACCCATGTGCCCACGAGCTTGGCGGTTAGGGGCTGGCGTGCCCATAACCGTCCTACAGTTCGCACCATTGGCGTGGTTGCGTTTGGTGCCAGGTTTTTACGCTTTAAATAGCGTGTGTGCTAGTTTGAATGGACACGGGTGCAATTTGTAGATGTAGAGACAGCAAGCTTGAAGGGGGGACTTCTAGGAAGCCTAACTTCTTCGTTTTTTGGCCAAACGAGGTGCCGAAAAATCCCAGCTAGGGGTTTTTGGATGCTCTAAAGCCATTGGAGCAGTCTATTGGTCATTTTGAGCATTATAAAGCACGTTTTTTGAGCACTTTGAGAAAATAATAATAATGATCCATTGGAAGCTGGACCAGGAGATGTAGCCCAAGAGAGGGGTGAACTCATTTATCATTTGCCGTGTAATGTGTTTATGTTCATTGATTATGATGTTGTTTATATGCATATTAAATGAGTAAATCCTATTAATGATGTGTTGCAAAGTTGATCCATTTGCTTTTAACACATAAACATTACTTGCAAATATTTTCAAGATTTCAAGTCTTCTTCATTTTTACATCAAGTTGGTATCAGAGCATAGGTTTTTGAAGACTTGATTATTTGCAAGTGTTTTGTTTTCTGATGCTCACAAGGTTGAAACTCATAAGAGGAGAAGGTCAACTTGTGGAGCCAAGTTCTCATCCTTCAAGAAGGAAGCATATACAATCACCGCAAGTTTCAAGGAGGCATTCACCAAGTATGGATCATGAAGAAAGTCATGAACATGTTCCTGCAGAAGATGAAGATCTCAGAAAGGCTGTCATGGAAATGAGAGAGATGATGAAGATCTTGATGGAAAGGAATGCAGGGTGGCAAGGTGAAGGCTCCAACACTTCAAAGCATAAGGGAGATAGTGGTGATAAAACTCCAAATGGAAATGGAGGGAATGGTGCTTCTCCACCACCCTCTCCTCCATCTTCTTCTTCTTCTTCTTCTTCTACCAATTCAAGACCTCTTCCAAACTCTCCAAAGAGACATGGTAAAACTCCTTCACAAATTCCTTCATTAAAGCTTGATATTAAATTTGAATTACCAATATACAATGGAGAAGTTAATGCTGAGAAACTAGATAATTGGATATGTCAGATTGAGGTATATTGTAGAATACAAAAAATTCAAGATGATGAAACCAAAATTCAGCTTGCTTCTTTAAGATTGGATAGTGAAACACTCATTTGGTGGGAATCCAAGACTCGGGAGGACATGAAGAAGCATGGTAAAATTTTAATTTCTTGGAATGATTTTATTGTTGCAATTGAAAAACAATTTTATCCATTGGCATATAAGAAAAAGTCTACTATGGAATGGCAAAATTTTAGACAAGCTAAAGGACAGAGTGTGCAAAGATTTACTCAAGAATTTAGGAGAAGAGCTTTGGTTTTGGGAGTAGATTTGTCTTCTCAAGAAACTTTACTCAAATACATTGGAGCTTTACATAGTTATTTGAGACATACTATACTCATGTTTAATCCTTCAAATCTAGATGAAGTTTGCATTCAAGCTACTCATTTGGAAGCAAGAGGAAGGAACGACACTCATGAGGGTAACAAGAAGACTTTCAGCCATGGAGATAAAGGAAAGAAGAAGTTCAAGGGAAATGGAAAAAAGAATGTTGTTGTTAAGAAAGAGGGAGAAAAATTCACATGCAAACATTGTTCAAAAGATGGCCATGATGAAGACCATTGTTGGAAACTTCATCCTGAAAGAAGACCCAAAAATTTTGGCAACAACAACAAAGGGAAGTCAAAGACTGCTGCAACCGTTCAACATGATTTAGGTTCTGATTCGAGTGATGAAACGAAGATCACAGCCATGGGTTATCAAGGTAATGGTTCTATTGCAAGTACTAGTTCTTCAAGTAACAATAATATCAATGTAACTCGACAAGAGAAAGAGAGAATTGAACTTTTTCACATAAGGGTTGTTTCAAAG
>ML781261.1:122195-148423 GCA_009831015.1 Picea engelmannii
AGGCTTAAAGGAGAAGGTAAAAAATTGAAACCGATTCGATATGGTCCTTTCAATATTATCGACAAGATTGGTAACAATGCCTTTCGTTTAGATTTGCCTCCTTATATGCAAATGTATGCAGTTGTTAATGTTGAGAATTTGAATTTGTATGAGCCTCCATTGATTGATGATCATGGAGAGCATGTTCAGATTCCTTCTATAGATGATTTTCCCCCATAATATCTTACAGAACTGCATGAAGACACCATCCTTGACAGAAGAATGTGAACTTCAAAACGAGGAAATGTGGAGTATCTTCGAGTTGGTCTTAAAGGTACCAATCCAAGCAAATCCAAGTGGATTGAGGTTGGAAAGGTGAGGGAACTATACCCTCATCTTCACATAGACTGAATATAGTCTTTTGGAGGTCCAAAAGCTTCCCAATGGGGAGATGTGATCAGGGGATCAAATTTTGCTCAAAAATTCAAAGTGCTCGGAATCACTTCAAATCGAACGAGCATGTAGGCCTCGTTGTTACAAACCCAATGCAACTCGTTCAGGTTCAAACGAACATCGGGAGCGAGAGATATTGCGATTTGTTTGAATCATCAAACAGGCAAAAAAAGGGACGCTAGCTATGCAGTCCGTACAATCCGTACAGGCTGACGTGGTAGAGTCTGTACGCTGATGTGGCAGAGGTTATGTGCAAGTTTTTGAATGGATGACAGTTGGGTGAATCATGTTTCGACACGTGGCAGTTTTTGGTTTGTGGTTGGATGCCACGTGGCCTAATCATGGGCCGCCACGTGGCATCATTATATTGGTTCAAAATTATATGGATTCCATGGGATTCGAACCCCGGACCTCCCCCACCGGTCAAAGCCTTTGCAAAGTCCGCCCTGCCAATGGGCTACACATTGTTCCTTGATAACTATATGCGTTTGAATGTATTTAAATTAAATTAATGTTTGTTATGGCGGCGGGTCGGGTCGGGGCTTAGCCCTGACCCGTGGTTCTGTTGTGTTAACATGTGACCATACCCATAACATATGCGTGGGAGTTGTATTATAAACGGAGCCCAGCCCCGGGGTTAACACATAACCACAGTTCAAACGTGTGGGGTTTACGTTTAAGCCTCCGGTCACATGAACTATGGCATGTGACCTTGCCACGGAGCGCGCGGGGAAGTTATGATTTAAACTTAGCCCTTTTTATATTTGCGCGGGGTCACATGGACCCATGTGCCCATGAGCTTGGCGGTTAGGGGCTAGTGCACCCATAACCGTCCTACAGTTCACACCATTGGCACGATTGCATTTGGTGTCGGGTTCTTATGCTTTAAATAGCGTGTGTGCTAGGTTGAATGGACAAGGGTGCAATTTGTAGATGTAGAGACAACAAGCTTGAAGGGGGGACTTCCAGGAATCCTAACTTCTTTGTTTTTTGGCCAAACGAGTTGCCGAAAAAGCCCAGCTAGGGGTTTTTGGACGCTCTGAAGCCATTGGAGTAGTCTGTTGGTCATTTTGAGCATTGTAAAGCACGTTTTTGAGCACTTTGAGAAAATAATAATAATGATCCATTGGAAGCTGGACCAGGAGATGTAGCCCAAGAGAGGGGTGAACTCCTTTATCATTTGTTGTGTAATGTGTTTATGTTTATTGATTATGTTGTTGTTTATATGCATCTTAAATGAGTAAATCCTATTAATGATGTGTTGCAAAGTTGATCCATTTGCTTTTAACACATAAACTTTACTTGCAAATATTTTCAAGATTTCAAGTCTTCTTCATTTTTAGATCATTGTTGGTGTTGCTTTCAAGGCCTCATCCATTGCAAACAAGTGTTGTTTCATTGGTACACTTTCTTCAAAGTCTGATAAGAAGGTTTCTAATGGATTCAAACCATCAAAGGTGGGTAAGTTACTTACTATTGTGTCGATCCAGTGTACTTCTCTGGTTAATCTAGCACATATCCTTGTAGATACTTCATACATTTTGTTCTGCCAATTTTCAAGTGCTTCTTATGAATCTGATGAACATGCCTTGTCACTTCACCAGCTTAGGTTTCGATCGGCCGTAGGATTAATGAAATCCTAATGCCTGGGTGTTAATTTGTATATGTTTTCCGGTTCATATGCACAGTCTTCTTCTATGATAGGTTATGTGTATCGCTGACCTTCATCTAGATCTAAAGGTGCAATGACCCTAAGGCCATCTCTTTCGAACTTCATACGTCTTTTCTTTAAATCAACCAAAGTGGATTATTGAAATCCCAATCAATTCCTAATAGCCCAGGGTAAGGGCAGTTTTCATCAACTATCTCAATTACCTCAAAATCTGCAAACGTTCTTACTTTGTCAATGTCCATAGGGACATGTTCCAATATTCCAAAGGGGCTTACAACTCGCTGATTAGCCATCCTAAGTCTGATAGGGGAGTAGATCAACTTTGATTTTCCCATCAGTGCCTAGGTTTGCTTCGTCATGACATTGACCTCCGACCCTAAGTCGAGGACCACATAGTCTATATCACATTCTCCTATCTGAGCATTCAAGTGCAGTTCCTTATTTGTCATTCTCTTCTTGGATAGTTTATGTATTGTTTTATTCAGTAAGGGATATATCCTTCCTACCTTATACTGTCTAATTAAATTTTGTAGCTCTTGTATAGCACTCTCATCCTGAATCAACTTAATACAAGTATATAAAAATTTCATGAGCTTGCTTACCTCTTTTCCTTCTTTTGGCAAAGCAGACTGATCAAATGCCAGAGGCATTCCATATTCTCTTACTTTTGGCCATGTCCTTGATGAAGAGCCTTGGTCTGCTTTGAACTCTTTTCTTACCTCCTCAAATATTTGTCTTTCTTTCTTTGCATCAAAAGTTTGGGTCTTCTCTATAGCTTTTCGGACTCCTGAGTCTTCTGTAGTCTTTCCTTGGGTCATTATGTCTTCTCCTGTAATAGTGCCTCCTCTAGTGATAACAGTGACTCTAGTTTCTTCTCCGCGAGGTTCATCACATATCATTTTCACTTGTGGGTTCTGCTGAGGTCCTCATCTTTCCTGAAGCTTAGCTAACAATGCTGGACATTCCTCGATGACATGCTCGAAAGAGTTGCAATAGCTACAAGTGGTACAAGGGTTCTGACAGTCCCTTGACAAGTGTTCTGGTTGTGCGTAGTTATAACAGATTATATGTCCTCGACGTCGACCCATACCTCCTCCTCTTTCTCTTCCTCTGAATCCGCCATGAGGATAGAAGTTTCCTCTCCTAGGGGAGTTATACTGCGTAATGTTTCCTTCTTGATGTACTTAACCTTGAATTTTGTATATGTATCTTGACCTTTCATGCATGAGGTCATAAGCCCTACAATCCTTGTCATCGTTCCCTATGGACTTACAGAATGTGCAATACAAATTTTTGGGTGTCTGAACATATTTTTTCATGTAATAGAACTCACGAGGGCAATGTCTATTTCTGCATACCTCGCACCAGGGTAGGGTGACTTTCTTCAAAGGGATCGGAGCTCCAGAGGCCAAGTATTCATGAAATAGGGGACAGTGTTCCTTGTCATGGCCTTCTAATCTGCATCTGACACACCAAATGTCTTCTCTTTTATATTTTCCCTTGTCTTTCTTCATATCTTCGACCTGTAGAGACAAACTAGTTAGTTGACTCAAGATTTGACTCATATCTAAGATAGATTCTCCCATAGGAGTTGATTCCAACTTCATGGTGATTTCCAGCAACTCAACCTGTGAATAAATATTATGTTGTATAAGAGGAACTCTGATGTGTGGTAAGAGGGCAGCAATGAACCATTCTTTGTTATGCTCATCTGGGGTCTGAAAAATCAATCGACCTGTTAAGGTCTTGAATCTCTGATTGAATTCCCAAACAGGTTCAGCTACCTTCTACTTGATCTCTTTTAGCTCTGTAATACATTGTGACTCTGACTTGGGTTTCTTGAACTCTGCAATCAATGCATTCTTGATCTCATCCAACGACTTAGGTTGTGCAAGTCCTTGTAGAAGCTTCATGTACTAGATCAGTGCATGATCCCTTCGGGTAGTACTAAACTGAGTTCTTTTAACAGCTTCTTCGGTGACATTATTAATATTCAATATGGCTTCACATAGGATATAGTGCTGATCAAGATCTTCATATCCATTTCCCCTAAAATTAGGGAGCCTCATCTCATATGCCATAGATCTTCCTAGGGTTCCTGACTGAGTATGTGGTGGACTACTAGTGACAGTTCTTTGAATGCTCTGGTGGCTTGGATTACTCTAATTGCTTAATTCTACCGAATCAACAGGAGGGATAATAGTACTTACTTCAACAGTCTGTGTAGTTCCTGAAATTTTTGCCTCTTCCCAGCGAGGTTCTTCATCTTTCCCTTCCTTTGTCCTAGCGGGTTCTGAATTCTCTTCGTCTATCAGATCTACCTCTTCTCCACTGTAGAAATCCTCGTCCTCGCAGTTCTGCTTAAAAAAGTTCATAAGATGAACTTCTTGGAATGCTCTCCCACTACGCGTATGTACAGCCTTTGTGTCTTTGTTGCTGTCTGAATTCTAGAACATTAGCTTTTCCAGATCCGACCAATCTACCATATCTTCATGATGTTCTTCTCATGCAATAGTATCTTGATCCTTAGCTTCACAAAATCTAAAAATTTTCCTCTAGGTCCCTTGAATAAATATCTCTCGGCTTGGCTATATAACTCTACTCTATCAACAACAAACTCAATGATGTACCCTCCAATGGTGCTATCAAACCAGTGATCTACTTCTCTTGAAACGACGTTATCAACTCTCTTGACTTTCTTGATCAGTGCCAACGTCCAAACCACAGGTGGCCTAGATTTGATCTCAAATTGGGTATCTGTTAACCTAGCTAACCACTCATATAGCTCCTGATGGATTCCTCCAAAGAAAATTTTGTGTATATCAGTAAAGATATATCTCTCCAACCAATCCTCTGTACTAAGATTAGGGTTATTGTTATGGGCTTCATCGAAGTCCACTTTTGAATTTATGTTTTTGATGGAAACCACCTTGACATTCCCTCAAGAAGATTCCTGTCCTGGAAACAAAACCATTTGTTGGCACAAGGGAAGACCCAGAGTTCAGCTCCAGGAGTACACCAACAAACCCTAACTACTGGCCCTTTCAGCAACACCTGCGAAGCAGATGCAGTCTCACCCGAAGAAGCTATGGGGGGGTTGCAGGATAGAGATGTCTACAACCAAGGGGAATATCAATTGGATCTAGTACTAGAACAGTACAGCATGCATATATCACTTATCATCTTAGATCTAATCCACACAACTATATATCATATCTAACACAGTAATTCAATAACAGTATATAAAAGGGAAAAGAACATAGCATCAATCACACACTGCACAAGGTATACGTGGTTCACCATATCTCTAGGGATACATCCATAGAACTGTGCTTATAATATATTAAGATGAAGCATACAATTCTTGTCTGTGCTCTCAACTAGAAAATCTTCTCTCTTCTCCTCACTATCTCTCCCCTCCCTGCACACCCAACTACAGGGTTGATCTTCGCACCTAGCTGAAGATATTACAATACAAAGGCCTCTCGTATTCATCACTTCTCTCTCACTCAATATTACTCACTCGATCAAAAAATGACAAAGACAACAACAACAATCATAACACCACCACCACCAACAACAACAACAACAACCCAACCCAGGTCCTCTTGACCTTTATTTATACATTACAATCACTCATCGACATCCTTAGGTCGAAACCCAGGTGTTGAAAACCCTAGGTGTCTAAAACCCTAGGTCAACTTGACCCATGTTTTCAGGGCTTTGCCAGCTTGTCTTTCCTTCCTTATCACGTGGTTCTCCAAAGCATCCAATGGTGGATTTTTCCTCTTTATGAGTTGTCCATGATCCTTCTTTCTTGTTGATCTGTCATCCTCGATCTCCTCATCCAACGGCTTGCTTTCTCTTACTTCGCTCCATATTTTCTGCTCTTTTTCTTACTTTGACCCAATAGCAGTCACTGTGTCTTCCGCACAGTTCACATTTTTCCTTTTCTTCCTTGCTCTTCGCTAAATTCCATAACCAAGGGCCAAAACCTGGTCACAATAATCAAAGCTTTACGTCAACGAGTTCTTCTGTCAGACTGAACATCCAAAACTCGGTTAGATGTGAGCTTAGATAGATATCGGCTTTGCAGGAAAATCTGCCCACATGGGTACCACAGGCTGATGGTTTAGTCCCCACGGTCGGGCCATCCATGCCTTCCATTTATTGAGTGAGCCGAGGTTTCAACCAACAACTCTATTTTCATTAACTGCCTTTTCTCAGGATTGCAACACGACTTAATGCTTAAGGGGTGGCCACGCACTACTCTTGTATAGGATTTTATATGAGCACATGATTGCAGGGCCTCTAAAAAGTGGTTTAGGTTCAGACCACTTTGGGTCTGCAATCCATCACCTTTCTCCACATAGCACTTTCTCTTTACTGTGGTTTTAATTGCGGGACCGCTCAAGAAAATTATCACCCGATCATGTTGCGTCCCCGCAATGAACTATGATCGTAGATCTAGATGCACCTGTTGGATTAACACTACTACCAAGCTTAACCTCCTGCCAACCTTAGAATCTTCCAAACTATTCCCTGGGGGAGGGGGGGGCTACTTTTGACGTTGAACAATAATACCTTATGGAGGATGATCTGACATGGAGGTTTGATGTCATCATGTTGATGCGTCATGAAAGATAAGAGACACGTGTCACTAAGAAAGAAGAGAATAATATGCCCACAACTACGTGGACTGAGTGCCACGTGTCATTGTTGGATAGGCTCTAGTTGTCATGACTAACGAGTATGCCACACGTCTACACTGATGAATGCCACGTAATCTCTTAAATCGATGACTCAGATCTCCTTTGGATCTCCGGGCTCCGGGAAAATGAAAATGAAAACTTATTTTTTCCTTGAAGAAAAACATCCAGAGTTAAGAATGTGACGTTGTGTGGCCTCCAAAGATCAACAACTGAGATCCCTTCATTGTTGCAATGAGTAATATTTTAGATGAACAAACTGCTCATGCCAAAGTTTTCTCAAGTCATCGCTATGAGCAACAAAAACCGATGAAAAATATGAAGAACCAAACAAATCAAAGATCAACACACTGATGTTTTTATGTGGTAAAACCCCTATGGGGAAACATCCATGACCCTATCCAACACAACCACTTGGACTAGTTTATTAATGCAAAAAAAAAAGATTGCAAAGATATTTTACAAGAGAGTTTCTCACAATCCATCATCGGAAAATGACCCTCCATGCTCTTTAAATAGATATGATGAAAAATATGATGACACAACCAGATCAAATATCAACACACCAATGTTTTGACGTGGTAAAACCCTTATGGGGAAACATCCATGGCCCCAACCAACACGACCACTTGGAGCAGTTTATTAATGCAAAAGAAAAATATTATAGAGATATTTTACAAGAGAGTTTCTCACAATTGATCATCGAAAAATGACCCTCGATGCTCTTTAAATAGAGATCATGGACCAATCGAGTGTTAAGACATAGATCAATGGTCATTAAGATCGAGGAGAATATGAATCATCATATCACTCTATGTCGAGAACATATCATGACCATCAGATTTCTTAACTACAAATGCATACTAAATAAACACACTAGGAAACACACTTTTACCTAACGACACATTAGACCAAGTAGATCTTAACTAAATCCTAAGTGTCTAAATATCCTAACAAAGAAAAGGTAGGCTTCTATCCTTCTCTTGTTGGAATTTTCATATATTCACACAATTTGGATTCGTTCAGTGTCTTGGATTCCATTATCCCTATTGGTGGTTTCCTCTCCTTTGTTGACAATTTTCCTCATTCGTTCCTATTTAGAGGGTCTCTTTTGTGTACCACTTTCATCTGGTGCATGCGAGAGATGCACATGGTCGTTGGTTCATGAACATCCTATTCGTCTTAGCTCCTCCTAATTATCAAGCTATTGCTTTGTGTTATCACATGAACTTGTCAGAGTCTTGTGGTTTTGTGGTTT
Source organism: Picea engelmannii (assembly GCA_009831015.1). NCBI lineage: Eukaryota > Viridiplantae > Streptophyta > Pinopsida > Pinales > Pinaceae > Picea > Picea engelmannii. The sequence goes on from ML781261.1 coordinate 130,267, forward strand.
CTACCTAAGTTTGTATCCTTTCCCTGTCTCTCTCCTTTTCGCAGGCCAGATCTTGAATGTTCCCCTTTGACTGTTAAATTTGTTTTTTGTTTACCCCTTTTTGTTCGAGTGCCCTAATTCCCCTTGATGTCTTACCCGAAGGAATTCTTGGCCCTAAACCCCTTTGTTTTCTCTAAGGATGAGCACTTCTCTCCTTTGTTTCTGTCACTGTTCTCTTTGTTTTCCCCAACCCACAACAAGTCATCCAAGTCCTTGTTCACTCAGGCCGCAACCATGGACACCAGGCGCATCTTTCATGGCAGTCTATTTCGGGCTTGAAACGCAAGCAACAGGCAGGTTTAGTGTTCAATAGCGGAGATACCACGTGGAGTTCAGATCAGTGGGTTGCGGGTATTCAGAATCTCAAAATTGCACCAAGTATAATGAAGGGAAAATTATGAAGTCCCTAAACAAGCATGAGCCTTATATCTTAAAGGGGGCAGGTGGCATCTGATCCAAGTTCAACGGAATGAGATTCGGGAGTCTTGAAATGAGAAGTGTGTGAATTTCCTGAAGTGTCGAAGTGCCCGAAGTCCCAAAGTGCCCGAAGTCCCTAAGTGGCTAAAGTCCCGAAGTGCCGAAGCGTCTAACTCTCAAAGTCAGAAGTGTCGAAGGCTTGAAGTGAATTTGGACCATCCATCGGTGGGGCCACATGTCAACAGATCCATAGCTCTGGGTTACAGAAGTTGAAGGCAAAGGAGGTTTGAGATTTGATTTTCCCGGAGTTCGGAGACCCAAAGTAATTCTCAGTCGTTTGATTCAAGGGGACGCGTGTCAACAGATTGACAGCTCCGGGTAAAAGTAGTTGAAGGTAAGAGATATTTGATTTTTTATTCTCCTAGAGCCCAGAGACTCGAGATGGATCTTGATCGTCCAAATGCAGGGTTCACATGTTGTCAGATCCATAGCTTCGACGAATTTTCTTGGGGAAAATAAAGTTTGAATATTGAGAATTCCAAAGATCGGAGCCATGAAAGGATTTCAGTCGTCGATCTCTGGAGGCCACACTTCATCAGATCCTTAACTCCAAATGTTTTGCCTCAAGGAAAAAATAAGTTTGAGTTTTCATTTTCCTGGAGCTCGGAGACCCAAAGGAGATCTCAGTTGTCGATTTAAGAGAGAACATGGTAGTCATCGGTGTATATGTGTGGCATACTCGTCGGTCGTGACACCTGAAACCTATCCAACAATGACACATGGCACTCAGTCTAGGCAGCCATGGGCATATTATTCACTTCTTTCTTAGTGACACATGTCTCTTCTCTTTCATGATGCATCAACATGATGAAATCAAACCTCCATGTGAGATTATCCTCCAGTAGGTATTATTGTTCAACGTCAAAACTAGCATCCCCATCCCCCAGGGCACAGTTTGGAAGATTCTAAAGTTGGAATTCGGTTAAGCTTGGCAGTAGTGCTAATCCAGTAGGTGCGTCCAGATCTACGACCACATTTCATTGTGGGGACACAACATGATCGGGCGATAATTTTCTTGAGTGGTCCCGCAATTGAAACCACAGTAAAGAGAAAGTTCTATGTGGAGAAAGGTGATGGATTGCAGACCCAAAAGCGGTCTGAACCTAAACCACTTTTGAGAGGCCCTGCAATCATGTGCTCGTATAACATCCTATCCAAGAGCAGTGCATGGTCGCCCCCTAAGAATTAAGTCGCGTTGCAATCCTGAGAAAAGGTAGTTAATGAAAATAGAGTTGTTGGTTGAAACCTCGGCTCACTCCATAAATGGAAGGCATGAATGGCCCGACCGTGGGGACTAAACCATTAGCCTGTGGTGCCCATGTGGGAAGATTTTCCTGCAAAGCCCATACCGATCTAAGCTCACGTCTAACCGAGGGTTGGATGTTCAGTCTGACAGAAGAACTCGCTAACATAAAGCTTTGATTTTTGTGACCAGGTTTTGGCCCTTGGTTATGGAATTTAGCGAAGAACAAGGAAGAAAAGGAAAAATGTGAACTGTGCAGAAGACACAGTGACTGCTACTGGGTCAAAGTAAGCAAAAGAGAAGAAAATATGGAGCGAAGTAAGAGAAAAAAAGCCATTTTATGAGGAGATCAAGGATGACAAATCAACAAGAAAGAAGGATCGTGGACAACTCGACAAGAGGGAAAATCCACCATTGGATGCTTTGGAGCACCACGTGATAAGGAAGGAAAGACATGCTGACAAAGCCCTGAAAACACGGGTCAAGTTGACCTAGGGTTTTAGACACCTATGGTTTTCAACACCTAGGTTTCGACCTAAGGATGTCGATGAGTGATTGTAATGTATAAATAAAGGTCAAGAGGACCTGGGTTGGGTTGTTGTTGTTGTTGTTGGTGGTGGTGGTGTTATAATTGTTGTTGTTGTCTTTGTCATTGTGTGATCGAGTGAGTAATATTGAGTGAGAGAGAAGTGATGAATACGAGAGCCTTTTGTATTGTAAGATCTTCAGCTGGGTATGAAGATCAACCCTGCAGCTGGGTGTGCAGGGAGGGGAGAGATAGAGAGGAGAAGAGAGAAGATATGCTAGCTGAGAGCATAGACAAGAAATGTATGCTTCATCTTAATATATTATAAGCATAGTTTTGTGGACGTATCCATAGAGAGACAGTGAACCACGTATACCTTGTGCAGTGTGTGATTGATGCTATGTTCTTTGCCATTTTATATATTGTTATTGAATCACTGTGTTAGATATGATAGATAGTTGTGTGGATTAGATCTAAGCTGATAAGTGATATATGCATGCTGTATTGTTTTAGTACTAGATCCAATTGATATTCCCCTTGGTTGTAGACATATTTGTCCTGCAACCCCCCCATAGATTCTTCAGGTGAGACTGCATCTGCTTCGCAGGTGTTGCTGAAAGGGTCGGTAGTTAGGGTTTGTTGGTGCGCTCTTGGAGCTAAACCCTGGGTCTTCCCTTGTGCCAAAAAATGGTTTTGTTGTCGAGACAAGAATCTTCTTGAGGGAATGTCAAGGTGGTTTCCATCAAAGACATAAATTCAAAAATGGACTTCGATAAAGCCCATAACAAGAACCCTAATCTTAGTACATAGGATTGGTTGGAGAGATATATCTTTACTGATATACACAAAATTTTCTTTGGAGGAATCCATCAGGAGCTATATGAGTGGTTAGCTAGGTTAACAGATACCCAGTTTGAGATCAGATCTAGGCCACCTGTGGTTTGGACGTCGGCGTTGATGAAGAAATTCAAGAGAGTTGATAACGTCATTTCAAGAGCAGTAGATCACTGGTTTGATAGCACCATTGGAGGGTACATCACTGAGTTTTTTGTTGATAGAGTAGAGTTATATAGCCAAGATGAGAGATATTTCTTCAAGGGACCTAGAGGAAAATTTTTAGATTTTGTGAAGCTAAGGATCAAGATACTATTGCATGAGAACAACATCTTGAAGATATAGTAGATTGGTCGGATCTGGAAAAGCTAATGTTCTAGAATTCAGATAGCGACAAAGACACAAAGGATGGACATATGCGTAGTGGGAGAGCGTTCCAAGAAGTTCATCTTACGAACTTGTTTAAGTAGAACTATGAGGACGAGGATTTCTACAGTGGAGAAGAGGTACATCTGATAGATGAAGAGCATTCAGAGCCCACTAGGACAAAGGAAGGGAAAGATGAAGAACCTCGCTGGGAAGAGGCAGAAATTTCAGGAACTACAGAGACTGTTGAAGTAAGTACTATTATCCGTCCTGTTGATTCAGTAGAATTAAGAAATCAGAGTAATCCAAGCCACCAGAGCATTCAAAGAACTGTCACTAGTAGTCCACCACATACTCAGTCAGGAACCCTAGGAAGATCTATGGCATATGAGATGAGGCTCCCTATTTTTAGGGGAGATGGATATGAAGATCCTGATCAACACTGTATCCTATGTGAAGCCGTATGGAATATTAATAATGTCACTGAAGAAGTTGTTAAAATAACTCAGTTTAGTAATACCCTAAGGGATCATGCACTGAGCTGGTACATAAAGCTTGTACAAAGACTTGCACAGCCTAAGCCGTTGGATGAGATAAAAAATGCATTGATTGCAGAGTTCAAGAAACCCAAGTCGGAGTCACAATGTATTACAGAGATGAAAGAGATCAAGTAGAAGGTATCCGAACCTGTTTGGGAATTCAATCAGAGATTCAAGACCTTAACAGGTCGATTGACTTTTCAGATCCTAGATGAGCAGAACAAAGAATGGTTCATTGCTACCCTCTTACCACACATCAGAGTTCCTCTTATGCAACATAATATTTCTTCACGGGTTGAGGTGTTGGAAATCGCCATGAAGTTAGAATCAACCCCTATGGTACAATCTAGCTCAGGTATGAGTCAAATCTTGAGTCAGCTAACTAGTTTGTCTCTACAAGTCGAAGATATGAAGAAAGACAAGGGAAAATATAAAAGAGAAGACATATGGTGCGTCGGATGCAGATCAAAAGTCCATGACAAGGAACATTGTCCCCTATTTCAGAAATAGTTGGCCTCTGGAGCTCCGATCCCTTTGAAGCAAGTCACCCTACCCTGGTGCGAGGTATGCAGAAATAGACATTGCCCTCGTGAGTGCTATTACATGAAAAAATATGTTGAGACACCCACAAATCTGTATTGCACATTCTGTAAGTCCATAGGGAACGACGACAAGGACTGTAGGGCTTATGACCTCATGCATGAAAGGTCAAGATACATATACAAAATTCAAGGTGAAGTGCATCAAGAAGGAAACATTACGCAGTATAACTCCCCTAGGAGAGGAAACTTCTATCCTCATGGTGGATTCAAAGGAATAGAAAGAGGAGGAGGTATGGGTCGAGGTCGAGGACATATAATCTGTTATAACTACGCACAACCAAAACACTTGTCAAGGGACTGTCAGAACCCTTGTACCACTTGTAGCTAATGCAACTCTTTCAAGCATGTCATCGAGGAATGTCCAGCATTGCTATCTAAGCTTCAGGAAAGACGAGGACCTCAGCAGAACCCACAAGTGAAAATGATATATGATGAACCTCGCGGAGAAGAAACTAGAGTCACTGTTATCACTAGAGGAGGAACTATTACAGGAGAAGACAATGACCCAAGGAAAGACTACAGAAGACTCAGGATTCTGAAAAGCTACAGAGAAGACCCAAAATTTTGATGCAAAGAAAGAAAGACAAATATTTGAGGAGGCAAGAAAAGAGTTCAAAGCAGACCACTTAGGGACTTCAGCCACATAGGGACTTTGGGCATTTTGGGACTTCGGGCAGTTCGGCACTTCAGGAAATTCACACACTTCTCGTTTCAAGACTCCCGAAGCTCATTCCGTCGAACACTTGGATCGGATGCCACCTGTCCCCTTTAAGATATAGGGCTCATTCTTGTTTAGGGACTTCATAATTTTCCCTTCGTTATACTTGGTGCAATTTTGAGATTCTGAATACCCGCAAGCCATTGATCTGAACTCCACATGGTATCTCCACCATTGAAAACTGAACATGTCTGTTTCTTGTGTTTCAATCTTGAAATAGACCGCCATGAAATATACGCCTGGTGTCCATGGTTGCGTCCTGAGTGAACAAGGACTTGGATGACTTGTTGTGGGTTGGGGAAAACAAAGAGAACGGTGATAGAAACAAAGGAGACGATTGTTCATCCTTAGAGAAAACAAAGAGGTTTAGGGCCAAGAATTCCTTCATGTAAGACATCAAGGGGAATTAGGGCACTCGAACAAAAAGGGGTAAACAAAAAACAAATTTAACAGTCGAAGGGGAACATTCAAGATCTGGCCTGCGAAAAGGAGAGAGATAGGGAAAGGATACAGACTTAGGTAGAAACCACAAAACCACAAGACTCTGACAAGTTCATGTGATAACACAAAGCAATAGCTTGATAATTAGGAGGAGCTCAGACGAATAGGATGTTCACGAACCAACGACCATGTGCATCTCTCACATGCACCAGATGAAAGTAGTACACAAAAGAGACCCTCTAAATAGAAACGAATGCGGAAAATTGTCGACAAAGGAGAGGAAACCACCAATAGGGATAATGGAATCCAAGACACTGCACGAATCCCAATTGTGTGAATATATGAAAATTCTAACAAGAGAAGGATAGAAGCCTACCTTTTCTTTGTTAGGATATTTAGACACTTAGGATTTAGTTAAGATCTACTTGGTCTAATGTGTCATTAGGTAAAAGTGTGTTTCTTTAGTATGCATTTGTAGTTTGGAAATCTGATGGTCATGATATGTTCTCGACATAGAGTGATCTAATGATTCATATTCTCCTCGATCTTAATGGCCATTGATCTGTGTCTTAACACTCGATTGGTCCATGATCTCTATTTAAAGAGCATGGAGGGTCATTTTCCGATGATCAATTGTGAAAAACTCTCTTGTAAAATCTCTTTATAATCTTTTTCTTTTGCATTAATAAACTGCTCCAAGTGGTCGTGTTGGTTGGGGCCATGGATGTTTCCCCATAAGGGTTTTACCACGTCAAAAAATTGGTGTGTTGATATTTGATCTGGTTGTGTCATCATATTTTTCATCATATCTATTTAAAGAGCATGGAGGGTCATTTTCCGATGATGGATTGTGAGAAACTCTCTTGTAAAATATATTTTTAATCTTTTTCGTTTGCATTAATAAACTGCTCCAAGTGGTTGCATTGGATAGGGTCATGGATGTTTCCCTGTAGGGATTTTACCACATAAAAACATCAGTGTGTTGATCTTTGATTTGTTTGTTTCTTCATATTTTTCATCGGTTTATGTTGCTCATAGCAATGACTTGAGCAAACTTTGGCATGAGCAGTTTGGTCATCTAAAATATCGCTCATTGCAACAACTATGTAATCAACAGATGGTGACTAGTCCCTCCTGTTTCATGTAGAGATGGTGTTTGTGCCGATTTTTTTCTCGACAGACATCATTGCGACAATTTTGACAAACGTGCCTCTTAGCACGCCTCGAGCCCTTTGCATCTTGTTCACAATGATTTGTGTGGTCCACTTTCTTCTCCTTCTTTTTCTGGGTGCAAGTATTTCTTAACTTTCATTGATGATTTTTCTAGATGTACTTGGTTTTACTTCTTAAACCTTAAGAGAGAATTTTTTGACACGTTTTTGGCCTACAAGGCCCTTGTAGAAAAGAAATATGGACATCAAATTCAAAAGTTAAGAACAAATAATGGAGGCAAATATGTCAATAATAATTTTACAAGTTATTGCACTACATCGGGCATCCAAATGCAACACATTGGTCCATATATACCACACCAAAATGGTGTTGCTAAGAGAAAGAACTACACATTAAAAGAAATGGATAGTTGTATGATCCAATATAAGGGATTAAGTCTAAAGTATTGGGCAAAAGAAATCAACTATGCAAATTACATAGTAAATTGCACTCCCACAAAGGATCTTAAAAATATAACACCGAAAGAAGCTTGGACTAAAATTAAACCAGATGTAAGTCACTTTCGTGTATTTGGCAGTATAGCATGGGCTCACATTCCTGATGAGAAAAGGAAAGCATTGGAGCCTAAAAGTGAAAAGTGTATATTTGTTGGTTATTATGAAGATGTCAAAGGTTATAGAATTATTCAACCACATTGTAATGAAATTATTATTATAAGAGATGTTAAATTTGATGAAAATATCTTGGTCTGGGAGCCTAATTCGACGTTTATGCCTTCTTCAGTCTGTGATCCCTCTTTGACGTTTGTGCCTTCTTTTGTTCCTATTCTAGTTTGTTTTTCAGATGATGACAGTGAGGATGAAAATCCACCTCTGCCTTCTCACCTTCCTCCAATTGAGTCCTTTGAACTTGAACCAAAACCATTTACACCGCTTCCTAGATGGGTCTGTTCAACACGAGAAGTAGTTGGTGGTCTTGTCATTGATCCTTCAGATCAGCATCGAACACGTTCATAGTTGTAGCAAGCCTCTTCTCTTTTGGCTCAAGTTTAAGAGACTCATGATCTAGAGACATTTACAGAAGCTTCAAGTCATCTAGATTGGGATACAAAAATGAATGAAGAGTAGCATTCTTTAATGGAAAAAGATACTTGGGATCTTGTACCTTTTCCAAATGGAAGAAAACTTGTCAGATGTAAAAGGGTCTATAGAACTAGGTATGCATCAGATGGAAGTGTTTAAAGACACAAGGCTCGGTTAGTTGCCAAAGGATTTTCCCAAGATGAAGGAATTGACTATAATGAAACCTTTTCCCATGTATCCAAAATGAATTCCATCCTCCTTGTTCTTTCCCTTACTGCCTCACATAAATGGGAGGTCCATCATATGGATTTTAAATCCTCCTTACACTGAGATTTGCAAGAAGAAATCTACATGGAAAAACCTCATGGCTATGTACAGAATGACTCTAGCCTTGTTTGTCACCTAAATAAATCTATTTATGGTCTTAATCAAGCTCTCGGATCTTGATATGCCAAAATGGACAACTTTATTATTGACACTGGATTCTCTAGATGTCATTTTGATCCTAATGTCTATACCAAGAAAGTAGGAAGTCATCTCATAATCCTTTTCCTTTATGTTGATGACCTTATCCTTACTGGTAGTGACTCAAAACTTTTAAACCATGTGAAAACCATCCTTAAGAAGAAATTTGAAATGACAGACTTAGGTTTTTTGCACTATTTCCCTGGCCTCCAAGTTTTGAAAACCAATGAAGGAATTTTTATTTCCCATTCTAAGTATGCTTCTGACCTTCTTTGTCACTTTTAGATGGATGATTGTAAAATGGCCCCTTCTCCCTTCCAGTCTGGATTCAAGCTTACTACCACCTGTACTTCTCTCGAAGTTGATGCCACCCTATACCGTTAGTTAGTTGGTAGCCTCTTATACTTGACTTATACCCATATGGATATTTCCTTTGTTGTTGGTCTTTTTTCCTGGTATATGTAAACACCCCATGAAAGCCATTGGAAAACATATAAAATGATACTTTTCTATGTTCGTGGTACAGTTCAATTCAAGATACATTATAGTTTAGGGGGGACTCCTTTATTGGTTGGTTTCACTAATTCAAATTGGGTCGGTGACCCTGATGATCGAAAGTCTACTACAGGTTATGTTTTCATCCTTGGTTCAGAACCTACCACTTGGGCCTGTAAGAAACACCATGCTATTTCACTTTCTTCAATAGAAGCAAAGTACTGAGCAATGGTAAATGCAAGTCAGGAATCCTTGTTGCTTTGACAGATCCTTTCAGATTTTGGATTCGAGAAATGACATCTGAGCAGCTTTTGGTGTGACAATTAGAGTGCCATCAAGCTCACCAAAGACCCAGTTCAACATCACCACAACAAGAACATCAAGATACACATGCACTTCATCAGAAAGCTCATTCATGATCAAGTTATTGAATTTCTCTTTTTCCCATAGAAGATCAAGTTACCGACATTTTCACAAATTCTCTTACAGAAGAAAATTTTTCCAAACTTCGATCTATGTTAGGAGTCCAGGAAGTTGTCATTAAGGGGGGATAGGCTCTGATGCCTCCTTCCTTCTCCTATTGTGTCACTATTGTAGATCCTTCAATCTTATCCCAATTTGTTCTTAAGGGGGGATTTTAGGATATTTAGACACTTAGAAGTTAGTTAATATCTACTTGGTCTAATGTGTCGTTAGGTGGAAGTGTGTTTCTTTAGTATGCATTAGTATGCATTTTTAGTTAGGAAATCAGACGGTCACGATATGTTCCTGACATAGAGTGATCTGAAGGTTCATATTATCCTTGTTCTTAACGACCATTGATTTGTGGCTTAACACACAATTGGTCCATGATCTCTATTTAAAGAGCATGGAGGGTCTTTTTTCGATGATTGATTGTGATAAACTCTCTTGTAAAATCTCTATGTAATCTTTTTCTTTTGCATTAATAAACTGCTCCAAGTGGTCATGTTGGTTGGGTCCGTGGATGTTTCCCCATAGGTGTTTTACCATGTCAAAACATCGGTGTGTTGATATTTGATTTGGTTGTGTGAGTGGTTACTAAAGGTGTTCATACTTTGTTGGAATACCTGTGTTGTCGAACAGTCTGAATGTCTAAAGAAGACCATCATTGAGCACGTGGCCCAAAGATTTATACCTGCAACTTGTCCTCAATAACCAAGATACACAAGCATGTGGTAATTATATATAATGTTAGCATATAAATTATCATGATCCATTAACATACATAACAAATATGCCCATGGAAAACAATATAAATATTTGTAAGATATCAATTGGACGAGAAAACAATATTTCTATTAATGTAATCAACAAAAGTACATAGCCAACAAACTTCTATAATGGCACATCTCGGAACCGAGAAACTAATTCCATTCAGTTGGCCCTCCACCAATTCAATCCACAATAAAGGAAATATCATAAGTAGGAGTCAATGAAGTTCTCCATCACAAGATAAGAAGATTTTGGGGGCTGAACACAAGGAGTTCATACTTTCAGGAAAAAGGGATGCATACTCAATTGAGGTGAAATTTATCCATAGTGTATTTTCTCTCAATGATGAATTGTTTTCAAGGCTTGGATATGGCTCAATGTATAGACTAGAAATGGAATCAAAGGGTTGAGTTGGAGCATTTCCAGTATATGGAAGGTCAAGGATCATGGATCACGTGACATGGCATGGAAACCTGACATATTTTTTTTATTTTTGAGCACCAAACTCGATATACACGAGCTATAATGGAGAAACTTGCATATACGTGAGTTGTCTAACTATAGGTCGCGTATATGGAAAACAATGTGTATTTTTAGCTCTGGAGTTTACAAAAAGGGGAAATGAAGTCTGCATAGGGAAATGGAAGGACATCAAAGAAATATGCATGGAGTGAGGAAATTTTTTCTATAACATCGAGTGTTAGGGAAGATATGCTACGATGACAAGTTGTCCCACCCATCCCATCCACTTGGTAGCAAGGTACACAGACAGATTTGGATGGATGAAAATGCATAACCCTCTCACTAGAATCATCGTTAGTCATTTAAGTCTGCAGTCACTTAGCTCAAGGTTCATTCCGCCACATTCGGGTATGATTTCAAGTCTTTGAAGTGCAGTAATGGTGTCGTCTGACGCCATTACTTATGCTAATATCCATTGAAAGTTTTTGCATTTGGAATCAACTATGCATGATTCTCGATGTGAGGGGTTTCATTATCTCTAGTCTCATCATGTTTGTTATATCGTGACTCCTCCTTCTCTCCATCCCCCCTACTAGAAACTTGTTTGTGCCCACTTGTTTTGTCTCAAAGACCATCGATCGAGGAAACCTCTCTGTTAATTTTTCCTACATTTCCCACCAATTTTGGTCCTCTTCCCTTCATGTATCATGGTTGTCACAGGTAGAGAGGAAGAAGTAGCATAGGAGGATTTGTTGACTACCTTACTAAATCTGTCATGGTTCTTGTAGCCGAGGCTTATGAATCACATACCCTGCCACACATATCCGTTGAATTGGACCTCACAGAGGTAGATGCTATGGATCTATGTCGATTTTTCGACCATGATGTTGTGAATGCATAAATTGGTCAATGGATTTCAGACCCTATATCTTACAAAGAGTGTGCCACCATATACACCAAAACGGTGGACTTGTATTGGCTCCTAAATACTATGATGGGGAAGGTATTGATTGAGAGGAATGAATCACATGAGGAAATATTCCAGCAGCTGAATGAAATGAAGATGGATATTCTTGGCCTTGGTAGGAAAAATGATCTCTTGATCAATTCCAATGTTGATGTATCTTGACCGAGTCATGTGTACGCAGGTGCAGATGAGCCTCCCCTTAGAACGCCTCTCGGTCCATCTTCTTAACGTTCTTTGTTTTCTATGATCTCATTTTGGATATGCAGTTTAGATTGGTGCCTGGATATAGACACACCTCAGGATAGCCTTAGAAATTATAATAGCATTGTTATTTATAACGAAAACTTCCTCATTTACAGTGACAGTCTACAGTGTATTTTTTTTTCCAAAGGGTCTCAACTTCTACTTTTTGAACTTTTTAATTGTCATGGGAAACTCAAATTGTTGCATTGTGACTGATCAGGTTTCCTGAGTGTTCAACCAGCCACAAATTTTTTGTAACTTCATTCTTTTATAGTAATGAAAAATTTGGGATGGATCATTTACAAAAAAACAATTAATCAAAATGGAACTATTATGTAATTGTTACAATTATTGATAACATGTCCTCATGCAATTGGGACATTATGTCCACTACATTAAGTGAAATATTTAATTTTTATATATTGATATTACAAAACATACAACTTGCAGTAACATTCAATTATATTGAACATTTTCATTCATCACTTGAATTGTTGCCATTGCTCGAGTCGTGTACATCCCTCATTTCTTGATCAATTGTAGGCAATATTGTACTTTGGTTATTTAAACGGATGTTTTCTTGTGAGTGTTGGGGTCCTATTAGGACAAGACTAGTTTTGGGACTAGTTTTGGAAACTGCACAGTGCATGCAAAAGAAGGAAAGACAGTTGGTGCACTTTCAAGGATCAGCGCAAACAAAGGAAGGAAGATAGTTAGAAGTTGTTACGCATTTTGGTCCATTGAAAAGAGATAATCCCTAATGTAATTGTATAAATATGTAAGGGTTTTGGGGATATATGAGTATTGCAGAGTGAAATGTGATCTTAGTAGTGAATATGAAGAGCATGTGAGTGAGTAAGAAGAAGTACGCATTGTATGCATAAATGGAAGAGTGAAGAGGGGCAAAGAGGGATAGGATAATGACAAGGGCATAAGGTATGAGTGCAGTGCGCATATTTTGTAATGAATGATTCTAAATAATATATTACAAAGTCAATCATTGTGTACGTATCCCATCTTTGGTGAACCACGTTAAATATGGTGTCTATGTGTTCTAATTGGTTTGTTGTTATGCGTATTGCTTGCACATGATTTACTTTTTGTTATTATGAATATGTTAATTTTTTTTTATGTTTCTACACACATAATATAAAGGGTAATGAACAAATTCTAAGTATGGTTATAAATAATTCCTCCCATCCCTTCATCACTGTGGAAACCCAATTTCTGTAGTCCCCATAGATACCTTAGGTGAGACTTCAACTGCTTGCGGGTGATTATGAAAGGCCCGGTATCTGAGGCTTTTGTTGGTGAATTCATGTTGAACCCTGGTTCTTCCCATTGTGTACCAACACACCCTATCAAATGAAAAAACATAAATAGCATGAAGTTGCAATCTCTCAAGTGAATACAAGCAATAATGTTATGTCACTAAGGGTTCAATAGATTTAGATATGGGTTAAAGTAGTGGTGTATTCAACAAAACTATCTCGACAAAGATAGTCACTAGCTCTTTGAGAAATGAATAGAGATATAAGTTATCTTATTCCATCCAAAATGGGTAGATGATAGGTTAGTTCCACTTGAATAGAGGTTGCACTAATAATTGTTAATGTGAGGATGTGATGCAGGAGCATAAACCCCCCAAGTCAAAGTCAAAATTTTGAACCTTCCATAGGCACAATGGGGTAAGAGCTCATGACTTCCTTATTATTTGGGTAAACAATAGGGTTTGTTGTCATGTAATTCTTGTTTCAAGAAATAGTTACGGATATTAGGAGGAATTTGTGGATCTGAAAAGATATGGTTGTTGTAATTTCATGTATATGTAATCTTATGAGAACAAGTGATAGGGATAGGCCAAAAATTAATGTTAATCAAGCTAAGAAGGTGGAAAAGACTAGAGATGTTCACATTGTGTAATCCTGGCTGAGAGGTTAAGTGGGATCCTAATGAAACTAGTGTAGTTTTTATGTAATTCTTAGTTATGTCTTTATGTGCTTAAGTATGTGTGAAAACCATTTTAATTCATAACTTTGAACATGTGTGAGTTTGGAGGAGAGAGAGTTGTGGATCTGAAGGCATGAGGATCCGAAGGCATGAGAATCTAATATGCAAGAGTTCATCTGAAAATAAAAAGGCTTGAGTCTCTTTAAACTTGCAAGTGAAATTTGTATGTGCTTGGGTAATAGGATCAAGTTACAAACACATAAAATTAATGATTTTTTCTTACTTAATCATAAGTAGCATAAACAGACATAACAACCATCAAAGTAAACACATTAACATAACAAAATGATAAAGGATTTCACCCCTCTCTTGGGCTACATCTCCTAGTCCAGCTTCCATGGATCATTTTCATTAATGCTCAAAGTGTAAAAGTCAGTTCTTTACAATGCTCAAATTGAAAAATAGATGGCTTCAATGGCTCCAGAACGTCCAAAAACCCCTAGCTGGGTTCTTCATGCATCTGGTTTGGCCAAAAATTGAGTTGGAATCACTTCCTCGAAGTTTCTCCCAATTCGTTGTTGTCTCTGCATATCTAAAACACACATGTATGTCAACAACCTAGCTCTGGAATGCATTTCCATACAAAAAACCAACACGAAGTGAATCCCACAAATCATGGAATTATGTTGAACAGTTAGGGGACTTAGCACCTTTCTCGGCAGAGGTAGTGATCGTGTGGCCCATGTGGCCAGGCACCGACCGCAAAAGTAGCACATGTGTGGCAGTCTGTTGGAGTCTCTACGCACCCGGTGGTCATATGGAAAAGGAATGTGACCAAAGATTAACATTGAAACCCCCGCGCCTGTTGTTTTGGACAGTGTTGTTGGTCATGTGGCAAGTGGTAAGACCAAGGGTTGGGGCTAAGCCTCAGCCCGGACTCCGCCCAACCATACAATAGTTCAAACTTAAATATTAATAAATGTGTATATGGTTAAGAACTAATGCATAGGTGGGTTGGTGGCCCGACCTATGCGGAGACTATGCCATGCTAGAGGTCATGGGTTCGACCCCCACAGACTCCAACCGAACTTTTACACTACGGAGGGGTGCCACATGGCAGCCCATGTCTCGGCCACATGGCACCATACCATTGATCCACAACAACAAACATGTTGAAACCACATAGTTCCACCTCATATGCCAATCAGCTGCCACATCAAAACCTTTTCCCATTCAACAACACATCACCCTGCCACATGTGAGTATGGTCACCCTACCACATGTCAATATGGTTTGCACAGGTAGTTGTACAAATTGGACGTTCTATACAGTCAACAAAAAATTTTCATGTTTGGAAAAGTGGAAAGAACGTGATATCTCTCTCATACGATGTTCATTTGAACCCATTCAAGTTGATTTGGGATCATGAGGATGAGGCCTATGCACGAGTCTGTTTTGAAGCAAATCTGAGCACTTTGATTTTTGGCATATTTTGATCCCCTTGATCACTCCTCCCAATTGGGAAGATTTTGAACCTCCAAAAGACTACTTCCAGTTAATCTAAAGATGAGGGTATAGTTCCATCACCTTTACAACCTCAATCCATTTGTCTTTGCTTGGATTTGTGACTTTAAGACCAAATCGAAGGTATTCCACATTCCCTCATTTTGAAGTTCTCATCCTCCTGTCAAGGATTGTATCTTCATGTAGTTCTAAAAGATATTATGGCGAGAAATCATCTATGGAAGGAATTTGATCATTATCTCCTTGATCATCAATCAAAGGAGGCTCATACAATCTCAAATTATCAACATTGACAACTCCATACATTTGCAAATTAAGGAGGAAAATCCAAACGGAATGCATTGTTACCAATCTTTTCAAGAATCTTGAAAGGTCCATATCTAATTGGCTTCAAATTTTTACCTTCTCCTTTAAGCCTCTCTTTGCTAATGTAAAGCCAAACTTCATCTCCAACTTGGAAACTGTGATCAACACAATGCTTAACATGTCTTGTCTTGTACTTGTCTTGTCTCTTTCCTAACTGTTCTTGTACCATTTGATGCACCAACTGAATTTGTTCAATGAACTTATTTGCTCTATCTATGTCATATTTACCATCAATACCAATATCTTTCCCAAAGATAGAATCTAAAGGAGATTTTGGCAAATAACCAAAACATGCCTCAAATGGAGATTTTTGAGTCGAAGAGTGCTTAGCCTCGTTGTAAGCATGTTGAATGTAGTGTAAGTGTTCATCCCAAAGCTTAGGATGCTTGCTGCAATAACCATGAAGAAGATGTGCTATTGTTCTATTCACCACTTATGTTTGACCATCGGTTTGAGGATGAAATGTTGTGCTCTCTTTCAGCTTGGTGTCCATGAGTTCCCATAAACTTGACCAAAAGTCCCCAATAAATCGAGAATATTGATTAGAAATAATGGATTTGGGCAAACCAAAATGTACCCAAACATGTTGAAAGAACATTTGTGTCGTTTGTTCAGATGTAACCTACTTCTTACAAGGCATCAAAATATACATTTTGTTGAAACAGTCAACCACAACATAAATATAATCATGATTCTTTTTAGACATGGGTATACCTCCTACAAATTCCATGGAAATGATTTCTCAAGGATGAGAAGGAACCAGAAGTGGAGTATACAAACCCAACTTTATATTTATAGGGTTACGTGTAGGACATAAATAACATCCTCTTACATATATTGAAACACTTTCATTCATTTTAGGCCAATAGCAATACCTTTGCAAATTAGCCACCATCTTGCCCACACCAAAGTGTCCAACAATAAGAGAAGAATGTGCTTCCCTTATGATGTTGACTCTTTCACCCTTTGGAATACATAGCTTTCCAATATGATACAAAATATTATCATGCACATGGTAATCAATTCCTCTACTTGGTTAGAATGACACAAAGTTGCATAAACTTCACTAAAATCAACATCTAAAGCATATTGTTCAACATAGCTCTCATGCATCATAGCATTATGCTTAATAATAATTGAAGCACTAACAATAGGCCTAGAAAGAATATCAGCAACTTTGTTATAAATGCCTTTGTTATACCTTACGACCAAGTGGAATTGTTGTAGAAAAATCATCCATCTGAAGTGTCTTGCTTATTGTAGCTTTGTTTGTGATTGTAAGTATTGCAATGGTTGATGATCTGTGTGAATGATAGTTTATTTTCCCAACAAATAATGTTTCCATTTTTTCACACTTTGCACCAATGCATACAACTCCTTATCATAAGTAGTATAGTTAATCACAACATCATTAAAAGTTTTAGAATGAAAACAAATGGGCTTACCATGTTGCAACAAGATTGCTCCCATTGCATAATTGCTTGCATCTGTTTGGATCTCAAATGGCTGTCTCAAATTAGGAAGTGCAAGAAATGGAGCTGAACTAATCTTCTCCTTCAATGCTTCAAAAGTTTTTTGTTTCTTTCCTCCCCATTGGAAAACTTGCTTAATGCTCGTCACTGCATGTAATGGAGCTGCAATTGAAGAGAAGTTAGCAATAAACTTTCTCCAATATCAGGCTGCTCCCAAAACGATTCTTACCTCTCTCACATTTTTTGGATTACGCTAATCTAAAATGACTTTGACCTTGGAAGGATCAATTTTCAGTTCTCCTCCTCCAACAATATGTCCCAAGTAAACAAGTGAGGTCTTTCCAAACTCACACTTAGACATCTTCAAAAACAAATTTTCTTTCTTTAATACATCCAAAACTTTATTTACATGCATGTCAAATACCCACTACCTAAATCGGATTTTTCTGGTCTTCTGCCGGACTAGAACCCCTAATTATCCATGGAGGCCTAGCGTAAGATGGATTTTTCTCTCTCCTTCTCCATTCCCATGTGATCGTGGGTCATGTTCACGGTTCAATTTGAACGCAGTGCCTATTTGTATTTCGCGCCTTGGCGCTACAGTATTGTCTAATCGTTCGACTCTGCAACCGTCGAACCCCGACAGGGCTAGCGACCAACCAATGGGGACGAATCCCTACAGGGTCAGCAAATGGCCAATAGGAACAAATCTCAACAGGGGTAGAGAACTGCCAGCGAGAACAGACCCCGTCACGCGGTTAAGTGGAATACAGGTGGCAAAAAGGGAAACTCGACATGGTAGTTGATATGACAGGAGGGGGTCCCCACTTCACACACCACACTATTCTGGACCCCCCCCCCATTAAAGGCATAATGGAAAGGGGGGTTTAGAATCCACTTGAGCGTCATTGATCATGATGAGTTAATCTCGACCGTTCAA
>ML781261.1:153011-164924 GCA_009831015.1 Picea engelmannii
AACTCATAGTGACCATACCGTGTCCGGAAAGCGGTTTTATGGATGTCTTCACCCTTGATTCGGACTTGATGGTATCCTGACCTCAAGTCAATCTTTGAGAAAATAGACGCACCTCCCAACTGATCGAATAGATCATTGATCCTGGGCAAGGGGTACTTGTTCTTTATGGTTACTTTATTAAGTTGTCTATAATCTATACACAGTCTAAGGGTGCCATCCTTCTTTTTCACAAACAGGATTGGTGCTCCCCATGGGGACACGCTGGGTCGAATTTAACCCTTATCCATCATTTCTTTCAATTGCAATTTGAGGTCAACTAACTCAGGTGTGCTCATCCGGTAGGGTGTCCTAGACACTGGCACCGCTCCTGGTGTGAGCTCTATCGAGAAGTCAATGTCTCTTCTCGGAGGTAGACCCGGTACCTCTTCCGGAAACACATATCTGTATTCTCTCAGGATAGGGTGTTTATCAGGGCTTGGTTTAGCACCTTCGGTTGTTTTCAACACCTGTATTGCATATAGGGGACATCCCTTTCGGCAATACTTTGTCATTTGCAGGGATGATATTTGTCTCACCGAGACCGGTTTTCGGATCCCTTGAAGGGTTATCCTTTTTCCTTCTTTGCTCACACATTCTAATGTTTTATGGTAACAGTCCAATTTGGATTTATGGGCGGACAACCAGTCCATACCAATCAACAGATCGTATGATCCCAGGGGTAATACGTTAAGGGTTGCTTGGGTGGGAAATTCACCCAACATTAACTATCAAACTGGTATGGCCTCTACCACCTCTCTTTTAGTGCCAGTGGCTAACTGTACCAACCATGGCTTGGTTTGTTTTTGTGGTTGTATCTTACACTTATCCATAGTATTAGGGGCTATATAACTCAAATTTGAACCAGGGTCAATTAAAACAGACACTAGATGGTTGAAAATCATACCTTCTATTTCCACCACTGAAGCCTGGTTAGCTTGGTTATTATCCAAGGCTGCATAAATATACAGCACACTCCTTGCCACATCATTGACTATGGTAGCTTCCTGAATGTTATAAACTTTTCGACTGTTCTGTTGTCGGTGTGGACAGTCTCTCAGGAGATGCTCTTCTCCGCAACCCCAACATTTTAGAGGTTCTTTCTTGGGGTTATTAGTCTTTACTGGTATAGGTCCAGAATTTTTATTTCCATCCACCAAGGAAAAGTTCTGCTGGAGTACACTCCGAGTTGGAAAGTTCATTCTGGGGTTCTTCTTGTAGCTCTTAAATACTGAGGATTTGCTCCCCTTTTTCTGAAATTTCGAACCACTCTTTTGTCTCCAGTCTCCCCGAGACTCTGCCTGATGTCCATATTGTTCATGACAATATGTTGCCTTTCGAATAGTGTCTTCTAAGGTCTTTGGCTCGTCGAATTCAATTCGGTTCTGGTATTCCTTGGGTATCCCACTGATGAAGTGTTGCGCCTTCGCCATCTCTGCTTTGATGTAGGGTACATATCTCAATAAGACGAGGAATTTGTTGACATATTCCTCTATAGTAAGTTGTCCCAGTTTGAGTTCATAAAACTCTTTAGCCTTCTCATCGAAATATCTTTCCGACAAATACTTCTTCCAGAAGTACTTCTCAAAACATTTCCAAGACAGGTCCTCCTCGCGGACCCCTTTCATATTCTTAAGATCTTCTCACTAGATGGAAGCCTTTCCGTTCAGATTGAAAGTGGCCACTCGGGCCTTCAAATTCTTTGAAAAATCATGGACTCTGAAATATTTCTTCAGTCCAAGTAGCCAAGCCTCGGCTTCCTCTCCCTTCTTTATCTCACCGTCGAAGGAGGGAGGTTTGGCCTTTCTGAATTCCTCAAATTTATGACCCTTGGAAGTCTTTTGCTTCTTCTGTTTCCTTCAAGAATAGGAACTGGTCCTGCTGCTGGAAGAGACTTCTGAATCGCCAGCTTCCTTCTCAGTGGAATCGTCTGGCACTGGTCCTTTACCTCTCGGGTGGACCTTTCTTGAGGTGCTTCTCTTAGTATGGCCACTGACACAATCATGTCTCTGCATCTCGTGTTCATGCTGCATTTGTCGCTGTAGGTCAGATAAGCTCTGTAGTAACACTGCATTAATTTCAGTTTGCTTTTCTTGCTCTTTCATCATCCTTTCATTGTCGGCCTTGCAGCTTTGCAATTCAACCATGAGACTCCTCACAGTCTCGGCTAGATCTGGAGGGGTTCCTATTGCTCTCTTTTCGTCAGACTCTTCGTCTCTATTGTGGGAGCCTCCTCCCATCTCTTGATGAGTCACCATTCTATGCATCTTGTAAATTCCCACGGCTGATCATCCGCTTGGGTGAAAAGACAAACGATGGTTATTAGTCAAGATTTAAATACATTTTATAATCTACGCATGAATTTATAACTCTTTCACATGCATACACAGTTGGGTTCTCGTTTCCAAGTTTTCAATCCTGGACAAGAGAGTTACGTTAGGGGGTTACTCTTCGTAGGAGTACTTCGAACGGATCTTATGCATGACTCGTGCATGATCCCAATCAGGCCAAGTGTTGTAACCATGCTCTAATACCACTTTCTCACATACCCACTACCTAAATCGGATTTTTTTGGTCTTCTGCCGGACCAGAACCCCTAATTATCCATGGAGGCCCAGCATAAGCTGGCTCTTTCTCTCTCCTTCTCCGTTCCCATGTGATCGCGGGTCATGTTCACGGTTCAATTTGAACACAGTGCCTATTTGTATTTCGTGCCTCGGCGCTACAGTAATGTCTAATCATTCGACTCTACAACCACCGAACCCCGACAGGGCTAGCGACCGACCAATGGGGACGAATCCCTACAGGGTCAGTAAATGGCCAATAGGAACAAATCTCAACAGGGGTAGAGAACCTCCAACGAGAACATGCCCCGTCGCGCAGTTAAGTGGAATATAGGTGGCAAAAATGGAAACTCGACACGGTAGTTGACATGACAGGAGGGGGGGCCCACTTCACACGCCACACTATTCCGGACCCCCCCCATAAAACACAGAATGGAAAGGGGGGTCTGGAATCCACTTGAGCATCGTTGATCATGATGAGTTAATATCGACCATTCGAGAGTTGCGTGTCCAATTCCGGACCCCCCCCTCCATTAAAGGCAGAATGGCAAGGGAGCTCTGGAATGAATCCTTAGTCGTAGATCTGAGAAGGTGGACTCTGGCCATCCATATCTGCTCGCTACTTACCTTTATGCGCATTCACGCCCCAACGTAAAGCTGACATCTCTACCTCACATCGAACGGTCATCCCAGACCTAGGATCCTCCGAGAGGATCCTGACCATTCTTCAGGGCCTGACCACATGCTAACATCTCAAGGTTTATAAGTCTGGAATTCAGGATTTGAGAGCATGGGGAAACATGTCCCTTCGGTATTTCGAATGTCGAAACGCCGAAGTGTTGAACAAACCTCAATCGGAGATTATCCCCTTGGGTTAAGCATTGGTCGATATGACCTCTTCCGATATGACCGCAACCTCTCTTCCGTCGGGATTTATCAAAGCGAGAGCCCGACCTATTTTCAACAGGACTCCCGAATCCCCGATTCTTGATTTCCCGAAATGGGTAATCTCTCGACACGTCACCTCCTTAAATCGGACGGCCCACAACTGCTTCGGGGTTTCCACCTTGGAGAGTCTCGATCCCTTGTCACTAGGACTCCTGATCCCGCGATTCTCGATTTCCCGTAATGGGAGATCTCGCGACACGTGGCCTCCGTCAATCGGACAGCTCAAATCTATCCTAGGGTTTCCACCTTGGAAAATCCCGAACTCTTGTCAACGGGAATCCCGATTCTGTGATTCCCGATTTCCCAAAATGGGAGATCTCTTGACACGTGGCCTCCGTTAGATGGACGGTCCAGATCCATCCTGGGATTTCCACAATGGAAAGCCCCTATACACTGGAGTCTTATCCCTCGGGTAACTCTTGACAGATCCAATGGCTGTCGGGTTTTTCAGCCGAGATCTGACGGCTCGTAATGGTTCCTACCCATGCATTCTTCCACGACTCCCTGGGCGTGGGAAAGATCCACGGTCCAGATACTCTCATGAACCTTGGGGATCTACGGTCCTAAACTCTTCGCTACCCACAAAGACACAGGAAAACAAAGGGGTAAGGAATTTAACCCCCTACTTTCTCCTATGAATCTAATGGTCGTGGGTGACCGCAAATTCCCCGATGAAATCTCGTCCGTTGATTAATACCTATCAGGGTTAAAGCACTTAACACTCCATCTTCTTCCTCCAATCTGATGGTCGTGAGTGACCACAGATCTCCCAACGGGATCTCATCCGTCGATTTGTTACTTCATCCTTATGGTGTCATCTGGGCTCTCAAGAGGATCGTTCCTCCTCATGTAGGATTACTAAGGCCTTACGCCTTCACAACCGCCTTCCCGGTTCTTGATGGGCTTTTCAAGGAAGGTATTTCTATGGGGAGATTTACTCAGGGTACTACCTGAGGTATGTAAGGATGTCATCCTCCCGAGAACCAGACGTGAAGTCTGAATTTGATCAGTACGCACACACATAACTAATTCATGAAGACATAAATCCTACGTAGTCTTTCCATATAAATATACAACTACTAGTATTGATCAAAACACCATACAGTCATTCTTATAATGAAATCATTCACAGTTTCACAGCTTATGAGAATAATTATCAGAATAAGCACATATATATATATATCAAGATGCCAGAGGAAAAACACTTATCAGAGATAACACCAGGGTCAAGCAACTGCTGAGAGGGGTTCTCGTTTCCACCCAACCATAGGCTTAGTGACTCCCAGCGGATTTACCACTAGCCACCCCTGAGCTGAGACCATGATGTTGTGAGACTGCGTCTCTGTTTTCCAGTGACCAGGAGTGAAGGTTTCAATCCTCCCTCTCTGCTATCACTCACTCTGCATAATGCCAGAGTTCTCCCCTCGCGTCTGCACCCCGCAAATCGCTTCTACCCCATGCCTTATCCTCTTGCGAGGTTGCATGTGGCGCGATTACCCTCGCGCTGATCAGGCCTGACGGCTCTACGGATGGGAGGTTCACCTCCCATCCCTCATTAAACCATCTACCTACCAGCCTACGAGACATTTAATTCAGGGCCAACGAGCCACTTTTGGTTCTCCGGGCCAGTGGAGTCCAAATATGGTATTAATTCTCGGTGGAAGTTAACGCCACCTTTCTAGGTGCCTTCCACCACCATCGTGGTCTCTTTTTCTGCACATCCCCTCTCAGCAGTCCTGCAATAAATTCAAAATTTTATTCACATTCATTGACCTTTTCCTCAAGGTCCATTTACATCACATATTCACATTTATGAGTTTTCCATAGTTCTTGGCCAGTCCAGTTATATTTACAAGCTGGGGGAAACAAGGTGTTACAATGCATAACATGCTCTTCACAAGATTTTATAAATATCAAAATGTCATCCAAGTAGACAATCACACAATCATTAAGAAAATTCCTTAAAACATCATTCATGACTCTCATGAATGTAGAAGGAACATTAGAAAACCCAAATGGCATTACCATCCGCTCAAACAAACCTTTCTTTGTTTTGAAAGTTGTCTTCCATGTGTCTCCTTCAACAATCCTAATATGATGATATCCACTTCTCAAATCCAACTTAGTAAAATACTTAGCTTCTTTCAATTGATCAATAAAATCATCAATTCTAGGAAGAGGATAATCATCATATAATGATTCTTTACTGTAATCTTGTTCAAGGCTCTGAAATCTACACACATGCGCCATGTACCATATTTCCTTGGAACTGAAACAATTGGTGACCCACATGGATATGTGCTTGGCATGATGACCCCTTTGTCAAGCAACTCTTGGATTTTTTTTTTAATTTCAGCATTCTCCATGAGTGACATCATGTACATACCAATGTTTGGAAGAGGACAATCTTGTTGCAATTGTATCTCATGTTGGATACCCCTTTTTGGAGGCAATCCTTTTGGTTCCTAAAACATCTCATCATATTGGTTAACAACCTCATATAAATCAGAATTCAACTTTGCATCACAACCTTGGAAAGCTTATTTTTCAACATTGTCTTTGGGTTTGATCATCAAGAGGAAAAAAATCTTACTAGCATTGACTAATATCTTCATTTGTCCATCATTTACAAGTAAAAAATCCATCTTCTTTGTATGTTCTCTAATAATGTACTCAACTTCATTTTTAAACAAATTATACTTTTTTTCGGACGATGAAAGATGGCTCTCCTATCATATAAATATGGTCTTCCCAACACAATACCACAAATATCCAATGGAATAAAATCAATCTCTACCTCATCTATAAAATTTGTAGTGATGAAAAATCTAATTTTACACCTTCTTGTCACATGCAATTTAGCAATGTCACATATCCATCCTAGAGGGTATGGTTTAGGATGTGGATTAGTTTCCAATTTTAAATTCTTGACAGTGTCTTCAGATACCAGGTTTTCTTGAGATCTAGTATGAAAAAGAGTATCTATCTTGGTATGCTTTGAAATAACCCTTATGTGGAAAATCTTTTCTCTTTCTTTTTCATGTTGAGTTTCATTGAGGCTACTACTACTTTAAGAACTAGTACTTGCAATATAATCCTTACCTTGAGAACCCATGGCTGTAATTTTTGTTTCATCTCTCGAATCAGAACCTAAATCATGTTGTGTAGTTACAGCATCCTTTGGTTTCCCCTTGTTGTTGAACTTTTTGGGTCTCTTTTCAGTATGAAGTTTCTAACAATGGTCTTCATCATGGCCATCTTTTGAATAGTGTTTACATGTGATTTTTTCTCCCTCTTTCCTGACTGAAGCATTCTTTCTTCCATTTCCCTTGAACTTCTTCTTTCCTTTGTCTCCATGAACAAAAGGTTTCTTGCTTCCCTCTTGGGGTTCATTCCTCCCTCTTTGTTCCAAATGAGTTGCATGTACACAAACTTCATCTAGACTTGTAGGATTAAACATAAGTATTGTGTGCCTCAAGTAGCTATGCAATCCTCCAATTTATTTGAGTAAAGTTTCTTAAGAAGATAAATCTATACCCAAAATCAAATCTCTTCTAAATTCTTGAGTGTAGCTTTGCACACTTTTCCCTTTAGATTGTTCAAAAATTTTCCAATCCATAATAGCTTTATGCATTAATGCTAATGGATAAAGTTGTATTTTAAGTGCAACAATAAAATCATTGCAAGAGGATAAAACTTTAGCATGTTTCTTCATGTCCTCTTGAGTTTTGGCTTCCCACCAAATGAGTGC
This sequence comes from Picea engelmannii, assembly GCA_009831015.1. NCBI lineage: Eukaryota > Viridiplantae > Streptophyta > Pinopsida > Pinales > Pinaceae > Picea > Picea engelmannii. The sequence goes on from ML781261.1 coordinate 160,311, forward strand.
TACACTTTCCAATATAAGCGAAGCAAGTTGAATCTTAGTTTCATCATCTTTGATTCTTTGTATCCTACAATACACTTCAATCTGATGAATCCATTTATCTAATTTCTCAGCATTTACCTCTCCATTGTACGTAGGAAATTCAAACTTAATATCAAGCTTAAGCAAAGGAGTTTGTTGAGGAATTTTATCATGGTCTTTTGGATACTTTGGTGGTGGTTGTGAAATGGTAGAAGAAGTGGAATATGTAGGTGAAGGAGGTGGAGAATCACCATTCCCTCCATTTCCTTTTGGAGTTTTATCACCACTATCTTCATTACCCTTTGGAGGGTTTGAAATTTCACCTTGAAACCTTGCATTTCTTTCTTCAAATAAAACTTTCACCATCTCTGTCATATCATAGAAATATTTTATGAAATTTTCATCCTCTGAAGTAAGAGTTTCATGACTCTCCTCATGGGCAATACTTGGTGAATATCTCCTTAAATCTTGAGTTATTTGTGTAGTTCTCCTTCTTGAAAGTTGAGAACTTGGGTCTACAAGTTGACCGTCTCCTCTTGTGATCTTCAACCTTGTAAGCATCAGAAAAAAAACACTTGAAAACAATCAAACCTTCAAAAACCTATGCTCTGATATCAACTTGATCTAAAAATGAAAATGCGTGAGTCTCTTTAAACTTGCAAGTGAAATTTTTATGTGCTTGGGTAATAGGATCAACTTACAAACACATAAACTTAATGAGTTTTGTTTACTTAATCATAAGTAGCATAAACAGACATAACATCCATCAAAGTAAACACGTTAACATAGAAAAATGATAAAGGAGTTCACCGCTCTCTTGGGCTACATCTCCTAGTCCAGCTTCCAATGGATCATTTTCATTAATGCTCAAAGTCTCAAAACTAGTTCTTTGCAATGCTCAGAATGAGAAATATATGGCTTCAATGGCTCCAAAACATCCAAAAATCCCCTAGTTGGTCTCTTCCTACACCTAGTTTGGCCAAAAACTGAGTTGGAATCACTTCCTGGAAGTTTCTCCCAATTCTTTGTCGTCTTTGCTCCTCCAAAACACACTTGTGTGTCAACAACCCAGATCCAGAGCGCATTTTCGTGCCAAAACTGAGCACCCACGTGCATATCGCAAATTGTGGCATTATGTCGAGTAGTTAGGGGACTTAGCACCTTTCTCGGTGAAGGTAGTGGTCACGTATCCCATGTGGCCAAGTGTCTACCAAAAAAGTAGCACCTATGTGTTGGTCTGTTGGAGTCTCTGCACACCCAATGGTCATATGGAAAAGGAATGTGACCAGGGCTTAACATTGTAACCCCTGCACCTGTTGTGTTGGATAGTGTTGTTGGTCATGTGGTAAGTGGTAAGACCAAGAGCTAGGGCTAAGCCCCGGACTAGACTCCACCCAACTATACAGTAGTTCAAACTTAAATATTAATAAACTTGTATGTGGTTAAAAACTAATTCATAGGTGGGTTAGTGGCCCAACTTATGTGGATACTATGCCATGTCGGAGGTTGTGGGTTCAACCCCCACGGACTCCAACCAATATTTTACACTACAGAGGGGTTCTAGGTGGAAACTCATGTCTGGGACACGTGGCACCATACTATATAATGTAATTTAAATAGTTATAGAATTTTGGTCATACACTTATTTATGCGGAAACGACATTAAAACATACATGAAATATATATAGACAATTCTAATAACATTATAACTTGATTTCAAGATACACATCATACAGAGAACAGAGATTTGGTACTTATCTTTTAATAGATGACCACCAACTACGTGAGGACCTTCCATGAACCTCCCAGCCTTAGACCACACTACTCATCATGCTCTACAGTGGGTCACCCACGAGCTAGGACTAAAATCCACTGGGCAAGGGATTCCTAGGTTTGGCAAGGACAACAAGAAAGTCACACAGATCAACAAGATGGATTTTCTCCCAGGAGCCACTTACGCCCACATCCCATAGACCCTCACTCCCCACACGCCTGTCCCACCCCAAGAGTGTACACCTTCACTCTCATAAGTCCATCGGTTGTCCACCTCCCTACCAGAGCTTCAGCAATAGGCTGGACTGGAAGTCTCAGACTATAGTAGCTACTACGGGACTCCCTCAAGGAGAACTCACTTCCTCAGCACACTCTCTCACCTAGAAAGAGTTTCTCATAGGCCTAACAACCTATCTCTTCTATCCAGCTTGTAATTGGGTATGGGCTCTGGTAATGACAGAATCCACAACAATCCATAGAAACTGTGGGTAGAAACAGAAAAGGCTAAGGCATGATATGGCTCAGACACTACGCAGTCATGTTATGCTTCACAGGAAAAACGGTTAGCTTCATAACACGGGTGTGCAGGTTTTAGAAGTTGCAGAGGTCGATGATGGAGGCAATTGTTGGTTGTGTCCAGGATCTCTCTGTCTCAGTGCATTCATCAGGGGGGAGTATGGCCAACTTACAATATTGGCGATGATTTTTAGAATGGTGAGGGAACCCCCAACAACTGACTTTCCCACCCTAAAAATTGCAGGCGCCCAAGTTGACACATGTCTTCCTGAAGCTGCATGGGTTCCACTTAACACTCCTTCCATTTCCCCAGGAACTTAGGTCAACATGGTTATGTTAAACCTTAGCCTCTAGGAAATAGTAATATAATATTATTCCTTTAGAGGTAACCCCTCAAACTTAGCCCCTATTCCTAGACACTTAGCCCCTTCCCTTTCCCTACCTAGTGTAGAATATTCCCCCATAACTCTTTCTTCGTGGTCACTCTACACATAGCGATGTAATTTTATTAATGATGTGAGTATTTACATATACAAAATGAGGCTCATTGGCCTTGGCATCTGGGCTCTTCGACCTAATAAACACATAAGTCTTCTATTTTATAAACACTTGGCTCACCATCCTATAAACATAATTACAATTCAGCAGGGGCTCGACCTTGGGGTGTTACAGGGGTATTCTCACCACACTCCAAAATCACCTATAATTAGCTCTATCTCCCACACTAGATCCACTACCATAGGTTCTCTCTAATCCTCCTAAATGGTTGGTCCCTCCGTCACCGAATAAAATCCTACTCCCCTGTCTTCTCGACTGGATGCCTCCTTTGTCACTATAGAAAAACCTGCAGAAACAAATGGATACTCATTCGAGGGAACATAGGTCCTATAAACCTCCTACCTTTGAAAATTTTGTTTGTCCTCCTCAACCCATGACACCTTCCTGTCAGTCTTGGAAGATCCATCTGTCCCACATGAACCTAAGGGGGAATTCCCTCTAAATGACTGACTCTCCCTCTAATCCCATACCACTAGTGGAGCTACCTGCTTCACCACTGGTGGAGACACCTGATCCTCCTCATCTACCTCTCTACTACTATTGGCCACCGCTCTCATATTTTGTCCCCTCATCCTATATAGGTTTCCCTCACTAACTCCAAGAACCACTATTGATCTAAATCTAGATTTTATGGGCACAAACAAGACTTGTCCATCCCAAAACAGCATTGCATATCCTTAATCCTCAATCCTTGAGGTTGATAACACACTCCTAACACCCATAGCACTTTTTCCACTCGCAACACACCCCTTGACTTGATTCAGAATACCACTACTTCAGATCCCTCTAATACATGACTAGTCCACATACCAAGCTCCACATACATACTTGAGTTAGACATTGTGAATCTCTCAAACAAATCATATTCCCCTATAATATGTCGGTGGCTCATATTGTATAAGAACCAAGTAATCCTCCCAAGGCAAGAATCCTACTTATGCAAATCATGATCATCCAATGAACTTCTTCCCAATTCCATCATCCAAGTCACCAAAAACTCTTTGTGTCTACACACACTACAATTGGTCCTATGTCCTCTATGAATAGTCCCAATATATGGTTGGACACTCAGTCTAGTTCACTCTATACCAACGCAACTCATCTCTGAAAGTTTCCTCATCCTCCTAGGTCAAATACCTCAGGCATCGTCATACCTTGACAATGTGCAACTCTTTGGCCCAATGAAGACTCTATCTCATCAACCTTCCATCCACAAAAATATATATTGTATATGCCAAGGCACCTGAGCTACACCCATCACAACTCACTATGACAGGTCACTGGAAGTCCATCCTTGGAGTTGGCAACCCACCACACAACATACTGCTACAAACCAAGCTCTTCGTCAATGCACCAAAACTCCCAACCTCTAAACAGTCTTCTCCATTTCTCATACCTGAGGAAATATAACATGTTTCCACCTGCAACATGAATTGTAGCTCTCTCTCAGAGATCACTCCTAAACACTGCTACAACTCCCTCTCAAAATTGTCACCTGTGACCTACCTGGAACAAGAACAAGAACAACACTCTTCCATCGTTGTATCCAAAAATGTGTCTCAAGATGATCCCCTTCTCTTCAGATCCTGAGCTATTATACCATGTCAATTTTCACATGCAACTCTATGTGAATAATTTCATATCTGAAAATCATTTCCAAGTGATCTAATAGTAAAACCTACCTATTATCACTGAACAATTTTACACTAAAAATATTGATAGAAAAAATATAGTTGTGGAAAAAAAAAA
>ML781261.1:177085-211783 GCA_009831015.1 Picea engelmannii
ACCATTTGGAGGAGGAAAAAATATAGCGAAGAAACTCTGCCCATTTACATATTCCATTGTCCCAACCCTTTAGCCTTTCCTCATGCCAAAGGAGATTTAACGCAAAGCAGTTGAAGGACAGAAGAAGAGGAGCCCAGGATCAGCTTCAAGGAGCGGTGGTCGGTCTCAGCTTTTGTAATTTGATTCACTTTACGTAATAAAAAGAATGCTTTTCCTGTCCCAATTCATGAGTTGTCTATGATTTGATTAGTTTATGTTCGATTTCTAACCCTTGAGTATAGAAGTAGCATGCATGCATAGTTGTTGTTTGTCTTGAGTGTAGGTCATCTTTGGAAGGAGTAGCGCAAACAAGTAATCAAGCACAACGTAGGATCGACATCGAACGTCGGTAATAAGGTAGGTGATCCTTTCCATGCATTTACTGAGGAAAAGGGATTTAAATCTAGGGATGTAGGTAGAAGATAGTTTATTTTCGGTCAAATCTGCATGCAAAGTCTGAACTCTATTTTGCTAGTCCGTAGGGTGTTTTTCCCAACAACATTTACACTGCCAGTTCACACAAAGAAACTTACAACCGCTTGCAATGAGCCAACATTAAGACTTACAACATATTGTGCACATAGCCAACCAGCTAGGATTCTTACATCACTTAGCTACTTATTTATATATTTACAAAAAGGCCTAAACATGGGTAAACCCATGGGCCGACATTCCATAACCCGTTACATAAACCCTAGTAAACCCTTAGCTAGGTTTACAAGCCCGCAAAACAAGTGAGATCTCGTGATCTCGGCTACGCCTGGGTGCTCCATCTTTGACTAGCCTGTCAAAGTCCCAAAAGTGGTCAAACACGACCAATATTTTCTCAAAACTTGGTCAAGGTCCAAAAGGCCCCCAACACTCACATGTGACTCATCCCAAGTCACTCAGATATGGGAAACGTTGCTTCAAAGGCCTCGATCTTAGCTTGAGCTTCCTTGACTTTCTACTTTTCCATAGCCTCCTGCTCAATGATCTCCTGAATCATTTTCTTTGTAACAAGCCCTTCCAGGCGTTGTTCCATTGTCATAACCACTTGGTCTAGTTGTGAGCCTTGTCCTTCAATATCTTCAAAAATCTTGTAGGATTACTCCTACACCAGCTGTAGTCTTTGTGTAACTTCCATGACTCTTCTCTGGATGGCAGTAATCTACTGCTAGAGTACACGTTGCTCCTATGATCTCTTCATTAGTTCGACCACAATGAGTAGCTTCATTTGCACCTGCACGGTGGATGCCTGTTGTTACGCCTCCTAGAGCTACGCTTCCAGTTTCCTCTACTCGGTATCTTCTGCGAGGCATTCATACGTTTGCGCACTTCAATCACTCAACTACTTAAATTCTAAGGCAAGGACCTTGATCCTTCCAAATGCGCTCTTGGTGACTTCCTCCCTCTGATCACACACTTCTTGCAGAGTGTTAGGTACTTCTTGAAGCTCCAACTTTGTTACCCATGCTTGAAGCTATTGAATGGCCTCAGTGAGATTCCCCACTTGAATCTCGGTTGACTCTTGTTCTTCCTATGCCAATCCCGACACAGAGAGAAGTTCTTTAGTCACCACTTCTTTGACCGCGGTCTTCTCTTGGAGCAGTTGGTCTTTTTATTTCTGTATCTTTGCATTGTCCTCCTTGAACATTGCCCAAATTTAATTTTTCTCCTTCTCATATGTGGCTACACAAGACTGCGCAACTCATAGTTGCTCCATGACCTCCTCCTTTTCTTGCTTCAAGGATTTTGTATCCTTCTCCTTCTCTTTGTGGACTCGACGAAGTTGAGCCTCTGTTGCATCTGCTAGTCTTTGTAATTAGGTGGTCTCATCCCCCAATTCTGGAATCTTCGACGAAGAAGGCGCAATAGGTACTACACAGCTCGAATGGATGGCTTGCTTAATCTCCTTCAGCTCCTTCTCAATTCTTTCATACAACATCTTCTTCTTTGCTCCATATCACTGCAAGATATCCTTTGAATCATCTTGCACGCTTGTGATGATTAGATCGACGTCCTCCTATGTGAGCATGGCCTTCATCTTGGGATTACTGGAAAACATCTTCTTTCTTGCTAAGGGTTTCTAGGGAGAAACCTTCCTCTTCTTTGATGTTTCGTCCTTAGTAGGGGGATCCTTTGGTGGTGTAACTTTGCCTTCTCCTTTCTTTTCTCCTTCTTCCCCTCCTTCTTGATTTACTTTGTCTCCTCCTCCTCCTACGGGCGAGTTAGGTCCACTTTCATCCGAGGAGTTGTCCTCCTCATCAATTTCTATGTTCTACACTTCCTTCTTTTTCTTCTTTTTCTTCACGCTAGTGTATTCGTCATGCTCGACGCGGGTGACCAAGGGGCTTCCTATGATGTCGGGATCGGAGAGTTCTGCATATTCAACCAGTACAAGGAACTTTTTCGGCCATTCTTTGGTGATATCCTCCATATCTTCATTGTTCAGCTTATAATAGGACTGCAACTCCTCCTTTCTCTCATCCTTGCACGTAGTGATATAGATAAAGTGTCAATCTGTGTGGAACTTTGCTAGCGTTCTGTACTGGTGAAATGTGTTCAGTGTCATGCGTGGAAATGCCTCAATAGCATGCTTCCACTACTAGTAGTAGACATCGAACATGGCATTCAACTGCCACTACTTTGACATATCATTAGTATACCACAAGGTGGAGAATGTCGCGGCCAATGACTCCGATGGCTAAACTTCTGGAAATGTCTCTCCTTATAGCATCTGCCAAGCAAAAAATGAGATCAATACAAGTAACCAGCTAAAATGGAATTCATAACCCTAATCCTATGCTTTGCGGCAGTCTTTCTCAAGATTTTTGATGAGGTAACTCACCCAGTTAATTTTCATCCCCTCCATGCACTTCCCTACGAGGTCTACTACAAACCCCATGACCTATGTCAGATGGTTCTTTCTGACGAGCTTGCCAACTATAAGCTAGCAAGCAAGGCGCCCTGCACCATCCTGGATAGAGGCTACCTTGTAGCCTTGATTTCCCTTTTCTACATTGCCATAATCCTCCTTTATGCGTTGTTCCAGGGAGCGATCTTACATCTTCAGTGGGTATAAATTTTGAGGGTCAAGGCCCTACATGCTCACTCCTGTGATTAGGTGGATCAGTGTCGGATCCACAGTGATGCGCTTGTTGAGCCACATATGTCTTTCATGGTATCATGAAAATAGGAGTTTAACACAAGCGTTAACCTCCTGATGTTAGCCGAAGTGAGGGATATTCATTACATTCAGTATCATGGACTATGCCAGCTCCTTAATCCATGGCTAGAAGAGAATGTGTGATTTCTTCCCAGTTGTCTTCATTAAATACCTATGGGGCGCAAGCATGGCATAGTTCTTTCTTTCATCGAGATTAAAGTCGTTGTTCTTCAGAGCTAGGATCTGTCCCAAATGGATTCCAACTACGCATATCCCCTTCAGGAGGTACGCACTGATCAACATATACTAAAAATCTCATGGGATACTGTCATGGTTAACCGTGCCAGCCAAAGGTGGTATGTAATTTGGTAAGACCAACGGTATCTGCTTCGCATTAGCCAGATCATCGCGGTTCTTTCTTCTCTTCTCAGTAGCACAGCTAGAATGACATCCAGTCAAGGGGGATGGTTCCATCCCCCTAGTCGACGTTGCCTGTATTTCTATAGACATAACCCTCTAAGCCATGAGCTCCACAAGAATCTCCTCCATAGAATTATCTAACGCACTAGGTTTTCCCGACATTCATACTTGTAGAAAAAAAGATCGGGTAGGCAAACGGATAAGAGAGGTAATCAAACAGATGGAGAGGTCTAGAAATCACAACGTGATATACAAACAATTCTATGTTAGCTCGGATAATCATGGGTGGAAAAAAGTGTTCCTGGTGCAGCATCCGACGGGTTAAATAAGAAAGCGTCGTAACAGATTCCTCCAATGGGAAGGAATTCATCCATCAATGTGAATCCATCCATTATGGCATGGTATCAACGATCCATTCGCTCATAACTTCATTTTATAGTCGTTCATGAGCATCATTCTAACGGTGGGGGTGCCTCCAATGGTCATATAGATTCGTCGTGGTGAGGTCCCATTCTGCGTGGTTCTGCTATTTCGGCGAGGTTTAAGTTCTGTAGATCTACCTCCTGCGAAGTCTTCCTTTTGTTCTTTGTATCTTCCTATAGTTTTTCTAGCTTAGCTTTCTTCTTATTGAGCTTCCTGGCCTTCTTTCCTGTAATTTGAGTCTTTGGATTCCTCTTTCCATTATTATTCTTATCCTGTCTTAGCATGGTATCTTCACACTACTGATGTGCACTTATAGATTCTGAGGTTAATGTCCCTTATCTTACTATTTTCTGGGTGTCTATACTTCTTTTCTGCACGGACAGGTTCTTCAAGCCTTCCTGTGTTCTTTTAACTTCGACAGCTAATTCTCTTGCACTCTGTTGCTTCGACTTGTCCTCTTTTTCTTCTATTATTCACTCTATTTTTCTGGCTATTAAGTCCCTTAATTCTTTCTTTTTCTGTTCTGTAGTTTCCTCCTCTGCTTTCCTTCTAATATGATCCTTCTCAAAAAAAGTCTTTCCTAACAAAAGTGGAAAAGGGGCGATGTTCTCAACAAATTTAATGACTTCAAATTCTTCTTCAGTTGATGTTTCATGAGCAATCATAGGTATATTAGTAACTCTTCCACATAGGGTTATCATATTTCCTTTAAACAACCCTATCCTTCCCAATGAAGGTACCATAGAGGGCTTTCCCAAAATTTCCCAAGTGATATCTGGCATAATATTCAAGTGTGTTTCGTCATCCAATACACAGTCGATGTCGAAGTCTTCTATTCTTGTAATGATGCACTATTTTTCTTTCAGGATTTCTGGAAAACTGATGTTTTTGTGATCATCCCTTACTTCTTTTAACTGTACTAACATAGTCTCTGACTCTTTCTCTTTATGTTTCCCCAATATGCTCTCACCCTCTTGACTTTCTTCAGAGTTTTCTTGTCTCTTGTTCATCTTTTCAACTTTAGAAATCATTCTTGGACAATCCTCAACCTCATGACCAATAACTTTACAATAAAGACAAATAGGACATGTACCAGGGCATTCCTTAGCAAGATGTCCGGGTATTCTGCAATTATAACACAATGTCAATCATCTCTTTCTTTTAAACGAGCCCCTGCCTTTCATGTACTGCGCACTGAGATCATAGTGTTGGACCTACAATCTGCAAAAATTCTTTCTAGGTTCCTATATCCACTTATTAGTCCAAAAATTCTTTATATGCATAGGAATAACATATCTTTCTCTATTTCTATCAAATTTATTCAGATCAACTCTTTCTTCTAACTGTGCCCTAGATTTCATACTAGGACAAAATCTATCAAACATACCTAGATTCATACTTTTGAAGAAAAAAATTCCACTTATCTTACCCTTACCAGAGCACAAATCTTTTAGATCTTACCTCTTTTCTTCAGATCAGGTTTATTTCTTAGCATAGAGCTTCGCAAGTCAAAAAGAGTACAATGCACTACAACAACAGATCTACACATAGAGATTTCTCTTTTCTTCAGTTCCCAGCAATCACAGTTTCAAGTCCTAGCAATAGAACCACTTGTTGGCACAAGGGCATACCCAGGGTTCAACGCTTCAACATCACACCAACAAAACCCTAACTACCGACCCTTTCGGCAATACCTGCAAAGAAGATGAAGTCTCACCTGAGGTAGAGGCAGGGGGCTTTGTAGGACTCAGGTGTCTACAACCAAGTTGGGACATAGATCTGTGATTACAACACTTAGCAGAGCACTTAGCCGACAATAGGTATTAATTCATGAGTCTCAGTCACATCGCAAATTAAACCCTTATTACAAATTAGTGCAGTAATAATAAAGATCAAGCACTTTCAATCACTAGCCACATAGCATTAGCTTAGATCTAGAATTCATTTATCTATAATACCATTAAGCACTAAGAAACAACATCAAATGCATTCATCATACATTATAACAAAAACACTAAGCAAATAAACAACATAATCCACATCGTACGAAGCACATCAACATACGTGGTTCACCCTACTGTGGGGCTATGTCCACCAACTTCTTATTCTTTCTTATTAGTCTTCAATATTCTTACATTCATATGCTCCTATGCACAAATCCACAGAGCCAAACTCCAAAGAGGATGGGAGATTTGTGCATTGTGCACCAGATCCTCCTTCCAAAAATTAGGTCAAGGCATAGAGCCAACTCCTTAGTAGTATAGAGCCTTACTTTACACAGCCAGTTTCCACAAAGAAGATTACAACCTCTTGCACTGAGCCAACATTAACACTTAAAACATATTGTGCACATAGCTAACCAGCCAGGATTCTTACATCACTTAGCTACTTTATACATTTACAAAAAGTCCTAAACATGGTTAAACCCATCTGCCTACATCCCACAACTTGTTACATAAACCCTAGTAAACCCTCCGTTGGGTCCACAAGCCCACAAAACAAGTGAGATCCCGCTATCTTGGCTCCGCTTGGGTGCTCCATCTTTGACCATCTTGTCAAAGTCCTAGAAGTGTTAAAAGACGACCAATGTTTCCTCAAAACTTGGTCAAGGGCCAACAGTCATGTCCTTAGTTGAACCAGTTGACAAAGTGGTCAATTTGATCCCATCCTTGGTCGATCTCACTCTCGTGTTAGAGAGTGAAACCCAATCAATCGATCCATTTCCATCCATCAAACCCATTCTCCCCTTAGAGAATGCAACTCAAGTGGTCGATATGATATCATCATCGATTGATCCTACTCTCCCACTAGAGAGTAAACCCGATACTGCCCACATTTTTCTCGTTGATACAGAATCTATCGTGCTAGGGGGAATTCCTCCTTCTCCCTTGGAACCCCCTCCAAGTAATGAATCCATCATTTTTTATTGGGGTGCACTAACTGGACCTCATCTTCCCTCTCATATTCTTTTCAATATTACAGTACAGGTTTTTGGTGGGGACGTTACTCAGATGCTGATAGACGGAGGTGCGTCCATTATTATTATTTCCTCTATTGCTTGGAAAGCTTTAGGTTTTCCTTCTCTTATGTCGGTTATGTAGAATCTGTTGGATTTCAATAGAAGAACCAGTCAACCTTTAGGGACCCTTCCTCAATTTCTCGTAACTTTGGGAGGGAAAACTGTCTTTATTGACATCATGGTAGTCCAAGAACCCTTGGATTTTGATTTACTCCTTGGGAGAGATTATGTCTATGCCATGAAAGCTATCATGTCCACTCTTTTTTGTGTGATATATTTCCCTCATGATGGAAGAGTTGTGACTATTGATCAACTCTCCTTTTTTGGCCCTGATTTGATTGTCAACTCAACGACCTCCCTAAACAGTTCTTATATGCAGAACGTATCGCACTTGCGATAGGTCAATTATGTGGTGTTGTCTCCCATGCCTTCAGTTATCGATGCAGATGAGCCTCTCACTATAATCTCAATCTATTATGACTTGGATCTGGTAGTATACATGGTGATATCTTCAGTAGGGATATTGGATCCTGGCCTCCTTACACCTATCGTGGGCCTCGACATGTGTTCCTTCGATAGTTTGTTTCTTCCATCGAGTGAAGATATCTTGGAAGCCATGACCAAGTTTTGTCCCTTGACATGGTTTCCTTTCGGAGCATCGTCCTCTTGGAATCCATGATCAAGAAGAGTGTTTTGAGCATGGTTTTCTAATTTCAAGCTCGTTAAAAAATGAAACTAGCTACGAGGATAGAGTTTTACGTCTCTGTGGCAACCTAGTTCAAAAATGAAACAAAGGCTATGAGCATAGTTCTTTTCCTGTGTCAAGATCGTTAAAAAATGAAATAGATTTCCCCCTCTTCAATTGAGTCAAGCAAGTATAGTATTTGAATCTTCATTTCATCCTCCTGTTCCATTGGATGAAATGAATCTTGGGGGAAAATGCTTACAGCCTCTGGACTCCATGTTGAAGTTAATTCGGTAGCTTCTTAAGTTGGGGGCTAAGTACCAAACATCCCTGGATTATGCATTAGGAATCCTCAAGCATAGTTTCCTCTGGTTCAATCTTGTGTAAAAATGAAACCAGGTCCAAGCATAGTTTTGGCTAGTTTTAAGCTTGTGTAAAAATAAAATATATCCCAAGCATAGTTTTGTTTTCTTTTAAGCTTGCGTTAAAATGAAAACAATCCCAAGCTTAGTCTTTGTTCTTTCTCATGATCGTAAATCAATGAGAATGTAACCGACTAAAATTTTATCACTTTTTCAAACTCGTAAAGGTTATACAAAAAAGGAACCCCCTGGAGTTCCCTTTAAACTATTTTTCAGACTCTTTAAACATGAAAACATTGCCGAGCAATCTTGTTCTTTTCACGCTCATTAAAGTATTTGAAGAAAACGTATGTTGAGAAGTATATTATCTCTTTTTTCGGTCTCTTCAAACTACTTTATGAAAAAGGACATTTTGGAGTTTCCTTTAAGTGTTTTTCAGACTCTCTAAATATGAAAAACCACCGAGTTTTATTTCTTTGGACTCATAAAACAAAAATCAAAAGGCCCATATAGGATTGAACCACTCCTTCCTAGCGTTCATTAAAAATACTTTGAGGGACTCATTCGAAGGATGCGCTTAAATTACAAGAATATGTTATCCTCCTCAATCTTGCGTAAAAATAAAGAGGTACTTGCCAGAAAGGATGGGGGGAAATTGGGAAAGAAATGTATATATGTATGTTTGTTAGTGGAAGTAAGTCACTCTTGAACATGACACCCCTCTTCCTCATTGTATCCAGGTTGGGAAATCCATTTGTCTCTCATTTGACCACACACAAGTCCATATTTTAGGTCCTACTTGAGTCAATTATGCCAAGACAATTGTTGTGTCGTTCATATGTGCAAGAGAAGTTCAACCTAAACAAGCTTTCTATCGAGTCTTCCATCTGCAGTCCTCAAATTCTTACCATGTCGAACTTCCCTGAGTCAGTCCTAAATCACTGTGTACTTTGATCTACTTCAAATATTTTACATATTTCATGTCATTGATGGGTGATACATTAAGTCCCTCCTGTAACGAGTCTTTTTCCTGTCGACTTCAACTCATTATCCGGGAATTAGACTTAGAAATCATTTAGTACCTTGGAACCTGCATGCCTCAATAGTAGGGCTCCTCGTTTTCAATAGTGGGTTCACATCGTTAACCCATTATTGGAATATTCCATCGAGTGTTCAACTTCATCTCATTAATTCAGATTCGTTGGATTGTACTAGAGTACCTTGGGGATCATTGGCACCAATGGTGATTTCCCTCGCACTTGTTAACGGTATCCATTAATGACCGGTAATCAAGTGGTTTCTACCATGTTCGACTTCGACACCTATAATCACATGGATATATTCGTACTTCGGGACGATGGAAATGAAGACCCTAGACCTCACCATATCGATCCAGGTTGTGATGGATTATTCATAATTTTGTATTGACACATATATCCACCATGTATGTCTCATGGCTATTTACAAATTTGATTTTTTAGAGTATAGATCCACAATGTATTTCACGTGGCTATGTTGAATCATGATGGCATGGATCCACAATGAATGTTTGGTGGCCATGAATCACATGACACTTATTATTAGAGTCACTTGTAGTCTGAGTATTGGAATGCCTACCTCATAAAATTGTATATTATTATCCAGATGCTTCATTGTTTGCAGGTTCCCGACCGATGTGCTCCTTGTTCTCGACACACACATTCTACAAAGTATTTCAGCTGTCACAGGTTTCAACTTCATAATTTGGGGGGCATTTTGTTACACATTATTTTTTTCACCCCTGTGATCAATTGACAATATGTGTATGACTCACTTCTATGTTTCCTGAAGCTACTAAAATGAGACTTTCTCCATGAGAAAATGAATTATATTTATTTTCTTAAAAACCATATCAAAGGAGATCATCGCACCATGATAAATACTTGGGGTGCGACAATGCTTGATCGTCGCATGCTACACCAAAATTGGACTATGGTGTCGTCATAGGATTCTTGTGCATAGGGTGTGACGATGCTCAAACAAGAGAAAAAAGGTGAAATTCACGAAAGTTCTAGAAGATAAGGTGGCCTCCGATCAGTTTGGATATTACTCTCTTCTATGATTTAGTGGGATCATCCTAATCTCCTCATCCATCCCTCTTTCTCCCTATATAAAGATAGATCTCTCATGGGAAAGGCTAGGGATTTCTTATGCATGAATAATTTTGTTGAAGATTGAACTTGTGATAGATTTACTTTAGCTTTCCAATTTGGGTTGTGAATACTCTTCATCAAAATCATTGGAGAAAATTTGTGTGTGTATTGAAGCAAAGGGCCATTGGAAGGTACCTTGCAACATCAAGGCATGGGTTGTATTCTCCACTTTCATTCAATATAATACAGTAATACATTTCTTCCCTATAAAGGTGTCTCTACTTTTATTGTATAACTCCTTGATCTTATGCATAGGCTTCATTGGAATACATAAGTCATTGTGCTCTCTCTTTGTTCATTTGTTCTTATTAATAGGTTCAACATCCCACAAATCCAAATATGGAGAAAGGATGACACTAGCGAGGATCAAACGTCGTTTAAATGGTATGTCATTTTTCCTTCTCTGAACAAGTTTACATTACAATGAAATCTAAGGAGAAGCTTGTATTATGCTATGTTTTGTTCTAGATTCATGTTGAAGTTAGGGAGATTAGTTTGCGTATGAACTTACCGATTTGTCCGATAACACCACCCCACTGTTATCTAGTGACCAGTCTCTAATGAATCCATTGGTCACCCTCGACTACGCATTTCAAGGTCAATCAGGTTTCCTTACCACAAATTTACCAAGCAAAATTCAATGAAGAATTGATGAAAAGATGTAGGGAGGGATGAGGAATTAATTGGAATAGATGGTTTATTATTTGACTAGATAAATATCCTATGAATTTATCTAGAAGATCTAGTTGAGAAGAGGTTTTTCCTCAAAGTTCTCCAATTCTCCAAGTGGTAAAAGTAAAAATGAAGTTTTTTACCATACAAAGTGTTTTTTTTTTCCTTTTTTGGATATCTTAAGCCTCTTTTCACACCTCAAAACGAAGCAAGTGGTTCAAGATTTCACATTTGTGAGCATTTTTCTTCCTTTTTTTGAGACTTTTCCAATACATATCGACTCTTCACTCTAGTGTTGACTTTTTACATAGGATTATGAGGACATTTTTCAGAGTATGGTGACATCCATCAAAACCTAATGTATGACTTTAAAATTGGCATATAGGGATAGGTTTTTCCTTGCATTCATTATTTTCATTATTATCAATATTTTTTTTTGATATCATGCCTTAGGTTTGACCTCATCATTTTGTGATATTAGCCACTATGTTCTTCGACGTCGTAACTTGCACAGTAGTGCCTACCTTTCATGGGTGCGCTAGTTAGCACATTTATTTCCATTTGGTTCCCATGCTGAGATTTCCTGTAGACCCACCATGACTTGACATAGATGATAATTATTCTCTCTTTATCTACGTTCTATCCTTATCTCAAGGGGATTCCCATGTTTTCATATCACATTATGGTCACCTATGCATTTTCTGCTTATGTCATGTTATTTGTTGTTGAGCTATTGTTTTCCTTGATCCCAGTTACTACCATTGTAGTAACACTTGACCACTCACCACTTACATTATTTTCCCTCCATTTTTTGACAATATACCCATGGAAAGAACTATTGCTAAGAGTGGACCTCACTTGCCAGTACCAGTCTACATCCATGTTTCTTAGGTTAATTTTATGTGCTTGGAACATAGAAGCATTTTGATAACCCACTCATTCTCTCCATAAGAGATAAATTTTAAGTATTTATCATGTTTGATAAACCATGAAAAAGACACCTTTCAATTTACCTTTTATCTCTTTTTTAGACTCGCAAAAATACAGGAAAAAGAGACCTCATAAGTATGTGTTTTCCTCTTTTTTGGGCTCGTAAAAATTGAATGAAATATACACTACCAAGCACACTTTTATCTCTCTTTTGTGCTCATTAAACCATGAAGGAGACACTCAGGAAAAAAAAAATGGATGGGGTTATAACATTTGTCTATATTTCCAAAGTGGTCGCATCAGTGATGTCACCCTTGAACATACACATGTTTTCATCACTGTATTACACTTAGGTTATATCTTGCCTCAAAGTCGTATATCATTCATATGAGTCCCATATACTCCTCAGACTAGTTACTCTTTCACTCATTAGGAAGAGTGCTTCAATACCGCATGTGTTATCACACTATATCAGTGGTGCTCTTGAGTCTTACTTCTAGGTCATCATGATGTCATGATATATGTTCAAGGGAATTTAAACCTAATCATTTGATATCATGTCAATCATCTGAGTCAACCATCCATGTGTTAGTTTTACTTAGTGATTCTGTTTCTTCGCATCATCTCTCAGTGAATTTTTAGTGTCGATTAATGGGGGATACATTAAGTCCCTCCTTCAAGAGATATCTTTATATCAACTTCATCACATTATCTAGGAGAGGGATCTAGAAACTAGCTAGTACCTTGGAACTTGCATTCCTCACTAGAAGGATTCCTCATGATCAATACTAGGTCTACATCATTGACTCATGATCAATCAATTCTACAAGTTTTTGACGTCAAATCCTATATTCACACTCACTATATTGTACTAGTTACCTTGTGGTCCATTTTCATCATTGGTGGCTCCCCTCACATCTATTAATGGTATTTCTCAATGACCAATAATCATATGATTTATACCATGCTTGACATCATCTCATCTATTTGCATGTTTTGGAATCATACCATCAATTTTTGGCACAAATACCTTGGGTTTAGGGCCACATCACTCATTCATGATACCCCTCCCAAGTTGTGATGGATTATATCACTATTGTATGAGTACTTTGAAGACTATTGAGGCACTCTCCTTGGTGCTCGATTTCTTCCTAATATATGTTATGGCATCAATGCACATTATATTTTCTCGTGGATATGATCTATTTGTTGGCATGGATCTACTGTGTACTTTTTCATGGCCATAGTCTTTCATTTCACTTCATGGATCTGCAATGTATTTTGATTGTGTCCATGCTTTGTTTCCCTTATGAGAATGGGTATTCCTACCTCAGGGATGATCTATATATACTTTATGTCTGATTTCATTTACTCATTGGCTTCTTTATATCTTCGCTCTCTCTTCACACTACCTCACGTTGGAAACTATTATTGTAATGTGTTTCACCCATTTGTTCCTCTCATGACCCCACAAATTAGGGGGAATCTACTACAGATTTATTTTCCACTCTAGGGTCTCATGAATGACACATTGATGATGCTATGCTAAGACATACACTTTTCCATGGTTTTAGTGATTTTTTAGGACGGTCACTACTCAACCCACTGTTAGGGAGTGACTGGTTGTTGCTGAAATTATTTTCATCCTACGATTGCCTCTATATCCCTCTAGAATTGGTGAATTCTGAGGATATCAGTGCTAGAAGAGTTGGTTATCTCATGGAAAGTGCTTGGAAACTCCCAATCTAGTAGATTTCACTAAGTTCTAGAGATATAGAATCCTATCCTAGCCTCCTCCAACAATCTATATAAAGAAGGGACTTCCATGGGAAAGAGGAGTAAGAATCATTCACAAGTACATGATACTATATTTTTCAAATGATCTTCTCGATAGATTTCATCCTTCAAATCAGGTTTTCCTTACTTGAGTGAGAGATTAGAAGGAAAAAGTGCAAGGAGTACAATGATGAATGCACCATTAATTTAAGGTAAAAAATCTTTGATGTACTTCTCTATTTCTACATAATATAGATCTATGGTTTTCACCTCTCATACTATTTGTATTCATTTGTAAATGTGAAATTTGGTCTCTCCTTGAATAGATCATATTATATCTAGATTAGAATTGTTATTTACTAACACTTTGAGAATTCATAGATTGGTATTTGTTTGTTGATTTTGTGCATAAATAAGACCAGAGGAGTTGGAGTTGGATCTCAAGAGTTTCATCATCTAGGATATACGAGGACAACCATCATTAAAGAGGTATGTCATTCTCTCCCTCCTAGTATAAAAAGGAAATATTTTTTGGGGGTCTAGGGAAACCCTGTAGTTATCTATACCCATTGTTTTTCTTGGACCAAGGGCACGTCCAAGGGAGTTTCAAATTATCCATAGGCTATATTTATCCATAAAAAATGGTTAGCAGGTTAAAGGGGTTAAGGGGTTAAGGCGGTTCTATATAAGCTAAGTGTGTTTGGGGATAAAGGGCTTAAAGGGGTTAAGGGGTTTGGGGTTAAAAAATCCAACTCCCAAACCCATTGACTACCGCATTGATTGATCCCACCTACCATTAAGCTAATTGTGTGAAGGAGAAAACCACTAAAAAAAAATTTGGATCAACCCCACCTACTAGTGATGATAATACATAGAGGAGCAACCCACTGACATTTTCACTAGATCGACCCCACCTGCTAGTAAGGAGAGTGTGAAAAGGTGCAAACTTTTCCAAGGAGAGACCAACCCCACCTATTTTTCCAAGGAGGGATTGACCCCACAATGTCTTCAATATGTATCCATGTTGTTGATGTATATAGAGAATGTAGTTCCTATAGTTGTTTGTTCATTATTAAATGGTTTACTATGCCTCTATTTGAGTTCCATTCACTTCAATTTTACCCTGTCATTCACTCCTTAGCTCACATTTTAACCTAGCCACACTTATAATTTGGTAAAATCTAGAATTGCATAGAGTTTTCTACTTATTTTTGTCTCAAGACCCTTGCATATCAAGACTCCAATTTGTTCCTAGTTTATTTCATGACTAGCACACAGTGAGAATACTTCGAGTTGACATGCCCTGTCACCCAAAATAAATTTTTGAGTTTAAATGTTACAAAGTTCATATTTGTGAGCTGAATATGTGTTTTCATGGCCATTTTACCTCCATTTTGTTTGGGGTTTGTATGCAATTTTTCTCGAGTTTCCATTCATTGTGAAAATTAAATGTAGAAGGGGAAGCAAAAAGCATATATATGGTTCTAGTTTTGGGTTTGATACCTTGTATACTACATCTCTTTACCATATTTTTGTACTCACAATAGAGAACAAATAGGAGTTTAAAATCATTTTTGGGGAATGAGAACCACCATTCTCATCTTTTTTTTAACATGTTTGAGTAAAACATAAGTGGTGATCCCACATGACATTTTATGATTTTATCTTCCTTACATATTATTGGATGATAGCTCAACAATTCTTAAATGGGACAAATCTTGAGAAATCTACCATGACCACAACCTCAATCATGGTTGCATGATATCTTGTGAAGGATTTGAGTGATTATTATCCAGGACACAAGGAGCAACCTACTTATGATATGGTTTCCATATCTCTTTGTGAGGTTTGTTTGAAAATATTCTTCTAATCATATTTCTTTATTTCCAAGATGGTGAACCTACTATTATTACTAGCCTACAAGTTAACTATATTTTCTAGGAATTCAATCATTTGTGTAGCCACTTTGAATCCTACAAGGATATCCCAAAGATATCAGAAATAAGGGAGAAGTTTAAGAACATAAAAAATAAAAATAAAGAACTGAAATCCCTTGTGCTTTCTAATTTCTCAAGGTTTTCCCCTTTCCATAATTACAACAATGGATTTTGACACGGTGCAAAAGGTTGGAGGATACATTCCAACCATTTAAAAAAATGTTTACAAATGCTGAAAGGATGTTCCCCAAATGTTTGAAAAAATGGAAGCCATAAAAATGTTCATCTTTCCTCTTCCTCTCTCATGGGGTCATACCTCCTCTTCCTCTCTATTATGTGTATTATGTTTTTTAGCCTATAGAAATTCATTTACATGTATGAAATTGGATGAAAATATCCATATATTGTACTTATATTGCTTCCTTGTATTTTATTGTAATAGTTAATTACAATGCAATATAACATTACTCTGGAGGACAATTAAAGGAGGCTTCATAGGTTATTTGCATCGTTGAATGCAAGGGCGATAATAAATGTTATTACCCTTGCACTCAATGCAAGTAATTGAATAGAAGAAGACGTTTAATAACAACAACTGAAAGACATTGTAGACAATTTGGGAACGTTGAAGGGGGGTGTGAATATCATCCCTTGGTAAGTTACTCATTATATGTTTTTGTCTTGATTGTATTTATAAAACTTTCTATCCTTCTAATATTTGTTACATACACTAATTTTATTTGATTGTTTGTAATTATAAAGACAATATGTCCTAAGTGTGAGCTTGGGAAGGTGCCAAATAGTAGTAGAAATCTTGTTGTACGTGTTGAGGAAGAAGGAGAGAATATTGTAAATCAAGTTAGTCATATGGAAGAATATTAAACTAATAATACAGTTGAGAATGATGACATAAATAAATTGATCTACGACACCTTTGCTCAAATGGATGACAATTATGATGATATTCATGATGTACCTCTCACTGAGAAGTGGTGAGGGGTTTAGGGGGTTTAAGGGTTAAGGGGGGTATATATAACTATACAATGCATATTATATATAAACATAAATACAAAACCATATGGATTATGATTATTGATATTTACTTGCATATGGTGTAATTATAACTTTTCTTGTTTCAATGGAAGAGCATGTAGATGAGGATTCTTAGCAAGAGGAGGAACACATGGCATAAAAGCCAATGTTCTTGACTAGTCAACTTCGTAAATAACATTGTAATGATATTTTCATTAATGAAATATTTCTATGAAATAACTAACCATATCAATTTAACCCTTTTTTTTTACTATTGTTGATGCCCATTTGCAATAGCCCACACACCATCGAGAGTACACAACTAGACATAGAATGCATCAGAGCATGCATATTCAATTAGCACCAAGAGAGGGCCCAAAAGATGAGGGGGATCAAGAAATAGATGAGCCAATCATCAAATATATATATGCAAACTAAGAAGCACAAAAAGAAGTGATTGTATATATTATGACACGCGTGTATAATGAAAACATATTTTGATCATAAAGTTTTTTAATATAAACTATTTGTTGCTACAATATTTTTTCTAGCTTCTTATGGATGAATCTTATATGTTATGTATCTATAAAACCACATATATGCACATGCATTCTTTTTTTCGTTTACCTTTAATTTTTGATTTGGTTATTTCTATGCATGAATTATACTATGTGACTTTCAATTATTTTCTAGTAGACATATTGGGTATGGGAAATTGAAAGTGATGCAAGGAGGGGGGTGTTACACATCAAAATTCCACACTTAAGTGTTACACCCTAAGTGTTGCAAGTGTCACAAAGTGATGTATGAACATTTTTAAGTGTCGGATGTTGTCACATACCCACTACGCAAAACAAACGTTTTCGTTGATTTCTCAACAATGAGAATCCCCGAAGTCCTACGAGGCTTAGCGCAAGCTAGCTCTTTCCTTTTTTCACCTCCATGTGATTGTAGTTCACGACTATGGGCCGAATCCGCACAGCATTTTTTCGCACTTCGCGACTCAGTGCTACCGAAACGTCGAGGCACTCGACTCTGCAAACCCCGAAGCTTGAAACAGCGAAACGCCAAACCCCGACGGGGCTAGCGAGGGGCAAGTTTCTCTCTTGGGGTCTTGTCTACGTGACCCTATATGGCGTCCACGCGCTTAGTCCAGCTTATCCGATTTTTGCGATTTTGGGGGGAATCGAGATACACGACTTCTACCTTTCCCCGTTCAAATCCCTGAAACTTCCAAGGTCTCCAAAATTTCCCTCCAAAGGGAGATTGACTGTCGTAAGCCTCCCCTGATCCAACGGTATGAATCCTTTCGAGTTTTCGGCACTCGGGAGTGCGAAATGCTATGACTCCAAGACTCTTCGACATTCAAATCTCTGAATTCCGGTATGGAAAGTGATGCAGTCGCGCTCCCAAGCACGTCTTCTCACAGGATCATTCAATCAGTTTATGAACCGAGGCGGCTCATTGGATTCCCTGCTGGAATCTCTGTCAAAACCTGATCCACAGGTCCTTCTTTCCCTGTCACGGCTTTTGCATATGACCGCTACTCTTTCCACAACGGGAAATGCATATACTTTCAGGTTTCGGAGTTTCGTGACTCCCAGCGGATTTATCACTAGCTACCCCCAAGCTGAGACCATGATGCTGTGAGACTGCGTCTCTGTCTGCCAGTGACCAGCAGCTAAGGTTGCAATCCTCCCTCTATGCTATCATTCACTCTGCATAATGCTAGAGTTCTCCCCTCGCGTCTTCCCCTCAATCACTTCTACCCTACGCCTTATCCTCTTGCGAGGTTGTGTGCGATGCGATTTCCCTCGCGTTGGTCAGTCATGATGGCTCTACGGATAGGTGGTTCACCTCCCCATCCCTAATTAAGCCATCTACCTACCAGCCTGTGAAACATTTAATTCGGGGCCAACGAGCCGCTTTTGGTTCTCCGGGCCAGTGGAGTCCAAATACGGTATTAATTCTCAGTGGAAGTTAACGCCACCTTTTCAGGTGCCTTCCACCGCCATCGTGGTCTCTTTTTATGCACATCCCCTCTCAGCAGTCCTGCAATAAAATTCATAATGTTATTCACATTCATTGACCTTTTCCTCATGGTCCATTTACATCACATATTCACATTTGGGAGTTTGCCATAGTTCTTGTCCAGTCTCGTAATTTTTACAAACAGGGGGAAACAGGGTGTTACAATTCCCTCCCCCTTAAAAGGAACATCCTCCTCGATGTTCTTATCTACTAACATGAATTGGATGTACAGAAGTAAACAAAATCGTATATGCATGTCTCATGACATCCTCCATTTCCCATGTAGCCTCATCTGGGCCAAAAATTTTCCACTGCACCTTGACCTGTGCAATGGTTCTGTTCCGGAGCGGGGTTTCCTTTCTGTCTAGTATGCATTGGGGTTCTGGTAGAAATTCTCCCTCTGGTTCCACCTGGATCATAGACTAGTCAATTATATGATTAGCATCATGTACATATTTCTTCAATAATGAAACATGGAAAACATTATGTGCTTTTATTGTGGGAGGAAGTGCTAGCCGATAGGCTACAGGTCCCACTCTTTCTAGAACTTCAAAGGGTCCACAATACAGGGGTGCCAACTTGGCACAAGCTCCCATTTTCAGGGAACTCCTTCTGGGCTTAATTCTGAGATATACATGGCCTGCCATTTTGAACTCTCTTGGAGTTCTCTTTTGGTCCGCATAACTTTTCTGTCGGTTCTGGGCGATCTTCAGATTTTGTTTTATCTGATCTACTTGTTGTTCCATTTCTTTCAACATATCGGGTCCAATAGAAATCCTGTTTACAGGGTTACTCCAGCTGACTGGAGTATTACATGGCCTACCATAGAGGACCTCGAAGGGACTCATCTTTAAGGATGCTTGGTAGCCGTTGTTGTAGGCAAATTCTACCAATGGCAGGTAGTCTTCCCATTTTCTAGGTTGATGCATTACATGCATCCTTAACATATCCTCTAATATTTGATTCACTCTTTCTGTCTGTCTGTTGGTTTGAGGGTGATAGGCGGTGCTAAACAACAATTTGGTCTCTAAACCAGCCATCAGTGATTTCCAGAAATTGGAAGTAAATTTTGTGTCTCTGTCAGACACTATCTCTTTCGACATACCGTGTAGTCTGAATACCTCTTTCATGAACACCTGGGCGATATCTATCGACTTGCAGGTCGATTTGACGGGGATGAAATGAGCAGACTTTCTCAGTTTATCCACCACTACCATGATGCCGTCATTCTGTTTGGTTGAAGTTGGAAATCCAGTGATAAAATCCATGGAGATGGTTTCCCATTTCCATTCTGGGATGGGAAAAGGGTGTAATAGTCATGTTGGGTGTCGATGTTCTGCTTTAACATGTTGGCACTCTATACATTGGGCCAAATATTTGGCTATGTCTTTCTTCAATCCAAACCAATAAAACTGCTTCCGGGTGGCGGTGATCATTTTCTGGTATCCTGGGTGACCAGTGTATGGTCTTTTATGTAGTTCATCCATAATGAACCTCTTCAAGTCGTCATCCTTTGGAATGTACAATATTTCTCTATAAGTGAGAAGGCCTCCTTCGATCATCTGGTAGCCTTCATATTTTTCTCGAGTGGTTTCTTGCTGTAGGTATAGGGTCACAGTCTGAACGAACGAATCTGCTTCTTGTGCATTTCTGACTCTGTTCTTGACATCTATCTCGTAGGTACTCACCGCTGCCAGGTGAATTGTTTTCATGCTTCTGCTAAGGGCATCGGCCACCCTATTTTCCTTCCCTTTGATGTATTTGATCTCAAAATCAAATTCGCTAAGCAGGGCCATCCATCTAGCTTGTCTAGCATTGAGCTTTGGTTGGTCAAACAAATACCGTAATCCACAGTGATCTGTCATAAGTATAAATTTTCTTCCCAAGAGGTAATGCCTCCACATTTTTAAGGCATGCACTATGGCAGCCAGTTCTAGATCATGAGTCACATAGTTGACCTCATGTTCATTCAATTTTCGGGATTCATAGCAGATCACCTTTCCTTCCTTCATAAGGACTCCTCCGAGCCCTTCCTTACAGGCATTTGTGCACACAAGGAAGTCAGCTTCTGGGTCAGCGATTTTCAACATGGATGCATGGGTTAGTAGATGTTTCAAGGTTTGAAATCTTTCTTCACATTGTTGTGTCCACAGGAATTTTGTCCCCTTCTTCTGGAGGGCAGTGATTGGACAACCAATCTTGGAGAATCCTTTTATAAATCACCTATAGTATCCTGCCAATCCCATAAAGCATATGATGTCTGAGACATCCTTTGGGGTAGGCCATTCCATGATAGACCTGATCTTGTCCAGATCTACTACTACCCCTTCCTCGGACAGACCATGTCCCAAGTAATGTATTTTCTTCTGAAAGAAGTCATATTTGTTGAATTTAGCATAGAGTTGATGTTCTCTTAGCACTTGCAGCACAAGTATAAGATGCTCTTCATGTTCTTCTCTATTCTTAGAGTAGATTAATATGTCATCAATAAAAACTAGTACACATTTATCTAATAATTTACTGAGTACATTGTTCATTAAGCACATGAAAGTGGCAGGGGCATTGGTTAACCCAAATGGCACTACCACAAACTCATAGTGACCATACCGTGTCTGGAAAGTGGTTTTATGGATGTCTTTACCCTTGATTCAGACTTGATGGTATCCCGACCTCAAGTCAATCTTTGAGAAAATAGACGCACCCCCCAATTGATAGCATAGATCATCGATCCTAGGCAAGGGGTACTTGTTCTTTATGGTTACTTTATTGAGTTGTCTATAATCTATACACAGTCTAAGGGTGCCATCCTTATTTTTAAAAAACAGGACTGGTGCTCCCCATGGGGACACGCTAGGTCGAATATAACCCTTATCCATCATTTCTTTCAATTGCAATTTGAGTTCCACTAACTCAGGTGTGCTCATTCAGTAGGGTGCCCTAGACACCGGCACCGCTCCTGGTGCGAGCTATATCGAGAAGTCAATGTCTCTTCTCGGAGGTAGACCTGGTACCTCTTTCGGAAACACATCTTTGTATTCTCTCACAATAGGGTGATCCTCAGGGCTTGGTTTATCACATTTGATTGTTTTCAACACCTGTATTGCATACAGGGGACATCCTTTTCGGCAATACTTTCTCATTTGCAGGGCTGATATTTGTCTCACTGAGACCAGTTTTTGGATCCCTTGAAGGGTTATCCTTTTTCCTTCTTTGCTCACACATTCTAAGGTTTTATGGTAACAGTCCAATTTGGATTTATGGGTGGCCAGCCAGTCCATACCAATCAATAGGTCGTATGATCCCAGGGGTAATACATTAAGGGTTGCTTAGGTGGGGAATTCACCCAACATTAATTGGTAGCCTGGTATGACCTCTACTACCTTTCTTTTGGTGCCAGTGGCTAACTGTACCAACCATGGCTTGGTTTTCTTCTGTGGCTGTAGTTTACACTTATCAACAGCTCTAGGGGCTATCTAACTCAAATTTGAACTAGGGTCAATCAAAATAGACACTAGATGGTTGAAAATCATACATTCTATTTCCACCACTGAAGCTTGGTGGTCAGCTTGGTTATTATCCAAGTCTGCATAAATCTGCGGCACACTCCTTGCCACATCATTGACTGTGGTAGCTTCCTGCATGTTATAAACTTTCTGACTATTCTGTTGTCGGTGTGGACAGTCTCTCAGGAGATGCTATTCTCCGCAACCCCAACATTTCAGAGGTTCTTTCTTTGGGTTATTAGTCTTCACTCGTATAGGTCCAGAAGTTTTATTTCCGTCCACCGAGGGAAAGTTCTATTGAAGTACACTCTGGGATGGATAGTTCATTATGGGGTTCTTCTTGTAGTTTTTAAATCCTGAGGATTCGATCCCCTTTCTCTGAAATCTCGAACCACTCTTTTATTTCCAGTCTCCACGAGACTCTGCTCGATGTCCATATTGTTCATGACAATATGTTTCCTTTCGTATAGTGTCTTCTAAGGTCTTTGGCTCGTCAAATTTGATTCGTTTCTGGTATTCCTTGGGTAACCCGCTGATGAAGCGTTGCGCCTTTTAATTCTCTGCTTTGATCTAGGGTACATATCTCAATAAGTCGAGGAATTTGTTGACATATTCCTCTATAGTGATTTGCCCCAGTTTGAGTTCATAAAACTCTTTAGCCTTCTCGTCGAAATATATTTCCGACAAATACTTCTTCCGGAAGTACTTCTCAAACCGTTTCCAAGAAAGGTCCTCCTCGCAGACCCCTTTCATGTTCTTAACATCTTCCCACCAGATGGAAGATTTTCCATTCAGATTGAAAGTGGCAACTCAGACCTTCAAATTCTCTAAAAAATCATGGACTCTGAAATATTTCTTCAGTCCAAGTAGCCAGGCCTCGGCTTCCTCTACCTTCTTTATCTCATCGTCGAAGGAGGGAGGTTTGGCCTTTCGGAATTCCTCAAATTTATGACTCTTGGAAGTCTTTTGCTTCTTCTATTTTCTTTGAGAATAAGAACTTGTCCTACTGCTGGAAGAGCCTTCTAAATCGCCATCTTCCTTCTCTGTGGAATCGTTTGACACTGGTCCTTTACCTCTGGGGTGGACCTTTCTTGATGTGCTTCTCTCAGTATGGCCACTGACACGACAATGATTCTTCATCCCAGGTTCATGCTGCATTTGTCGCTGTAAGTCGGATAACCTCTACAATAAAACTGCATTAATTTCGGTCTGCTTTTCTTGTTCTTTCATCATCCTTTCATTGTCATCCTTGCAACTTTGTAATTCAACCATGAGACTCCTCACAGTCTCGGCTAGGTCTGGAGTGGGTCCTATTGCTCTTCTTTCGTCAGACTCTTCGTCTCTGTTGTGGGAGCCTTCTCCCGCCTCTTGGTGAGTCACCATACTCTGCGTCTGTAGATTCCCGCAGCTGATCGTCCGCTTGAGTGAAAAGACAAACGTTGCTTATTAGTCAAGAGTTCAATACATTTTTATAATCTGTGCATAATTTATGACTCTTTCACATGCATACACAGTCGAGTTCTCGTTTCCAAGTTTTAATCCTGGACAAGAGAGTTACATTAGGGGTTACTCTTCGTAGGAGTACTTCTAACGGAGCTTATGCACAACTCGTGCATGAGCTCAATCACGCCGAGTGTTGTAACCATGCTCTGATACCACTTTGTCACATACCCACTACGCAAAACAAATTTTTTCGTTGATTTCTCAACAATGAGAATCCCCGAATTCCTACGAGGCTTAGCGCAGGATAGCTCTTTCCTTTTTACACCTCCATATGATTGTAGTTCATGACTATGGGTCGAATCTGCATGACGTCTTTTCGCACTTCGTGACTCAGTGCTACCGGAACGTCGAGGCGCTCGACTCTGCAAACCCTGAAGCTTGAAACAACGAAATGCCAAACCCCGACGGGGCTAGCGAGGGGAAAGTTTCTCTCTTGGGGTCTTTTCTACATGACCCTATACGACGTCCATGCGCTTAGGCCAGCCAAGAGCTTATCAACTTTTCACAATTTGGGGGGGAATCGAGATACACGACTTCTACCTTTCCCCATTCAAATCCTCGAAACTTTCGAGGTCTCCAAAATTTCCCTCCAAAGGGAGATCGATAGCTGTAAGCCTCCCCTGATCCAACAATATTAATCTTTTCGGGGTTTCGACACTCCAGAGTGAGAAATGCTACGACTCCAAGACTCTTCGTCATTCAAATCTCTGAATTTCGATATGGAAAGTGATGCAGTCGCGCTCCCAAGCACGTCTGCTCATAGGATCGTTCAATCAGTTTATGAGCTGAAGCGGCTCATTGGATTCCCTGCTGGAATCTCTGTCAAAACCCGATCCAAAAGTCCTTCTTTCCCTGTCACGGCTTTTGCATACGACTGCTACTCTTTCCACAATGGGAAATGCATATACTTTCGGGTTTCGGGGTTTCGTGATCCCCGATGTCAAGAGTTCCCTGTTCTCTTGAATCCCCGATCTCCAATGAACCAATTCACCGATATGGTCCCTTACGTGTTAGCCCTCCTGGCTAAACTCCTCACCCACGTGACCACTATCTCACAAGCCCGCAGCCTTATCTCCTGTCGGGTTTTCGTACTTTCCAATGCCGAAATGTACTCGTCCTCAGGATTCGCGATCCGCCGAATCCAAATATGTCGATATGATGACAGCTGGCCCTACAAGGGACGATTTTCATTTGGTCAGGATTCCAAACTTCGCAATTCCGATGTATATGGACTTCTTGTCCATGGGATTCCCGATTTCCCGATGGATAACTTTCCTTTCGAGACTTTTACCGAATGCTCTGATTGTCGCCATGCGTCCTCCTAAGATGGACGGTCCTGATCGCTTCTCGCGATTTCGAAGTTTCCACTGCTAAAATACTCCGGCATCTTGTCCCTTCGATCTCTGAAATGCCGACGGGCTCCCGATCTTGCCCACGTGTCCTCCTATGATGGACGGCACATATTGATTCTGGATTTTTCACTATGAAAACTCCCAACCTCACGTCATCGAGACTCCCGATTTCACGAATTCTGATATCTCGATGGCCACGCCTCTCGTCAGGACTTTCAACCTCCTGTTCACGAGGGCTTTACCCTCATGCATTTCTTAACAGATCCAACGGCTGTCGAGTTTTCCTGGCTAAGATCTAACGACTCAGATCTGTCCCACGTCGTGCACTCTCCCACTACTTCATGGACGTGGAAAAATCAACGGTCCAAATGTTCTCATGGACCTTGGGGGTCTACGATCCTGATTTCCTCGCTATTCACGAAGATAGAGGAAAAGGGATAAGGTATGTAACGCCCTTGTTTCTTTTGTCAATCTAACGGTCGTGAATGACCATGGGTCTTCCGATGGAATCTCGTCCGTCGATCGATACTTATCCCTACGTTGCTACTTTAGGATTTTAAGAGGGTCATTCCTCCTCATACAGGGTGGTTAAGACTTGCACATTCGATTCCTTTTTCCAGGTTCATGGTAAACCTTTCCAAGGAGGGAATCTCTGTGAAGAGATCTATTCCGGGGAATTCCTGGAGACAGATAAGGGGAAACAAATTCCCGAGAACGGACTGGAAGTCTGACTTGGTTCAACTTATGCATAATTAAATTCATTTATCAACATAAGCCATGCGTGGTTTTTCTATTATAAACATATACAACTACTAGTACTGATCAAAATGCCACACAGACATTCTTATAATGAAAACATTCATAGTTTCACAGCTTATGAGCATAATTATCAGAATACATATATTTCAAGGAGCCAGAGGCAACACACTTATCAGAAATAACACAAGGGTTAAGCAACTACTGAGAGGGGTGCTCGTTTCCACCCAACCGTAGGCTTAGCGACTCCCAACGGATTTATCACTAGCCACCCCCGAGCTGAGACCACGATGATGTGAGACTGCATCTATGTCTGCCAGTGACCAGGAGTGAAGGTTGCAATCCTCCCTCTCTGCTATCACTCACTCTGCATAATGCCAGAGTTCTCCCCTCGCGTCTGCCCCTCAATCGCTTCTACCCTATGCCTTATCCTCTTGCGAGGTTGTGTGTGGCGCGATTTCCCTCGCGTTGGTCAGTCATGATGTCTCTACGGATAGCAATTTCACCTCCCCATCCCTCATTAAGCCATCTACCTACCAGCCTGCGAGACATTTAATTCGGGGCCAGCAATCCGCTTTTGGTTCTCCAGGCCAGTGGAGTCCAAATATGGTATTAATTCTCGGTGGAAGTTAACGCCACCTTTTCAGGTGCCTTCCACCACCATCGTGGTCTCTTTTTATACAACATCCCCTCTCAGCAGTCCTGCAATAAAATTCATAATAATATTCACATTCATTGACCTTTTCCTCACGGTCCATTTACATCACATATTCACATTTAGGAGTTTGCCATAGTTCTTGGCCAGTCCCGTTATTTTTACAAACTGGGGGAAACAGGGTGTTACAGATGAAATGTATCAAGTGTCATATGCACCTGAATAATTTTCACATTCACTTTGTTAAGTGTCACAAACCGTCGACACCATGAAACAAATTTGCCACAATCCCTAAGTTATTTTGGAAGAGAAAACCCACCATTTGGGGTCTGGAACCACACCTTTACTTAGAAAATTTGACCATTTTTGGGCATTTATGAAGGGTGGCTCTCCCCTACACATTCTTAGGGAGCACTAGTTCTCCCTCTTCTTTTATTAGGGGGCATAGTCGCGCTTTGTCTCTCACTCAAAGGGAGCGCCAGTGTGGTTAGAGATAAATATGTCGCATCCCAACTTTTCTTAATGGATAACTCTTAAAAGAGGAGGTTGTTTTGGGTCGAATAATATCCTATGGAACTATCTTAGGATCAAATCCCAGCTCATGGAGCCATATCCTCAACCATTCCCCTTATTATCTCTTGGTGGTTGAGCCTCCCAATACTATAAATTGAAGGTATTTCCATGGTGAAAGGGGGAATATTTTAGGTGTCAAACCTTTGATCCTGGGAGGAAATCGTTGAAGTATCGTCATTATGATCATAAGTGATTCATGCAAGGGGGTGGATGAGGAGAGCTTGAAGAAGTTAATGCATCATCAACCATGATTTGTAAGTACTTTCCATTGGATTTCCAATTAATATAAACGTGTCATATTCCCTTCAAGTTCATGTGTTCTACATTTGCTTGTCTATTGTTGTTTCAATATTCATAGATAGATCTTGTTTATCTATTCATGTAGAGTAGGAGGAATAGTTCCTTTGTTGGTATTTTCAAGACTTCATTTTCATTGAGGAGCTTGGAGATCAAGCCCAAGGAATGGAGCAACGAGGACAAACATCGAAATAAGGTACGCCACATTCTTCTTCTCTCTTGCTTGATTGGTTGAGATATATTTAAAGGGAAAGTAACAATCATTTGTTTACATATGTTACACATAAAAATGCTACACTTAAGTGTTACACCCTAAGTGTCGCACCCTAAGTGACGCAAGTGTCACAAAATGATGTATGCACCTTGTTAAGTTTTGCATGCACTATCTCAAGTGTCGTATGCACATTAATAAGTGTTGCATTCACTTTTATAAGTGTCACAACCCATGGACACCATGAAACACATTTTTTTACAATCCCTAAGTCAGTGTGGAAGAGGAAACCCACCATTTGGGGTCTGGAACCACACCTTTTTCTTGGAACATTTGACCATTTTTGGGCATTTGTGAAGGTTGATGCTCCCCTAATCATGCTTAAGGAGTTCCATCTCTCCCCCTTCCTTTATTAGGAGGTGCCAGTGGCACTTTGTCTCTCACTCCAAGGGAGAGCTATTGTGGTTAGAAAAAAATATGGTGCATCCCCACTTTTCTTCAGGGACAACTCTTAAAGGAGGAGGTTGTTTTGGGTCGAATCCTATCCTATGGAAATATATTAGGATCAAATCCCAAAACATGGATCCATATCCTCTACCATTTCCCTTATTATATCATGGTGGTTGAGCATCCCAATCCTACAAATTGAAGGCATTTCCATGATGAAAGGGGGAAGATTTCAGGTGTCAAACCTTTGATCTTGGGAGGAAATTGATGAAGTATCATCATTCTTATCGTAAGAGATTTTTAAAAGGGGATGGATGAGGAGAGACTGGAGAATTTGTTGCATTGTCAAGCATCATTTGTAAGCACTTTCCATTGTATTTCCAATTGATATAAACTTAGCATATTCCCTTCAAGTTCATGTGTTCTACATTTTCTTATCTATTGTTGTTTCAATATTCGTAGATAGATATGATTTATCTAATCATATAGAGTAGTAGGAAGATTTCCTTTGTTGGGATTTGTAGGACTTCATTTGCATTGAGGATATTGGAGATCAAGCCTAGGGATTAGATCAGCGATGATGAACATCGAAATAAGGTACGCCACATTCTTCTTCTCTCTTGCTTGATTATTTGAGTTATATTTAAAGGGAAAGTAGCGACCATTTGTTTACTTCTGCCTTTATACCAAAGAAGGGATCTTTGTCCAAAGGGGAGCTTAACTTGTCCGCAGGGTAAGATTTCTCATAACAGAAAAATGGTGACTCCACTAGGGAAGGACTTTGACTAGTATTTCCTTTGGTTCGTCTTAAATTCTTTCTTGTGATTAGATATTGCTTGTTTGATGCTTGATTCTTATTCCCTCTTCTTGATTGAAGAGTTTGAAGAGACATTGGTTGAGTCTCTGCTGAGTTTTAGCTTTCGGAAGCCATTGTTAATCTTTTTCAGGAGCAATTCTCCCCTGCAGTTGATACCAGGGTGTCAATGGCCTAACTATCACTCCTCCTTAGTCTCCTAGGGATCGCCATAGCACTCTGCTCCTTTGGTAACAGGGGCTCTAGTCTCTTATTTTAGGTGAATTTATGATTTTTTGCTTGGTTCTGCTCAGTCTGTTGTTCAGAGGATTTTAGCCCAAAGTCTCTTGATCTTTCTTTGACTTTGTTTTCTTGAGAAATTGACATTCATCACTCATTTAATTCCCTTCTTTGAGTTTGAAAAATTCTCCTAGTGGTGAACTTGTATGGTCCCCTTGGGTTAACAAGATCCCTTGGTTCATCCTACCTTTCAGTTTTTTGATCTTCATCTCACAAATTTTTCAGATTGCTTGATTGTTTAGGAGTTTTCATCAACTAGAGTTTGCAAAGGTTGTTTGGTATTGATCCCTTTTGTCTTCATTGAAACATTTTGATTTTTCAATGACTACGACTCTCTTTTTTACCGTGATCCAGCCTTGAATATTATTTCTTGTTGCTCGTTTTTTGAGGATTTTCAAGAGTGTTTGTCTTATTTCTCTTTTACATATTCAATTCCTTGATTGAACAAGTTATCTCATACTTGATTTCTTTCAGTTCACATCAATTTTTTGAATGCACTTTGTTTGATTTATTTTTTGCCTCATATTTCTTTATGTCAAACATTGATCTCTTTCATTTCACTTGAAAGTTAAGAAGAAGAAAATTTTGCATATCTTATTGCATACATAATCGAACAAAGAAAAATTTGCATTCTTTAGGAAATTTATTTTGGTTGACGTTTGGAAAAGAGCTAGTTTTGCATGTGCATTTTGGATTTTGAAAACTTTTTCTTGGTAGTTTGGCATCATCTTTCTCCCAGAAATTGAAAAGTTGCATAGTTTTGAGTACTTGTTTGTGTTAAGAAGAATAGAACTCTTCTCCTTCACATACATAGAATTCATTTAAAAGAACGAATTGCATCTCATTCTTTTGCATTCTATTGGAGTCGAGTCTCACACATCATCAATTTCATCTCCGT
This sequence comes from Picea engelmannii, assembly GCA_009831015.1. Lineage (NCBI taxonomy): Eukaryota > Viridiplantae > Streptophyta > Pinopsida > Pinales > Pinaceae > Picea > Picea engelmannii. Next base: position 207,040 of record ML781261.1, read on the forward strand.
GAACCTTCTTAGTAAAAATCCATTAAAATAAACCACTTTCTTATAAAATAAACTATAACATTTTTTGGTTTTAGCACACCAATATTAGCATAGGATTAGGTTCTTTGGTCTAGGAAAAGTGAGTGAATCGTCCAAGACTACTAAACAAACTGTAGAACACTAAAGAGTGAAAAAATCCAACTTTTTGTATAATCGTAGCCAGGAACCCCCTCTAACATAGGGGTTAAACATGAGGTCATGTACGGAAGAGAAATGGAGATTACCCCTCCAAATAATGACCAATCATAGTGGAAAGAGTGTATACTGGGGGTTTTTCTTGAAGTGTCACTAGTTTCATTTGGTCTAGATGCTTAGTGAATCTCGAATCCATTCAATGTCTTTGGGATTTTTACTGGTCCTGGATGTCAACTATATCCACATGGAGGCTGACTATGAGTTGGTATCCTTAGTGGCATTTTCAAGGTATCTACAGAGGTGATTGTGGGGGGATTACCATGGTACCTGAGGCAGACGTCATATCACACTTTCAGTACCCTTGGAGGGTGATCCCACGAAAGAGAGGCTTACTTGCACCAAGAAGGGTTCTTACATGGATTTCATGGTAACTGCTTCTCATTTATTCATTGGTGGCTTGACATCCCATCTTCAAAAGATCCTTGAATGTATTGTTGCTTGGTTGATTGTTTTTAGTTTTCTTAGAAGTGTGTTTCTTTGACTTTCGTAGCTAGCCTTGGGATAAAAGATCTCATAGTATACAAGGTATGGATATTAAAGTTCAGGAACCTCAACACAATGTTTCTTATGAAGGAATGATCGAAGATCAAACTTCTGATACCAGGAGCATAGCTCCTGTAAGTGACCAACACATAGAAGAACCGATCACAACCTTCGTAGAAATCCTTTCATATTACATGAATATTTTTTCTACTGATCCACTCATCCTACCACTCACTGATCCACCATCCACGAGATATTTTGATGCCTATTCTTCTTATAATTTACCACCCGGTTCAACGACTACACAATCTTTTGGCTTGAACCCACCAAATTTTGGTTTTCCTCAAGGAATTAGGAATTTATATTTATCCATAACTCTTGTAGTTGGTACTGTTGGTGCTTCTTATTTATTCGTAATATCGATGACCTAGGTAACCTTGACACAACCACTTGTGAATACATATCCTTTCGCACGTGGATCATGTAATATTCCTACTTCACTATTTCCACACATGCACACACCAAGTGATTCATTTGGTCATCCCATCGAGCATATGGTCGGTAGTAAATTCGCTCACTCAAACACAGTTACACAAGCTACTCAGCCTCCATATAAAAATTTGTAGATTATTACACCCTACATTGGAGGCCAATGTTCAATGGAGGCCAATCCTTAGTTGGGGGGAAACCTTCAGCTAGAGGGAAAAAATTTATTGGGGGAAACCTATGTGGTTGAAACATCAACAAGACTACATTAAAGTAACTCTTGTAAGTCCTTCTATCCCTACTACCAATGGAATGTATCCTGGAAAAACATATCTAGGAGTTGCTAATCCTTTTTGGGGTCAACCCAATCCGATGGGCATTCCTCAGCAAGGAACATTTCCCTATCAATCTGTAAACCCTATGATTCAAAAACAATAGTCCATTCAACCACAATACATAGGGGACCATTAGGTCAATATACGTATTTAGTAGGTCCATCTATTCAATCAAATTACATGGGTGGACAATCAAGACAACCACCTTACATGCGTTGACAAATTGGGTAGCCACCATACATGGAAGGACCATATATTTTTTCCATATCGGAGCAACCTGGATATGGTCCTACTGGTGTTCCCATGCCACATGGTTACCACCAGTATCCACATGATAACCGAAAGCTTCCATTTTTGGCTACGTTATATCAGCCAAATATGTTACATTTGACAAACAATCCCATTCAACATGCCCCATTTTGGCCCTCCATCCCTGCCAAATTATCGTCTCACATCCTTAAATTTGACAGAAAACCTAGGGAAGATCCTAATAATCATGTTATGACTTTCCATTTGTGCTTTTATTCAAACTCTTTGATGGACGACTCCATTTGTGTAAGGATTTTTCAGAGAACACTTACAGGTGTAGTATCCAAATAGTATATTGAGTTGCCACGTAACTCCCCTATTGACTTTAAATCTTTTTCCATGGATTTCCTGAAACATTTCCAATTTCATATATGGTATGAGACCAGTACAGAGATTTTGACCTCACTCTGGAAATCCTCTTCCACCCACATATCTAATCATATTCATGAGTGGAGGTCATGGAGACAGTTAATTACAGATCAAATTCTTGACCAAATCGTTGTGGATTGGTTTACAAATTCTCTCTTGCCACCCATCGCAAGAGTTGTTTCTATGGGATTTGTTGTTAGTGAGGAGAAATATATTAGTCATGCTCTATATTTGGAATTAGTATATTCTCAGTCCGACACACTTTACGATCCGATCCCTCATGCTCCATGTTTGTCGAATGATCCAACAAGACTTGCTCCAGAACCAGGTTTCATCTCAAACACCAACTCTACTTCCACTCCTGCTCAAACCTCCGAGGTGAATGCGATCCAATCCACTTTATCTTAGCAACCAGGAGGTAAGAATAAAAACAAGAGTAAATCCAAGAAATATTCTAACTATCAGGATACTACTAAGAATATTGATACTCAACTTAATATAAAGGATAAGTTTCCTTGCATTATTTGTGAGGAGGACCACTACACAAAATATTTCCCTCATCAAGAGGAAGTCACTAAATTTATGAAGGGTACCTCCCAACTTGCAGGGTTAATTGAACCTTTCCTAGTTCAGCAACAACATCTAGTTGCACAAAATCCTACCCCCCCACAAGGGGGAAACACTGTTCATTCCCACCATGCGAATGCTTCCTCAAATGCCCTTGAGATATATATGTTCAAGACAGTTAATTTAAAGACCCGAGCAAAGACTTATGACACAACTCCGGGTGATCTTGCCAATGGAAAGGCTATCTATCAACCCTCCACATCCACTCCTCATCCATATTCCACTCCTCTTCAGATTGAGAATCCAATTTGTGACTCATTGTTGCACCCTCGCAAGGCCACAATTTGAAAAGTGACATTTAATCCAAGTTCCTGTATTGCCCAAAATTATAATATTGTTGAATATTTGGGCAAGTTCCTTATGCTATGTCAGCCCTCAAAGTTCTACAAAACTGTCCAAGTCAACGTAGAACCCTATTTTCAGCCATTGGGGATATGGATCCAAAGGAAACAAATATGATTATGTTTAATATGGACTATTTTAAGGAGAGGCTCTCACACCACCTAGCATTCGAAATTAAAATTTTGGTTGGTGGAAAGAACATCCATCACATTGTTTTGGATGAAGGATCCTCCACCTGTGACATTTCTTTTCCTTGATGGAGAGCCATTGGTTCTCCTAAAATTAGCCAGTCTCCTACAACCCTTAAATCACTTGATGGACATGTTTTCCAACCTCACTGACTCTTGCAATATTTTGTTGCGACATTGAAGGGTAAAATTGTTTTGGTCGATATCGAAGTGGTTGACAATCTCTTGGATTACAATTTTTTAATTATTCATAGTTTCTTCTATGTAATGACTACCATCGCATATTCAATGTTTCATATTTTACAATTTCCCCATCAAGGGAAAATTTTCATTGTTGATCAACTGGACTATTGCACTCTAGATCTCCACAATTCTACAATGAATAATGTCCCTTTTCTAGGAAAATCTAGTCTTGAGAGTGTAGGAATAGGTATTATTAAGGATTCCTTTCTCATGTGGGTTTTTCCTTTACCTTCCCCTCACACCCCACAGGTTGCCACTTTAAATATTATTTCAAATTAGGTGAAACAATCCCTAGAATCACTTGATCCTTTGGTGGTACCTGGTCTTTATGAGCATAGTTCTTTTACTCTGTCAATATCATTAAAAAATTAAAAAGACGCTTATGAGCATAGTTCATTGTATTTGTTAAAATCTTTATAAAATGAAGCAACCCCCCTTCCATTCGAATCGAGTCTTCCTAAGGATCGAATACTTGAACCTTATTTTCCTTCACCTAGTGAAAATATTCCTATTAGTAACCAGACACTTAAACAAGAAAAGAAGAAGATTTGACGGAGGAAACGATGCTTCGGGGCGAGGTCTCCAGCTTCTGTACCTCATGCTGGAGAAAATACACTAGCTTCTGTTACACATTATTTTCGTCATCCCTATGACCGTTAATGATGTAAACCTATATGTTTCCTTCAAAGGGGTCAGTGGCCTGAGTTCCTAAAGAAAGAAGAGAGAAGAACTTTTCCTGAGAAAAGAAGTTGCATTTTCCTTTGTAAAAAACCCTATAAAAAAGGAAGTTCGCAAGTTGCTATATAGGCAGGATGTGAGAATTCCTTATTCTCGCAGGTTGCACCATAGCTAGGTTTCGAGAGGTTTGCAGGTTTCTCTATAGGCAGGGTGCGAGAATGCCTACACGTGGGAAAAACAAGTCTTTTCTCGAATATTATAGAAGGAGAAACTTCCATGGTGAGGTGGCATCTGAATGTTTTGGATCTTACTCACTTTCATGATTTAGTGGGATCATCCTAACCTCCTCACCTTATCCTCTTCAACTTATAAAAGGAGAGGAGATCTCATGGAGAAAGTTAGCTTTTGAAGTTTGGATTGGGCTAAGTTGGATTTGGCTTGGAATTATCA
>ML781261.1:213387-237174 GCA_009831015.1 Picea engelmannii
AGGGTCAATCACGAGGTCGCATTGAGACTAGCAGAGTTACTCACCCTGCTTTGTTGGTCTTGGTGTAGAGATTATGTGTATTATGGGGGTCGCTTGAGAGGTATACCCACAATGATGAGTGGAAGCCTTTCAAGTTGATTTCGAGCTAGATACCCTGCCCTTGTGAGTGGATCGGACTGTCGACTGTGTCCCTAGGCATCACTGTAGTGATTGGTAACCTTAGTGGCCTATCTCTTTAGGGTCTTTACACAAGGTGACTGTGGAGGGGCAAGTCTTCACGGTACCTGGAATCGACGTTGGCCAAACTCACTCGGGCTCCTTGGAGGGTATACCCACCATTATGTGTGGGAGCTTGCACCAGGGTGTAAGTCCGTTAAGAAGATCGTCAACATAACTTTTCCACCCACTCTATATTAGCCCCTTCTTACTTTGTTCCCACGACATTGGATTTCATCACCAACTAGTGCGTTCATTGTGAGAAGGTTTTGTTTTCTTTCTTGCTTACTATATTTTTAGCATGTGCTATTTGTTTTCTCTAGAGGACTCTAGATTGGATATTTATTTAATGGCGTCAGTTCTCGGAATGACCAATGAAGGAACCCCTGCTCCAGGGAAACATTTTGTTTTTCCTTCTTATGGAAACATTGGTCCTCCTCACATCGCTACTTTGAGCCTTCCAGGAATCACTATTGGATTACCGGTATGGTTGTTTTCCACTTAGGTAATCCCGAATGCAGTTAGTGCTTCAGTCACAAGCACTTCCCCCCAAGAGAATCAACCTCATGTTGATCCTTCACCTTATTCACCAGTAAGGTCTTCTTCGCCTTCTTCCCTTGCAATGTCGCCTTCCGTTTCATCTTCTTCATCGGGTGAAAGTTATAAAGCTAGTAACCTGGTGAATAAGAAGAAGAAGAAAAGAAAGATTAAAAAGAAGAAAGATAAGCGAGGGTCAAAACCTCCAACCACTGTCAAACATGTTGGAAAACAACCAGTTACTGTTAATCGTGCTGGGAGTGTTGATGATTTCAAGATCACCCAAACAACTCGTAAGCCCAAGTACCCCTGCAGGCTTTGTAAGGGTAGCCATCTTCTTAAGGATTTCCCTGGTCTATCCAATGTTATAGAAGTATGGTCTACACACCCTGACCAACCCATGTCATCAGCCTCTGAACAACATATTGATGACCTCCCGTCAACTAGTCACGATACCATTGGGAAGAAGAAAAGTAGAGTCAAGTTCCTGTGCATGTTATGCAAAGAGAGTCATCTCACTCACCTTTTCCCTTTTATGGATGAAGCCTCGAAATTAATGGAAGACATGACTATTTCACAGCCTCAACTTCCAGCTGCTTACTGTAATCTTTCTCTCAACCCTCCAATAGTTGATGGAATGATCACTCTGATCAATCTGATTGATCATGTCGTCAATCTGGTCACGTCCTTAGTTGAACCAGTTGACAAAGTGGTTGATCCGATACCATCCTCGGTCAATCCCACTCTCCCCTCAGAGAGTGAAACTAAAGTGGTCGATCCAATCCCATCCTTTGTCAATCCCACTCTCCCATTAGAGAGTGTCACCCAAGTGGTCGATTCGTTTCCATCTGTCGACCCCATTCTCTCCTTGGAGAATGAAACTCAAGTGGTCGATCTGATCTCTCCATCGATCGATCCTACTCTCCCGCTAGAGCATAAACTCGATACTGCCCACGTTTTTCTCATTGATACAGAATATCCCGTGCCGAGGGGTATTCCTCCTTCTCCCGTAGGACCCCCTCCAAGTAATGAGACCATCCATTTTCATTGGGGTGTGCTAATTGGACCTCATCTTCCCTCTCACATTCCTTTCCAGATTACAGTGCAAGTTTGTGGTCAGGACGTTCCTCAGACGTTGATAGATGAAGGTTCATATGTTAGTATTTTATCCTCCATTGCTTGGAAAGCTTTGGGTTATCCTCCGCTTGCACCGGTTACACAAAATCTGTTAGCTTTTAACAGAAGAACTAGTCAACCTTTAGGGACCCTTCCTCAGTTTCCTGTAACTTTGGGAGGGAAAATTGTCTTCATTGATTTCATGGTAGTCCAAGAACCCTTGGATTTTTCTTTACTCCTTGGGTGAGATTATGTCTATGCCATGAAAGCTATTGTGTCCACTTTTTTTCATGTGATATCTTTCCCTCACGATGGAAGAATTGTGACTGTTGATCAACTTTCATTCATTGACCCCAACTGGATTGCCTCCCTAAATGGTTCTTATATGCAAACGATATCGCCCACACCACAGGTCAATTATGTGGGGTTGTCACCCATGGTTTCAACTTATAATGACTTAGATTCAGTAGTTGACATGGTGATCTCTTCGATAGGGTTGTTAGAGCATGATCTCTTTACTCATGTCGCGACCCCCGACATGGTGTCCTTCCAGAGTGTGTTTCTTCCTTCTAGTGAAGACCTCTTGGAAGCCATGACCGAGTTTTGTCCTTTGACATGGTGTCATTCCAGAGCATTGTCCTCTTGGAATCCATGATCAATAAGAGAGTTTCGAGGATATTGTTTTTTGTGTCTCTGAGACAACCTCATTAAAAAATGAAACAGAGGTCTATGAGCATGATTTTATGATTTCAAGCTCGTTAAAAAATGAAACCAGACTTGAGCATAGTTTTCTAATTTCAAGCTCGTTAAAAAATGAAACCACTTGAGGATAGTTTTTGCGTCTCTGTAGCAACCTCGTTAAAAAATGAAACAGATTTTACGAGCATAGTTCTTGTTTCTGTGTCAAGCTCGTTAAAAAATGAAATAGTTTTCCCCCTCTCTGTTTGAGTCAGGTCCTTCATCTAGTATTTGAAGCTTCATTTCCTTCGCCTTTGTCGTTGGATGAAAAGAAGCTTGGGGGGAAATACTTCCAGCCTCTGGACTTCATGTTGAAGTAGAGCCGCTAGTTTCTTAAGTTGGGGGCTAAGTACCAACCTTCCATGTGTTATGCATTAGGAAGTCACAAGCATAGTTTTCTATGGTTCAATCTTGTGTAAAAATGAAACCACCTATCTCAAGCATAGTTTCCTCTGGTTCAAGCTTGTGAAAAAATTAAACCAGGTCCAAGCATAGGTTTGGTTTTTGTTTTAAAGCTTGCGTGAAAAATGAAAACAATCCCGACCTTAGTCATTGTTATTTCTCATGCTCGTAAATACATGAGGATAAGTTACCGATCTTAGTCTTTGTTTTTCTCATGCTCGTAAATCAATGAGAATGTAACCAAGTATACTTTTATCACTTTTTGGACTCGTAAAGGTTATACGAAAAAGGAACCCACTGGAGTTCCCTTTAAGCTCTTTTCAGACTCTCTAAACATGAAAATATTGCCGAGCGATCTTGTTCTTTTCACGCTCATAAAATTATTTGAAGAAAATGTTCGGTGAGTGATATTTTATCACTTTTTTGGTCTCGTCGAACTAATTTACGAAAAATGAACTGGGAGAGTTCTCTTTAAGTGTTTTTCAGACTCTCTAAACATGAAAAACACCTAAGTTTTCTTTCTTTGGACTCGTTAAACAAACATCGAAAGGCCCAAATGGGACCAAACCACTCCTTCCTAGGGTTCATTAAACATACCCTGAGGGACTCGTCTGAAGGATGAGCTTACATTACAATCATATGTTATCCTCCTCAAGCTTGTGTAAAAATAAAGAGGTACTCACCAAAAATGGTGGGGGGGGAATTGGGAAAGAAATGTATCTAAACCTGTATTCTGTGGAAAAGTCGCTTTTGAAAATGATACCCTTTCACTCGCCTTGTGTCTAGGTTGGAAAATTTGCTCGTCTCTTGGTCATACTCCTTTATAAGATTACAAATTGGTCTGTGATCCCTGTTGTTGAGTCATTATTTTCCAAGACAGTTGTCGTGTCATCAATATGTTCAAAAAGATGTCCAACCTGAAAAGCCTTCTATTGCATCGGCCATTTCTGTAGTTCTTAAGCCTTCTATTGCGTTGGCCATCCTTGAGTCAGTCCTGAATCACTTGTTACTCTGATCTACATCAAATCTTGTTACTTGTTTCATGTCATTGATGGGGGATACATTAAGGCCCTCCTATGACGAGTCTTTTCCTGTCGACTTCAACTCATTATCCAAGAATTAGACTTAGAAACTAATTGGTACCTTGGAACTTGCATGCCTCAATGGCAGGTTTCCTTGATTTCGACAGTGGGTTTTCATTATTGACCCCTGATCAGGAGATTCCACCGAGTGTTCGACCTCAGCTCATTGATTCACATTCGTTGGATTGTACTAGTGTACCTTGGTAGTTATTGACATTAATGGAAATTTCCCTCGCACTTGTTAATGGTTTCATCAATGAGCGGTAATCAAGTGGTTTCTACCATGTTCGACTTCAGCACATGTATTCACATGGTTAGATTCGTACTATAGAGTGGCAGAGATGAAGACCCTGGATATTTTCTGACAGATCCAGGTTGTGTTGGAGTATATTCAGTGTACTATTGCATAGATCCACATTGTATGTCTGGTGGCTATGTTCAAATTAGATTCTTTAACACATAGATCCACAATGTATTTTTGGTGGCTATGTTCATATTTGAGTCATATCGGCATGGATCCACAGTGTATGTTTGGTGGCCATGACCTGCCTTACTTGACATGGATCTTCGCATGTCGACATTTATGCTCTGAGTCATTTGTATTCTAAGTATGAGAATGCGTACCTCAGTGATGATATATTATTGTACTGCATTTCCTTGTTTGTTGGCAGGTTTTCGACCAACTGTTCCTTGTTCCCTACAGACTCAACAAAGTATTTCAACTATCACTCTATTCTAACTTCATACTTTGGGGGGCCCTCTGTTACACATTATTTTCATCATCCCTATGACCGTTAATGATGTAAACCTATCTATTTCCTTCAGAGGGGTCAGTGGCCTGAGTTCCTGAAGAAAGAAGAGAGAAGAACTTTTCCTAAGAAAAGCAGTTGCATTTTCCTTTGTAAAAAACCCTATAAAAAAGGAATTTTGCAGGTTTCTATATAGACAGGGTGCGAGAATGCCTGATTCTCGCAGGTTGCACCATAGCTGGGTTGCGAGAGGTTTGCAGATTGCTCTATAGGCAGGGTGTGAGAATGCATACACGTGGGAAAAACAAGCATTTTCTCGAATCTTCTAGAAGGAGAAACTTCCATGGTGAAGTGGCATCCGAATGGTTTAGATCTTACTCGCTTTCATGATTTAGTGGGATCATCCTAACCTCCTCACCTTATCTTATTCAACTTATAAATGGAGAGGAGCTCTCATGGAGAAAGTTAGCTTTTGGATTTTGGATTGGGCTAAGTTGGATTTGGCTTGGAATTATCAGCTTGATTGGAGTGTCTTTGAGTTTTGCCTTTGTCAAGATAGATTGTGAGTAGTATCAGATCTATGCTCTCAGAATTCTTGGAGTGGAAGTGTGTGGGGAACGAAGGAAAATTGGAAGGGACCTTACAACATCAAGGCCATGGTTGTAATCTCTCTTTCACATTTAATATGATACAGTAATATGATTCTTTCCTATAAAGTTTGTTGTGTTCTATTGTATGATTCCTTGATCACATACATAGGTTTATATTGAGTTTATGCTATTACTATCACTTTGGTTGGTTGTGTTCTTTTGCAAGATCATCATTGTATGAGCGTTGGAATGGAGCTAGGATGGCGATGGCGAGAGGAAGTGGTGTTTAAACGGTATGTCACTCATCCCTCTTTAGTTAGTAAATTCAATATCTAAAACTTAAGGAAAGTGTCATGTTCTGGTGTGTTTTGTTCTAGATCTAGGTGGATATAGGGAGATCAGTTAGTGTCCTCACCTACCGATTAGTTTGATAATAGCTTCTACCATGCAATCTGGGGGAAATTACCTCTAGAGAGACATCTTGTTAGGAGTGATCCTCGCTTGGGAGTCATTCCCATCGTAATGTAGTAGTCTTTTCTAGAAAGAACTTAGTCTTTTTTATTTCTCGTGATCATAAATACGTGAGAATAGGTTACCAAGATCGGTATTTTTTCCTTCTCTTTCTCATTAATACATGAGAATAGGTAGTCCCCGAGGTGTAGGACAGTCGGTGACGGAGTGTGTTGTTACGACACTCAGTGATGTTAAAGTCACTTGTTCGAAACCTGCAGGGACAAAAAATCCAGCCATTTTAAGCGTTGGTGTGGCTCAGGCCGGGTGCGATCCCCGGGTGATTTTGATGGATTCGATGACCCTGAGTTGCATTTTCTCAGCCACAGGCTAGTCCCATAGGTCACGGACAAACTAGCAAACAAAAAAAAAAAGATGAGAATAGGTTATCGAGTATACTTTAATCTCTTTTTTGGACTTGTAAAAGCTATACGAAAAAGGAACTATTTGGAGTTCCCTTTAACCTCTTTCTAGACTCCCAAAACATGAAAATATTTTCGACTGAGCTTGCTTCCTTTCACACTCATTAAAAGGTTTCAAAGGGTGTCTTTTGAGTGGTATTTTATCTAGTTTTTGGTCTCACAAGACTAATTACGAAAAAATGAATACTCTAGTCAAGAATGACTAGAAGAGTTCTCCCTTGAATTATTTTACACTTTTTTGGGCTTAGGAGACTAAATTTACGGAAAATTCATCCATGGAGTCATCTTTAAGTTCTTTTTAGACTCTCTAAATGTGAAAAACCATCGAGTTCGCCTTCTTTGGGCTCGTAAAATTATGCATTAAAGGACCTATGTGAGTCAAAACTTTAGGACCCATATGGGACCGAACCACTCCTTCTTTAGGTTCGTTAAACATATGTCTAGTGACTCACGGAAGATGATCTATACAGAGCATTTGTTATCCTCCTCAATATCACTAAAAAACAAAGAGGTACTCACCAATCATTGTGGGGGGGGGGAATTGAAAGAAGTGGGTCAAGTTTTTTGGAATCCATTATGGTAGCTATTGTTGTCACCCTTGAACATAGCACATGTTTGCGTCTAGTCTTACAGTTGGGTAATATGCATGTCTCTGAGTCATACCAATTCCATGTGTCGTTATACTTTTTCATTCCATCCAAAGAGTTCTCTTATTGTCATCACATTATGTTCTTGGTAATCGTCGAGTCAATGTTGCCAAGTCAATTTTCATACCTCACCATGTTGAAGGGTAGTTTCACTTCAAACCATCCATCTACAGTATTACCAGTTTCCATTTCCTGTGTTAGTATGTACTCATTTAATCCACCATCTCACATCACTTTCTTGTGTCAGTTTTGTGTCGATGATGGGTGATACATCATGTCCCAACTTCGACAAGTATTTTATTGTCGACTTCAATAAATTATCAAAGAATTAGACTTGGAAACCAATTAGTACCTTGGAACCTGCATGCCTCAATGGAAGGCCTCCCCGCTTTAGATGGTAGGTTTACACCATTTTCCTCTGATCAGATGATTCCATGAATGTTCGAACTCAACTCATTTATTCACATCCGTTGGAATGTACTAAAGGTACCTTGGGAATCATTGTCATCATTGGTGGTTTCCCTCACACTTGTTAATGGTATACCTTAATGACCAATAAGCAAGTGGTTTCTGCCATGTTCGATATCAAGTCATTTATTTGCATGGCTAGATTCATACCATTTCAAGATCAGGATGAAGACCCTCAGTTAGGAAATCAATCTGTTATGTTCTTTTCTTAAGCTGTGATGGAGATCATTTGAGCATGTAAAATATTTCAGTACAATCACCATGATAGAAATCTTATTGATATATATATATATATATATATATATATATATATAATATTGTCACATAGATCCACATTGTATTGATCTATGGCTATATTTTGTCTTCTCGTAGATCCACTGTGTATTTTTCATGGCTGCGCTCAGTTCATGTCATGGAGGTATGGATCCACATTATATCTCTGGTGGCCATATCCTCATTCAGTATTCTCATGGATCCATAGTGTATTGGTCGGTGGCCATGCTTTGAGTCAACTCGTATTCCGAGCATAGGTATGCCTTCCTTGGGAATGAAAACATATATTTATACTGATTGATAATTACTTGCATATTCTACCAAGTTCTCCTACTCCAGCACCCTTGCATTGAAGAATTTGTAAATTTCTTTGGCCATCGGTTTCTCTTCTAACCTCACACTTTATGGGGCATATATTACACATCAAAATTCCACACTAAAGTGTCGCACCCTAAGTGTCGCAAGTGTCACAAAGTGAAGTATGCACCTTGTTAAGTGTCGCATGCACTATCTCAAGTGCCGCATGCACTATATCAAGTGTCACATGCACCTTAATGAGTTTGGAATTCAATTTAATAAGTGTCACAACCCGTCGACACCATGAAACATGTTTTTCACAATCCCTAAGTCAGTTTGGAAGAGAAAACCCACCATTTGGGGTCCAGAACCACACCTTTTACTTGGAAAATTTGACCATTTTTGGGCATTTTTGAAGGGTGGTTTTCCCCTACTCATGCTTAGGGAGAACTATAGCTACACCTACCTTTATTATGGGGTGTCAATGGAACTTTGTCTCTCACTCAAAGGGAGCTCCAATGTGGTTAGAGAAAAATATGGTGCATCCTGACTTTTCTTAAGGGACAACTCTTAAAGGAGGAGGTTGGTTTGGGTTGAATCCTATCCTATGTAACTATATTAGAATCAAATCCCAACTCATGGAGCCATATCCTCAACCATTTCCCTTATTATCTCATGGTGTTCGAGCCTCCCAATCCTATAAATTGAAGGCATTTCCATGGTGAAAGGGGGAAGATTTCAAGTGTCAAACCTTTGATCCTGGGAGGAAATTGTTGAAGTATCATCATTATGATTGTAAGATATTCATTAAAGGAGTTGGATGAGGAAATCTTGGAGAATTTACTGCATTGTCAAGCACGATTTTTAATTACTTTCCATTGGATTTCCAATTAATATAAACTTGGCCTATTCCCTTCAAGTTCATGTGTTCTACATTTGCTTGTCTATTGTTGTTTAAATATTTGTAGATATATCTACTTTATATAATCATATAGAGTAGGAGGACGAACATCGAAATAAGTTACGAATATCAAAATAAGTTGAGGAGCTTAGAGATCAAGCACGGGGATTGGAGCAATGAGGACGAACATTGAAATAAGTTACGCCACATTCTTCTTCTCTCTTGCTTGATTGGTTGAGTTAGATTTAAAGGGAAAGTAGCAAATATTTCTTTACTTATTTATTTAGACCAAAGAAAGGGTCTTGGTCCAAAGGGGAGCTTAACTTTTCTGCAGGGTAATATTTCTCATAACAAGGGGAGGGGCAAAATGATCTTCCACCTTAATGTGGTAGGCCCTATTCAATAGAGATTAAATTATTCTCAAAACCAAAAGAATATCATTTAGGTATTCCACTTTAGTCTTTCTATAGTCTTGTACATGTCGATATGTTTTTTTATTTATTTAATTATTATTTAGTCATATAACCTTTTATTTTTTAATTGTTTATGTAGGTCTTTACAATCTAAATGCAACTAAAAACTAGCCTATGTGTGATGTGGTTGTACAATATCTTTCCTCATCGAGCTCATAGACACAGGTAGGTAGTACTCATTTTTATATTTGAGTTAGTGTTTGTGCATGTGTGCATAGTTTCCAAATATTCATGTTGATATTATTGAAGCCATTTCCTAATAGTTTTCTTTGATAACAAATTATGTATATTCAATATTATAATAGAAATTTGATTTTAACTTATGTTGACTATGTTCATGTGTTGTGAAAAACCCTTACATTCCAAATTTTATTGATCATAATACTACCCTAAGATCTAATGTCTTCAATTGTCTTAAAGTACAACGTGAGACACCTTGAATCAACAACCAAATGAAGTATGGGTCTTGTATTTGGAACTACTTTTGTCATTTCAAATTTTTGGATAGTGTTATCACATTTGTTTGTAAAGGGGGGGTGTTTTCCTAAGAAGTTGATCTCTTGGTGAAGAAATGAAAGAAAACGAGAAAAAACCAATAAATCGTCTTAAATCCTAAGTCGGAGCTGCGATGTGACGTTTTGGCACGATATGATAAGACGTGTGCAATTCTGGGTAGTCAAGATTAGTGCGCCTGAGATCGACGGTTGTTGATCATATCGGGGCTTCAACATGCGTACAGGATAAAAAAAGGTAGAGGGGGCTGGGGAAAACAACCACAGTTTGTGGAGGTGCCATGTGTCAGCCAAAGACCCACATCGGGGACAAAAGAGTCGAAGTTTCATACCACTTTTCGTAGCCCCGATATGCGCATGTGCACATAGTTCCCTATCCCAGGCCGACAAGTGGTCACCCCTCATCACTTCGGCTCCCTTCATCTATCTTCCACTCATTGTCCCATTGGTACCTATCCCTTTCTCATCTCCTACCACCTGTACCACCTCGCTCCACATCGCCTCCATCCCATTACACCTTATCTTCTGCTTGTGTGACCCCCACGCCATCGATAGTCTCCTCATCCATTCACAGTTGTCCACTTGACCATCTTCCGTCCGCTCCTCCATACTGAGCATGCCCATCACTTTTTCAGCAGCCACGTCTGCCATCAGGCTTCCCCGTAAGCATCTAGCTCAGATCCAGACGACGAATGCTAAGGATTCCATGTCCTGCAGAGGTAGATTTGACTTGGGTCTTCTGAATTCCAATGAAGCAGTTATTGAGGTTGGTGGGGGACAATTGAACATCGTTTCCACCATAAATTGGAAAACCCATAAAGGATTTTAAGTAGGTCAACTCAGCTGCAAATTCTTCCTAAAACATGATTGTGTCTGACAGGGCCCATTCTGACAAGAAACTGCATGTGCAGTCTATCAAGAAGCATGCAGACGTAATGCCTTTAATACAGCTTCTCGATTATGCTCCTGAGATTTTATTTTGAGTATAAATACTCAATTTTGATATTTGGTAAATCATCGATGGTATAGCTAAGCTCCCAATTTTAAAAGTTTTAGCGAGGCCTCTGGTGCTCTGGTTATGCATTGTTACTTGAGATTTCTTGTTTAATGGCAGCCATCTTCTTCTTTCATCTCTTTTCTTATGACTCTGAAAGCACGGGCATGGATGATCCAGTCGAGTGTTGTAGTTGTATTGTATTGTAGGTTTGAATATATTTGTTGTTACAACGTTTTCATTATCTCAGAGTTCTCAGACCAAGAGGATATTGTATCTGATACTTTTCCTCCAAAGGATGCTGGAAGATCGGATGTCCAAAGCAGACCTTCCTACCCTTCTTGTCTTTCTCCACCTACTCACCACTATACAAACTTACTGGTCTAAGTTAGACCAAGACCTCACATGAATCTGTAGTTCCAACCCAGTTCTCTGAGTTAAAAAAATATTGTTCTGAGTTTACTCTCTTCGATCAACCTTTTCATAACCAACCTGTGACATACAAACTAATGCGTATCAGGCTTACTCCTGCTGTAATCCAAGAGTGACTTCTGGTGCTAACATTTATAGCGGCGTTGTCGGGGAAGAAGTTGAATATTTTCCCCGGGATTGAATGACATTGATCCTCTGATTCTGAAGGTGCATCAGGCATCAAATCCCTCCAATATTTCTATTGTGCACCTGGTGACTCCATTGTGATGACTCCACTAGGGAACCTATTGTTTCAGTTGTGGCTTCCAGAGGCAGGCATACGAGGTCTACCCTTCAGTTTCCCTTGAAAACACCTGAAGCAGATCCAGAGAAGCTTATCAGAAAGGGAAAGGCCCTCAGAGAAGGACCTTCCACTACCGAACCAGGTATTTCTGATAGTTTTCATTGCTCTCTGTTAGAGATCCCCATATATGCTTCTCAGTTTCTTGTCAGACCTCTTGTTGGAGTTTCTCATTTTTTAAATTTTGGGAGTGTTCCTATTGAGTTTTCTCCTCCTGGTCTTGGATTAGAGGGAGAGAAATTTGTCACTCCTATCTCCCCCGACCTTGCAGCCTGGTCTAGACCCAGGAATTCAGAATATTTTCCCACCCCAGGCTTTACCATCCCTTCTCCTATCACTGTTGCTAATATTGTGCCTACACCAATCTTTGTTCCCTTAAGCCATGTAGATTTTTCTTCAAATCCTATGTTGATCCATTTGCCACCTACAAGCTCATTTCCAGTCTCCCTAGGACAAACCCCTTATCCCACTAGTTCTCCTCCACCTAATATCCCTATGGCAGGTTCTCATCCCCCTGTAAACAGAATGGATTCCATAGTGGCTGCGAGGTACGCCCCTCTAATATTACCTTAGCTCATGAATCCTCTCCCTGATGGAGATTACTTGAAGTATATTCCTAAATTCACTGGAGAGGAGGACATAACTGCTGAAGAGAACCTTTATGCATTCTACACTTATGCAGACAAACTGAACATTGAAAATGAAGATGTCTGGATGAGAGTCTTCGTCCAAAGTCTTGATGGTGAGGTGAGGAAATGGTTTAGGGGACTGACCCCTGGATCTATTGTTGGGATTGAAGCTCTAGATAATGCCTTATTGATACAGTGGGGAGATGAAAAAGATTTCATGTATTATATGACAGAGTTTAGGTCCTTGAAGAGAAAGGAAGGAGAGTCTGTCTCTAAATTCTCCAAGAGATTCAATCAAATGTACAATAAGATCCCTGCTGAAATAAAACCCTCAGAAGCCTCTGCCAAAATCCTCCTTCTCAGAGAAAGAAGAGCTACTTCCTTGGCTAACATACAAGATGTAGCCCTGGAAGTATAATCCAAAGTGTTGGTTGTTAATAGGCTCAGAAGAAAATATGACAGAGACAAGGAAAGAGGGAGATTTGAGGCCTCAACCTCTGGTTCTCCTATAGCTCACCCTCAAGTAGATGAATTGACCAAGATGGTAAAGTCTTCGTCTGCAGAGATGGAGAAAAATAAAGTGGAGGGAAGGTAGACATACATAAATCCTCAAAACATTGACAACAGAGGCAATTTCAGAAGGCCGAACAACAATGCTCCTCAGATCATGCCAAGGGAACAAAGGGAAAGGGATAGAAATGATCAGAAAATTAAGACTCCTCTCCAAAATAACCTTGTTGTTGATGAGGAGAGGGAGGAAGAAGAGATGGACCCTGAGATTCACTGTATTGGAGACACCTTCCCATTTCCTCATTTAACTCAATCTTCATACAAAGAATTCCTCATGAATAGTCAGATAAATGAGCTAAGTAAGGGGGAGAAAGCCAGTAGCAGTCCCAATAAATACAACCTCCAGTCTAAGAAGAAAGAAGGGAAGTCTGACATCCCTGATCATCCTCTGATAGTAGAGAAACTAGTTAAGCATGCAACAAATATCACCAAGGAAAAGAAAACTCAGAATCCCTCGCCAATAGCCAAAGACCCTGTCCCAGAGGTAAGAGAAATTTTGAAGCCTCCTTCCTCCTTTAACTTTGATAATGAAATTAAAAAAATCAGAATTCGTGTGCTCATTTCAGAGCTAGTCAAACATGAATATTTCAAAAGTTCCCTCTCTAACCTACTGCAGCCTGAACCACCCTGTCATTCCACAGACTCAGTAAATATCTAAGATGAAAAACCAGCAGTCATCTTAGGTCCTATGATAGAACATAGAGATGACTCATCCCCTCCCTTCTACACATCACTGAACATACATGATAATGTGTTGCATAATTTTCTGATGGATTCAGGGTCTTCCCATAATCTCATGCCCAAAACTGTCATAAAAGAACTCAATATGGAAGTCATAAATGCTTATCATGATTTGTACTCTTTCGATTTGAGGAGGTTGCAATGTCTCGGGGTCATCAAAGATCTGGTGGTAACCTTGTTCCAGCTTCCCATGAAAAGTGTGGTCATGGATATCGTGGTAGTTGATGTACCTCCCAAATTTGGCATGCTATTGTCAAGATCTTGGATTAAAAGGCTTGGGGGAACACTGCAAATGGAGCTCACATATGATACCATTCCTATGTTTGGAGGGGAGCATAGAAGACTGTACAGAGAAGCTCAATTGGCCTACATTATCATTGATGAAGAAGACCCCACTAATCATCCTATATTTTCCCTTGATATTGATTTGGGATATATCTTATTGCATCTTAATAATACCCCTAAAAATCCTCTTGAGATCAGAAAGAAGTCCATTCCCCCCCTGAAAATTCTCCTCCAATTACCTCTGTGTGGAAAATGTTCTTTGATGGAGCCTCTTCCAGATAATGTGTTGGTGTTGGAGTGGTCCTTGTTTCCCCCATTCAAGAAAATATATCCCTGACATACAAGTTAGAGTTTGAAGCTACCAATAATGTGGCAGAGTACAAAGCTCTTATTCTGGGATTAAGGGCTGCAAAGGACATGGGAATTAAAGAAATATTTGTGTTTGGGGATGTCAAGATGATTATTCAGCAGATCACAAATATTTATCAGGCCAAACACCCTCAACTTAGGAGTTATAGAAATGAAGTATGGGACCTCATTGACAGTTTTTTCCTAGCTTTCAATATATCATTTATTCCAAGAGGAGAAAACAATGTGGTTGATTCCCTAGCTATTTAAGCGAGCAATTTTAGAGTCCCTCTGCTACACAAGATCAAGTATGATACAGAAGTGAAGTATAGACCCTCCATACCTGATAATGTGAAGCATTAGAAAGTATTTGAGGATGATCTTGAAATCAAAAGATTCCCAGAGACTGTTGATGAGTTTTTAGAATTACATATTGATCAAGATCCTGAGTCTGACATGGATCTCCATGCTAATGTTTTTCTAAACAAAATCGCTAATCATCATATTGTGCAGTTACCGAGTAATCACATTCCAAAGGGATTGGTTCCTTTGGAAAGGAGTTTTGATAGTAATGATGTGGAAGTAAAATCTAAGAGGCCAGATGAGGATGTTGATGTATCTGAGTGCAATATTGGCACAAAGGAGGATCCAAAGTTTTTCAAGTTGTCTAATAGCTTCTCAAAGAAGCAGAGGGCCGAGTATACTGATATATTAAAGGAATTTTCTGATGTGTTTTCCTGGACTTATGAAGACCTCAGAACATATGAAATTAACATTATTGAGCACAAGATCCCATTGAAGGAAAAAGCCAAACCATTTAGGCAGAAGTTGAGACAGATAAATCCTATGTTGTTGCCTATTATGGAGAAGGAGGTAAAGAAGCTGCTAAATTCCCAAATCATTTTCCCCCTGAGATATTCAGAATGGGTAGCCAACCTGGTCCCAATGATAAAGAAGAGTGGAGAGATCAGGCTCTGTGTCGATTTCAGAAATATGAACAGCAGCTCAAAGAAGGACAATTACATCTTGCCAAAAATGGAACATATATTACAAATGGTAACCGGTGCATCAAGGATATCCATGATTGATGGCTTTTCAGTCTACAATCAGATATCAGTCCTTCCTGAAGACAAAGAAAAAACAACCTTCACCACTCCTTGGGGCACATTCATGTATGCCAAAATACCTTTTGGGTTGATGAATGCAAGGGCAACATTTCAACGAGCCATGGACATTGCCTTCATTGGGGAGAAAGATAAATTTGTGGTCATCTATCTGGATGACATCACAATCTTTTCCATATCTGATAAAGAACATTGTTGTCATCTCAGGAAAAAAAATTTGAAATGCAGAAAGTTCGGTCTTTCCATGAACCCCAAAAAATCACTATTTTCTAAGAAGGAGGGAAAGTTGCTTGGTCACATAGTATAAGTCAAGGGAGTCAAGATTGATCCTAGCCTGGTGGAAGCAATCCAAACATTATCACTCCCAAGGTCCAAGAAAGAGGTCCAATCTTTCCTGGGCAAGATTAAATTTCTAAGGAGGTTTGTTTCGAATTTTGTTGAAGCATATCACAACCATGCTTAGGAAGGGGAATGAAATAAAGTGGATTGTTGAACCCAGGGAATCCTTCAACCATATTAATAAAGCATTGATTGAATCCCCCGTGTTGATCAATCCTAACTAATCCAAGGATTTCATGATTTTTTATTTTGCTTATCCTTATGACATGAAGTGCATGAGCGATGGAGTCTCTTGGAACTGGAAAACTGACTTGGGCGCTTCTATCAAATTGTCTTCTCGAAATCTTCACCATTATTCTGGCCCAACTGGAGCATTCTGGAAACAGAGGTTAGGGTACCGGATTGCACACAGTCGTGAGTCTAGTACCGGAATAGAGCAGAGCAGGTAGTACCAGAATAACACACGTCTTGGTACCATAATGGATTTGGTACCGGATTAAAACTGTCTTGGGTACGGGAATGGATTTGGTATCGGATTACACGGTGTCTGGTAGTGTCGGATAAACTGCTCATAAATCAAATCATTAGGACTATACAAAATAAAACACTTTCAATCGAATTAATTTAAGAAAGTTAAACAAACATGCTTTAAATCATCAATTACCTCTTGTGGACATGACATAGCTATTAGGCATGTGTTTTGGGAAGGAGTAGTCTAGTGTAGGTTTATAACAGAGGCAAAAATGATTAGATATAGGGTAAGATAGGGCATTATCTATGTCAAAATAGAGACTCAACATTTCTTCCATGCTGAAGATGTTGCATGTCCTCATGCAACGTTATCAAAAACTGATACCCAAAAACTTTCTGCACAATTGGACTCTCCTCTGTCATTCCTCAGATTGCAAGATGTTAACACCAGAAGCTTCACTCTTCAATTCCTTATTGATCACCCTAGTGTAATGGATCAATTGCAAGACCTTGTTAAGTTTGGTAGAGACCTTTGCATGTTTCTCTTTCAATTCTGCATTCTCTGCCTTGATATGTCTGTCCATCATTTTGTATTCTTCAACTTCTTGCTTCAATCTCTCAATTTATGTTAATAATGTTTGTTCATTCAGGGACTTCTCTGGGTTTGTTGTGAGTACTTTCTTGTCCACCATCTCTCGAGCCTCTTTTTCTTTCCTCAGACTCATCAGAGCCTTTATTATCCACTTTTGTCTACTCAGGGACTTTCCTGGACTCGGTGTGAGTGCTTCCTGAGTTACCACCTCTCGAGCTTCTTTTCCTTTCCTCAAATCCATCAAAGTCTCTGTCACCAACCCTTTCATCTCACTTATTGTTACCAGTCCTTTTGTTTCACTTGTGGTAGTTCCCCATCCACTACCTTTTTCTGGAGAACTTGGAATATCCATAAATTCTCTTTGAGAAGAAGGTATGTTTGGAGTTGTCGCCTGTTTAGCCATACTTTTGGTTGTCCTGCGTATGGGCAACGAGGATTTCTTAGACTTGCTGATAGGGGTAGGAGTTTCTTCAAATAGTTTCCTTTTCTTAGATTTACTGACAGGGGTAGGCATGGACACCTGTTCCTCATGTGTTGACTTGACTTTTATCTTGCGGGCTTGAATTGTAAATTTTGGGGTTTTCTTCTACTGGAAAACCCGTATTCCTATCCTGGAAGATTGAGGCATGGGATCTAGAACTTGTGTCTCCTTCCCTTATAGTTTATTTTTATTTTTACTTGTCACCTTAGCGGTCTCCTTCAGTTCACCAACTGAATTTTGGAAAGGCCGAGTAACTTCAAAAATACTTTTCAATTCTTTAGAGGATTTCAGAGGGGGTTTTACAATTGGCTCTAGTAAAATCTCTTGTTGATCCATATCCTCCTTCTTTTGTTTCTTATTCTATGATCATTGGTCTTTAGGGCATAGGACCGAGCTAGACGCTTTAGCTTGTGAAGACTTTTTCTTGCTTTGTAAATGGAAGTCAGGGGTCTTCTCTATTTGACTAGTTGGTTCTTATGACATTTACACAATTGTTCTGGTTCTGAGCCTTCTTTTCATCTTTTACTCCTTTGAACCGAGGTAGGACTTACTCTCTGTAATTGAGTGGTTGTCTTCTTTCTTGATATAACAGGTTCCCCTACGACAGACTTTTTTGTCACTGATTTCTCAATGGGCTGAGATGAGTTGGGCATAGCAGTGTCTTCTTTACCTCCTGATGTCATTTTTTTTCTTTCTTTTCTTTTCTGCTTGAGCCTTCACAATGTCTCTCTACCTCCTGTGTCTCGACCGATTTGTATTTTTCTTGAGAAAAACTATGTTGGAGTAACTACTTCCAACTACCCCCTTGTGTTTTTAAAGCATGAACAACCAGAAGTTTGATTAAACCGTGATGATGAAGGCTAGTCTCAGGTTTCTTGGAAACTGACCTCACCCCTCTTGCCATTTTCTTTAAACTCATCCATAAAAAGTGGGGAAAATTAATTAGTGGTCCTCCCTCAAAATGTGATAAAATCTTTAAATGATAAATGAAGGTCACGACATACCTTCCCTCACAGATGATGAATTTTTAAAGACTTATAAGCATCGTCCAATATTCCTCTTTGATGTAGCTTCGAGGGACGCCCTTGGTCCAATCGGGGTCGTGATGTTCTGGCTTGAAGAATTTTTTACAGAGCTTTTTGTCAATGATCACGCTCTTGAAGTATTTTTATCTAGCCATCGAGAGACCCGTATCTTCTTCTATAGTGGCCTCTATAATTGTTAACTTCACATCCCCAATCTGCACATTTTCTCCATCATATGTCAGCGCAAAGACAAGAGAAATTCCCTCATGATGACCTTTAAATTTCTCCAAGAATGGCACCCACCTTGCCTGTTCATATTTTTTCTTACAAGCCTGATAATTTGTTGTTTCTCTATATATTTGAAATATGGGCTCATGCCTGTCAACCCCCATGCTAGCTTAAACAATTATCTCGGGTGGATAAAGCACGGAAAAAGGGTTGAGGATTGAGTACCGAATGATAGAGTATCGGTTGGGAAAAACATGCAAGGGATACAAAGGCATAGGGTGTCTATAGACGGTGTGATAACAACAGTAAATAATGCTCAGCTGGATGGCAGAGCCATCCAGAAGAGCGTTTATGAATGGAAGTGTAGATTACAATGGTCATGTCGATACTCATGAGGATATGGTGAGGTAGGTCGGATCTACTAAAGGTTTCCAGATTCGTGGGAAGCTTGGTGTCGGACGCTATTCACGAAAGGATGTGGTCGTTATGATTGGGAATCGTGTATATGAAATCAGCTGGGATCATTACTCGATATGCTATGATTCGTGGTTCATGTCGTCGCATATAGTACGACAACGAATCATGGGGTTTATTTACTGGATAGACAGAGGGAGTATGAGTTTGATCTGGTAAAAGACATCATGACTTTGCACTCTTGATATTTCGTAGTACACTTCCTCCTCACGAAAGTGAGGTCTAATATTTCTACAGAGATTCATGACAAAACAGGGGTACATCATGATCCAAGAGCAATCAGATGTTCTAAATGCATATTTACTCTAATTCCTTTAAATAACACGAAAAAAAGTGTCAAATCTGTATGTCCTAGCACTAATAATTGGACAGCGACTTGGAAACATGATGAAAGTTACCTGTCATATTCTTACCAGTACCGGATCATCTAAGTACCAGATCGCCTGGGCGCCAAGTTGAAATTGGTATGGGATCATCTAAGTACAGGATCACCTGTGTGTAGAATTTGTAGTTGGTACAGGATCACCTGAGTACCGGATTACCTGAGTGTCAGATCACTTGTGTGTAAAATTGGTAATTAGTACCGGAATAGCACAGGGTCCCTTCTTTTATACTGGATAGGATCCAGTATCGGATAGGCACAACGAGATGATTTGGTACAGGGGTGTCCCTTCGTACATAGAGGTGATCATTGATACGAGATAAGCAAAAAAATGAAAATTTTTCTAGTGCTTAAAAATCTTGACATTGATTCTGGTGACATTGATTTATAGGAATAGTTGGTGTTCTTTGGTCAAATTCGTCTGAAAAACCATGTAGTTGCCAAATTTTATAGAGGAATAATGCAGGAAAGCTTTGTAACAGGAGGGTACTCTGTAATGACCAGTGACTGAGATGACATAACTCATCTTCTTCTGGAACCAAGGTGACCACGCTTTTGCTGGCATTTTCCTCTTTTATTACAATACAATAATAATCCTAACTACTACTTTTCTGTGGATTTTTATCAAGCCCAGATTAGTTAATTCTCGCTGGTATTTTCAATTTTACAGAGTCTGAAAAACTTAAAGGAAACTCTTTATACTGTCCCGTGGATTTTTATCGAGCCCGGGCCAGTTCCTTCTTGACGGTATTTTCAATTTTAAGGAGTCTTAAAAACTTAAAGAAGAATCTCTATACTATCCCGTGGATTTTTATCAAGCCCGGGCTAGTTCCTACTCACTGGTATTTTCAATTTTAAAGAGTCTAAAAAACTTAAAGAAGACTCTCTCTGGTAGTTGTCCTCCTTATTTGTTTATCTACATGGGAACACCACCAAAAAAAAAAAAAAAAAACTTTTGCCTTTGTTAGTTACACCAAAAATAAAAATAAAAATTCATCTCATGACACACCTATGTACATAAAATGAATTTATACAATTTGAACTTACTATGGTAGGTCAGCAGGAGGAGAAAACCTCTTGCTTACCAGTTGCATTTCGGAAGTCTGAAGAAATTTTTTGACAAAATCCTCCTTTGACAGAGGTTTGTGATAAACCTTCAGTCGATGTCCATTTACAACAAGGGAAGTCTGATTTTCATTAATAGTCTTTATCCTTACTACACCATTTTCATAGACTATATCAACCTCATAGGGCCCCATCCATCTGGTAGACAGTTTGCCTTTAAAATTTTTGAATCTGCTATCATAGAGGAGGGCCCAATCACCTGGATGGAAGGACTTCTTTTTAATGTACTTGTCATGCCATTTGGTCCTTTGCTCTTGTATCAGGGTGGTTCTCTGTAGAGAATCATGTCTTATATCATCAAGCTCGTTCAATTGTAATAGCCTCTGTTTTTTAGCTTCACTCAGGTCCATTCCTAATTGCATGGAAGTTCTGAAGGTCTTTACCTGAAACTCTATGGGCAGTAGTACATGCTTCCCATACACCAACTCATAAGGTGTATGTCCTGCTGTATTTCTCCAGGCTATACTATAGGCCCACAAGGCCTTAGGAAACCTATCAGCCCAGTCTTTGTCATGCAGCTAAACATTCTTAGTGAGGATGGCCTCTATCACTTTGTTGGTCGATTCCACTTGGCCATTGGCTTGGGGGTGATAGGGCGAAGACTTTCTGTGTTTGATATTGTATTTTTTGGTAAGATCCTTGACAAAATTTGAGGTGAATTGTGTGTTGGAAGATTGGTTGTTGTCATTGATGTCAACCCTAGTCATGGGTTTTGGACCACAAGATTGATAAAGGTATTTGGACATGAAGGATAATGCACATGCATATACAACACCCATGAATGGATAATATACATCATGTTGTTTCCTATGGTATGTGGCACGTCACGTGGATCCTCATGGTTGAGGAGAAATGAATTTTTGAAGATGACAACGTGAATTGAAGAAGGAAGTACATGTAGGCACTGAAGATAATTAAAGAAAAGAATTACAAAATAAGAAAGTGCCAGGTCAGCCCTAATGCTAAAATGAAGTGACATAAATGGTATAAATAAACATAATTATACATTCATTTGATACAAGTCGAATTTCAGAGGAAATAAGAAGTAAAGAAGGCCGGATTTCAAGGGAGGATGAAGTCTTTTGGTGATGTGTTCTAAGGTATGTTATTTTCAGGTCATCTTACCATTTTTTCTATAACTTTTTTTCTAGAACGAATCATATGGTGAAATCTCTATGGTATTGAGAAGACATATCAAGGTACCTTTGGTAAAAATTTCAGACCTTGATTCACTATAATTATGGAGATACACTCTGTGGAAGATAGGGTTTGTGACCAGTCCTGAAGCTAGTCAATAAATAGGTGTTTCGGGTAAAACAAACATAACTTCTTCATAGAGAATCCAAATGAAGTGGGACAAATTTCATTGGAAAGAGTATGGACTTTAGTTTTTTGTGTGTGATTTTCAAAATTGGATGTTAATTATTGAGCATGGGGAATTTTGTACAAGTTCACTCTCCTGAATAGACCAGAATTGAATAAAATCTACCATTCTTTCTATAACCTCTTTTTGGGGAGGATTCAAGGAATGAAAATTGGAGGAGTTTCAGAGAATACATTGAGTAATATTATCTACAGGATCAAAGTACTCCAAGAATTGAAGAATTTCATAAATTGAAGAAGTCTCAAGAAGCATTATCTGGTTCTATGTAATGATTGGTTGATGGTGATGATTTAATGTAAAGTTTTATTATCTCTCATATATTCTTGGGAGGAAGGAAGGGGCAAGGATGGAGAGTTCAACTCTCTCTTGATATTGGAGGATTGTATCTTCCTCTTGGATTTTTATCCCTCCCTTTACATTTGGAAGCTGTAGCTACCTTTGGAAGTCATTACTTCCCTTGAACAATAAACTATTGATTATTGCTCGTATATTGTGCATGGTGTATTATGGTGTATTGGTGTAACTCTTATACTGTTGTTCATTTCTCATTGGAATAGTTGAATGGTTTAAGTATAAGTTGAAAAAGGTTTTAAATTGTACTTGATGTTGATTCACCCCCCTCTCAGTATCAACAATTGGTATAAGAGAGGGTTACCTTCAGTACAGTTTAACCACTGGAAGGAAGATTCTAAGAAGAAATCGAAGACAAAATTCCAAATGGGATTCCACCATTTGATGGAAGCAATTTTGAATATTGGAGTAAAAGAATGGAAACTTACTTGAAAGCTCTTGGGGCAGATGTTTGGTTCTCGGTTGCTTCAGGATACAATGCTTTGAAGAAGCCAAACACTGCAGCTCAGAAGGAAGCAAAAAGGAATAACAAATTGGCAATAGATACCATCCTGGATGGATCGATAGATTCAGTGAAATCCAAGGTGGGATCATGTGCATCATCAAAAGAGATTTGGGACAAGCTACAAGACCTTTATGTAAGGGAAGACGCAGAAGAAGAAGAATTTGAAGCAAATTACAACATCTTGGATTTCAAAGAAGAAAATAGAGGTAAGTTCTTTTTCTTTAATTGTGAAGGAGTAGGTCATGTTGAATTTGAATGTCCTCATCCAAGGATTGAAAGAAATGATACTGCAGAAGAAAATTCCAATGAAGGAGAAGAAAATCATGAAGAAAAAATTATTCAACAAGAAGATGAGAATCTTAAAAAATTGAAGCATGTTGAGATTGAAAATAGAAAGTTGAAAGACACTCAAAGAAAACTAAGTGAATTGGGTAGTTGTGAAAAGACAGTTGTAAGCTTGAAGAAACAATTACAAGACTTTGAGAAACTAAGAGAAGAAACCATTTCCTTGAAAACTCTACTTGAAGAAGAAAGAAGAATAGGAGAAGTAAGGAATGTCCAAATGATGAAGAAAGAAGAAGATTGTAAGAAACTTGAACAAGAAGTTGTCTCATTGAGGAAGAGCTTAAGAAACTCTCAAGTTGAAAAATACTTAACACATCTTGGATGCATGGGTGAAACTTCATACAAAGAATATGCAAATACCAACAAGAAGGTTGAAGAAAGAGATACACGAACAGTTGATGAGAAGTGGACCAGGATACCAAAAAGAAGGAATGATTACAAAAGAGATGAATATCCAAGAAGACCTCCTACCTTCAAGAATCAAATAAGCTTCAATCAATATGAAGAAACTATAGAAGAATAGATCATGAACCCAGATGGACTACCTCACAAAGAAGCCCACTTACTCCAAGGTATCAAAATTTCTTTCTTGGTCATTGTTATACTTGCAAAAATTTTGGACATAAGGCAATTAATTGCAGAATCAATGAAAGGAACACATACGCAAGAAACATGAATGGTGTAAATAG
>ML781261.1:237278-247693 GCA_009831015.1 Picea engelmannii
TGGTCATTGTTATACTTGCAAAAATTTTGGACATAAGGCAATTAATTGCAGAATCAATGAAAGGAACACATACGCAAGAAACATGAATGGTGTAAATAGAAGATATGAAAATAATCATGGATTTGTCAACAGAAGTTATAATTAATTTTCCCCATTGATGGACAAAAATATTGCATGCTACAAATGCAATTATCTTGGTCACAAAGCACGAGATTGCATATATATGAATGAATATGTCCCTGTGCCAACCACAGTATGGAGAAGGAAAGAGATTCCAAACAATGAAGATTGTCGAATAGCATTGACCACTGAAGAATGGAAAGAAGAAGATGAATGGCACATAGATAGTGGATGTTCTTCACACATGACCGAGGATCAAGACAAATTCATCATCTTGAAGAGAAAGGGTGGAAATGTTGCATTTGGAGATGACTCGTCTGCAAAAATACTTGGAGAAGGTGTAGTAGAGCTTGGAAGAAAAAATGTAAAAGAAAAGAATGTTCTATTGGTTGAATACTTGAATCATAATCTACTCAGTGTTAGTAAAATGTGTGATCAAGGATACACTCTTATGTTTGATTCTAAAAAATGTAAAATCAGAGAAAATAACTCAGGAAGATTGGTTGCAACTGCAACAAGAAGAACAAACAACATATACATCCTAGACATGAAGAAAAGAGAGAAGACAGAAGCCACACAAAAGGATTCTAAGGAAGAAAAATTCCCAAAGACCAAAAATAAGGATGAAGTATTATTGAGTGCCACATGTTCAGGGGGAGCAGCCCCAAAGAAGAGAGTTACATTTTTCCATTAAACTCAGGAGGAGCAGCCCTAACATTTTCCATTGATGTCAAAGGGGGAGAGAAATTGGTATCATGATGATAGGAAGAGCATGAGTGTTTCCATCAATGACAAAGGGGGAGATTGTTGGAAGATTGGTTGTTGTCATTGATGTCAACCCTAGTCATGGGTTTTGGACCGCAATATTGATAAAGGTATTTGGACATGAAGGACAATGCACATGCATATACAACACCCATGAATGGATAGTATACATCATGTTGTTTTTGGTTGTATGTGGCATGTCACATGGATCCTCATGGTTGAGGAGAAATGAATTTTTGAAGATGACAAAGTGAATCGAAGAATGAAGTACATATAGGCCCTGAAGATAATTAAAGAAAAGAATTACAAAATAAGAAAGTGTCAGGTCGGCCCTAATGTTAAAATGAAGTGACATAAATGGTATAAATAAACATCATTATGCATTCATTTGATACAAGTCGAATTTCAGAGGAAATAAGAAGTAAAGAAGGTCGGATTTCAAGGGAGGATGAAGTCTTTTGGTGATGTGTTCTAAGGTATGTTATTTTCAGGTCATCTTACCATTTTTGCTATAACTTTTTTTTCTAGAACGATTTAGATGGTGAAATTGATATGGTATTGAGAAGACATATCAAGGTACCTCTGGTAAAAATTTCAGATCTTGATTCGCTATAATTATGGAGATATACTCTGTGGAAGATAGGGTTTGTGACCAGTCCTAAAGCTAGTCAATAAACAGGTGTTCCGGGTAAAACAGTCATAACTTCTTCATCGAGAATCCAAATGAAGTGAGACAAATTTCATTGGAAATAGTACGTCTTGTAGTTTCTTTTGTGTGTGTTTCAGAATTGGATGTTAATTATTGAGCACGGGGCATTCTATGCAAGTTCACTCTCCTGAATAGACCAGAATTGAATAAAATCTACCATTCTTTCTATAACCTCTTTTTGGGGAGGATTCAAGGAGTGAAAATTGGAGGAGTTTGAGAGAATACATTGAGTAATATTATCTACAATATTAGAGTACTCCAAGAATTGAAGAATTGCATAAATTGAAGAAGTCTCAGGAAGAATTATCAGGTTCTATGTAATGATTGGTTGATGGTGATGATTTAATGTAAAGTTTTATTATCTCTCATATATTCTTGGGTGGAAGGAAGGGGCAAGGATGGAGAGTTCAACTCTCTCTTGATATTGGAGGATTGTATCTTCCTCTTGGAGGTTTAACGCTCCCTTTACATTTGGAAGCTGTAGCTACCTTTGGAAGTCATTACTTCCCTTGAACAATAAACTATTGATTATTTCTCATATATTGTGCATGGTGTATTATGGTGTATTGGTGTAACTCTTATACTATTGTTCATTTCTCATTGGATATAGTTGAATGGTTTAAGTATAAGTTGAAAAAGGTTTTAAATTGTACTTGATACTGATTCACCCCCCTCTTAGTATCAACATTGTGTCCCTTGGTCAGTGACTATTTCCCGAGGTACCCCGAAACGAGTGAAAATTTCCTCAAAGAGAAAGTCTACAACAGATTGTTCATTAGCTGAATACAGGGCCTTGGCTTCTACCCATTTTGTTACATAGTCTGTGCAAACTGATATGTATTTTTTACTGAGGGACATGGCATTGATAGGTCCTACAAAATCTAAGGCCCATTTTTCAAAGGGTTCGACTACTACTTGGGATTGGAGTGGAATTTCTTCGACTGTTGTAGGTTTTCCCATTCTTTGGAAATCATCGCAGCTGGCCACGTATTTCTTTTCATCTTTGAAAATGGTCAGCCAATAATAGCCAGATTGTAGGATTTTGTAAGCTATCCTTTTTTCAGCAAAGTGGCCTCCACATGGGCCATCATGGCAGGCTCTGAAGATATCCTACATTTCATCTTCCCAGACACATCTTTTGATTACCAAATCAGGTCTCGTTCGGTATAGGGTATCCTCATGCCACATATAAATGACACTTAGTTGAATGATTCTCTGTTTTTCTCTTGATGTCATACCTTGAGGCAGATTTTTGGTTACCAAATAGTTGGCTACGTTTGCATACCAAGGGGTGAAAGTAGAAATGGCAAATAAATTCTCATCCAGAAAATCATCATCTACTAGAGTACTGTCACCTGTATGGATAAGCCTAGACAAGAAATCAGCAACCAAGTTGTCTCTTCTAGGCCTATCTATGATAGTGATATTGAATTCTTGTAGTAACAATAACCATCTAGTTACTCTAGCATTTGTAACAGGTTTATTCATTAGAAATATGATAGTTGAGTGGTCAGTGTGCACAAAAACTTCGTATCCTGTTATATAGTGTCTAAATTTGTTGATGGCATGTACTACTGATAAAAATTCTTTCTCTGTGACAGTATAGTTTGCTTCAGCAGGTGAGAGGTTCTTACTAACGAAGTATATATCATAAGGAATCTGCCCTTCCCTTTTTCCTAATACAGCTCCCAAAGCGGTATCTGGGGCATCTGTACAGATATGGAAAGGAAGAGACCAGTTTGGACCTCTCAAAGCAGGGGCACTTGAAAGTTTTTTTTTTAATATTTCAAAGGAGATTTGGCATTTCTCATCCCAACAGAATTCAGCATCTTTCATTAGTAGTTTGAAAAGGGGGGCATCTAGGTTTGTAAAATTTTGAATAAACCTCCTATAGTAGCCAACATGACCTAAGAAACTTTTGATATCCTTTTGTGAGCTAGGGATCTTAATTTGGGAAATAATGTCGATTTTGGCAGGGTCCACTCTTATTCCTATACTGGAGATGTGGTGACCTAGAACGATTCCTTCAGTAAGAAGCATTCTCGATTTTTCGTGATTGAGTGAGAGGTTGGTCTCTTTACATCTAACCAGTACCTTCTTCAAATTATCCAATGCATGTTGGAAATCATCCCCATATACCGTGAAGTCATCCATGTAGAATTCCACACAATCATTGGTCAAATTAGAGAAAATAGCCAAGACAACCCTCTGAAAGGTAGTAGGGGAATTACATAACCCAAAGGGGAGAACCCTTTAGGCATAGGTTCCCCAAGGACAGGTGAATGTGGTCTTATCCTAGTCTTCTGGTGATATTTGTATTTGGTTGTAACCACTAAACACATCCAGGAAAGAAAAGTACCTCTTCCTAGATAAAGTGTCCAAGACCTTATCTATGAAAGTTAAAGGGAAGTAGTCCCTATAGGTGGCCTTGTTTAGTTCTCGATAGTCCACACAAATCCTCCATTTCCCATTTTTCTTTGGTTCAATAACTAATGGGGAGACCCATTTGCTATCTGATATAGGGTAAATGAAATTGGCTTGTAGGAGTTTTTGGAGTTCTTCCTCTACTATATATTTCAAGGCTAGGTTCATTCTTCTCTGGGGCTACCGGAAAGGTATGATCTGATCGTTAGTGTAACTATGATGCATACAGGTATCTGGGTGGATCCCTTTCATGTAAGAGTAATCCCCTGCAAACTCATCAGATTTCCCTTGAATCATTTGTACCATCTTTTGTTGTTGATATGTTTCTAGGCTGGCATTGATATATAAGGACTTCCCAGGATTGATTTCAAAATCTTGGATAGAAGATTCCTTCCCTTCCTCTGCTTGTGAAAGAGTGGCTATTGTAGAAGTGGAAGGGTGCCAAGTTTCTTGAAATTCAGGGCTAAAGATGTGTGTTTAGTTAGGGAAAGATTGGGGATAGTCAATGCATGCCGAAGCAGCCAAGAATAGAATTAGGATTTGTTCTTCAGAGTGTTCTTGTACTCCTTTTACTTGTTCAAGTGTCAACAAGGGCTGAGTACAGTCCTCTTCCCCATAAGGATTCTCCAACCAGAGAGGAACTTCAATGGCTGGTTGGGCAGGGGGAAAAAGGATAAGTTTATGACTTTGAGTGCCATTGGAAATTTTCATTTCTCCAGATCGACAACTGATGAATGCATCAGCAATGGCCAACCAAGGTCGGCTGAGTACCATTGGGTGTCCTAGTTTGGGGGATTTGGGACGGATTACCAAGAAATTGACAGGGTATTCCCAAGAGGCCAATGTCACTGTTATATCATCTAAACTTCCTGTTGGGGTGTTGACTGATTTATTTGCAAGCTCTAGCAAAGTTTGTGTAGGTCTTAAGTGATCTAGTTGCAGTGTTTTCATAGTGTTTACTGACATCACATTTATTGCTTCCCCTAGATCAATCAATGTGTTAGGTAAGGAAAAACCATTGATTTCTATGGTTACCATTGGGTTCCCTGGATTACTATACTTGGAAGGCATTTCTGTTATAAATTCGGATAACTACCCTACCACCCGTATGACAGGAGGTTCCTTCCTCTTTCTTCCTGGATTTTTAATGCAAAGTTCCCTTACAATTTTAGCATAGATAGGTATGTCTTTAATGGCCTGTAGTAGTGGGATCTTTACACATATACTCCGGTGTTCAGTCTCTAGATTATGTTCTAGAGGTTCCTCAATTTTATTTACGAGCATCCTTTCTGGGTAAGGGGGTTTCATTTCATGGGGTGTTTCTACTACAAGGGAGTTGGGAGAAGGGATTTCTTGTGGTATTGGAGTGTTTATTTCTTCATTCAATGGATCAGTCATATATTCTTCTCTTTGAACCGTTTGGACATCTATTTGCTCTTCTTGGTTTGTGTGATTATGCACTTGTTCTTCTTGAATTCCCATAGTGGGATTTGTTTTGTTTACAATCCTTCATGATCTTAATTCAATTCCATTAAATGGAGACGGTGTTATTACATATGTAGGAAAGGTTTGTACTTCAACGTTTTGTATAGGTTGTGTCGGTCTGTTATTTGGGTTAGGGATAGGTTGTGCAAGAATACGGGTAGGCCAAGGAGGTTTTTGGATGGGTTCAACTTGCATTGGTTGTTTCATATTTGGATTCATGGGTAGTGCAAGTGGTTTTTGTAGTTGTGGGGCTAGAAGAAGAGCAGGGGGGTTAAATCCTGGGAGCAACTGTGAAATATTCGAAGGATATTGTGGATAGGTGGGAAAATTTGTTGGTTGAAAGGGGACATTTCCATATACATGTCCTCTCCACCCTTGTTGCCAAGGTTGGGTTTGTGTCGACCACTGAGCATAAGACATGGGGGGTACCCATTGCTATTGGGGGTATTGTGTAATTGGGTCGAAAAACATGCTGGGGTTTTGTTGTCTCCATGGTCTCCTAGGGGAGTAGGATGTCTCAGGTTCTCCTCCTCCCTTGAACATGGCCTTGAGTCCGAGAAGAGAAGGGCATTCGTTAGTAGGATGGTACTTTGTGAAAAAACCACAAATTTCAATAACATTGAGGGGGAATTCCTTTTTAGGGTGTTTCCTCCTACACTGATGACAGAAAATTGCTAACGCAACATTTTCTTCCTCTTGTTTTCTTTTAATTTTCATGGTATCTAGTTGGGAACTAATGGTGTTTAGGATATCTGTTTTAAATTTTTCCAATAGATTTCCTAGTTCAATCCTCATGACACCTCTAGATGTGGGTTTAGCAATTTTGTTGGTAGGGTCCCTTATAATTTTCCCCATTTTAGCTTGACTGTGAGAGTATCTTTTACAATACTCTGTTATGTCTGCAAATGGCTTTTGGTATATGTCCCCAGAACTCATGAGGTTTAACACTTCAATGCAATCATCCCTCACACCCTTTAGAAAGACAGTCCAAACTATAGTTGTATCTAAGGAAAACTGCTTAGTATTTTGGTAATTGTATAAGAACCTCTCTAGGTAGTCTTCTAAGCTTTCTTCTTCTGATTGTTGCATTTTGAATATATCATTCCTAGTGTCCCTAGGTCTGTAGTAATCTTGGTATTTTTGGAGGAAGGTATCCTTCATACCATCCCAAGACAAAATTGTGTGTTCCCCTAAGCTCATGAACCACCATAGTGCGGAATCGTTTAGTGTGGATGGGAAAAGTTTTAATTTTTGAGCATTATCTGTGTAGTTATAGCTCCTACACAATATGTCAAATTCAAATAAAAATGAGTCAAGGTCTTTTGTCGACATACCTAGGAAATGAGGAAGTGAAGATAATGGAATTTTCTTCATAGAAACGTCTTTAGCAATATCCAGTATGGGGAATCCAAATGTCTTTGTTTCATTGGCTATGTTTCCCTCTTCTTCTGCCATGTTTCCAAGCAATCTGTAGGGAGGTGGTGAATTTTCTCCACTGAGTGATGGTTCCACCACCGGGTTACCTGGTATCTCTGGCTGTTCCAAGGTTTTTTGTGGCCTCCCAACAATAKATGCARCCTCTTCTATTACCATCTCTGCTTCTTTTCCAATTTCTCCTTTGTATGGGGTCACCATTGCTTCCTCCCTTTCTTGCTGCCTTATGTCTTTAATCTAAACAGTGGCTTGAAATCTAGTGCCTTTTGTTGTTGTTGCAATTGTTGCCTTTGAGCTCTCCCCTTTGAGAAATTTTCCTGCACGAGTTTTCGATGAATTAGTATAAGGGGGGGTTTTCTTTGTTGTTTTCTTTTCTAGTTTTTCTGAGATTTTAGGAGCAATAAATCTACCTTTATTATCCATGTACCTACTCATAAAAAAATGAAATAAATGAAAACACAGATTCCTAATTAGAGGTAGGAGGACAACTTGACTTTGGAGCAACCCCACCAAAGTGGATGCGTAGGTTCTTACCTTTCGTCTTATCATCTTCTCTCTGCCCTCAGATTATCCTCAAATCCAATCCAATACTTCATCAAACCAATAAAAAATATGCTACCTATTACCGTTTACAACTCCCCAACAACGACGCCAAAATGTTGGTGCATAAATATGTTTAATGTATATCTCACACTCATTTAAATGTCAATCCGGGATTCGTAATCGAAAGAGTTGTTACACTTTATGTGTCGAGAACAAGTAACCTACCTAAGTCTGTTGCATATAGGAAATAATTAATAACATAAAAATCCTCTTTCTAAGATTTCTAAATACTTCAAAGTATTCTCTAAAATTAGAAGAGAAAACTGATAATGAAACTTAAACAAACAGTCAATCAAAGAGATGTTGTCCTAGAGAAACAAGTCTTTTCATTTTAGGTGCTTGAATTGAAAAGATGAACTTTAAGAAGCTTGTCTCCTGTAGCAATTAAAACAATCAATTCCAACCATTCTCAAAACAAAATCCAACTTCAACCTCATGTAATTCAATCAAAAAAGCACAAGGGATGTTTAGTATAACTGAAAGATTTTATTATAGAGCATGAAGATCAAATATAAAGTCTCCTGGTCCCTTGCGATACTAGGTCTACTATAGTCATAAACTCAAGATATCAGTCCCACACTTCAAATTATGAAATAGCTACCTTCAACATCTGAGAATGAAATGTCTATTCTATCTAACACTTGCTTATTCACACCAATCCAAAATGATTAACTCAATGCTCAATCCTGAAAATGAAGTAAAGACCAATCACACACGCATTGATGTAAACTATCCACACAAACACACAAAACATATACAAGGAGTTTTACCTTAGTTGGGGCGATGGGCCCTTGCCGAACCAACAAGGAACCTCTTAAGGAAGTAACAAACTAAAAATGTTCACTCACATCCAAGAATTGACATAAAAGATCTTTTGTATTAATTCAGCTGGTAAATTGGATCAACAGTCTTTTACTTCATACATGACAATGATAAGTATTGCCTAGTTCTTACATTATACTTTTTTACATTCGCTATTATCCCCTCTCTATCATCTATACAACATTCCTTATATAAGGTAAGATGATACTATCAATATTTATGGATAAACATTAAACAGTTTGAGAGATTTCACATTTAAGATTTACATCAATTTTTTAGGAATCGACTCCATCCTCATGACACGAAGTGCATGAGAGATGGAATCTCTTGCAAATGGAAAATTGACTCGGGCGCTTCTATCCAACTGTCTTCTCGAAATCTTCACCATTATTCTGGTCCAACTGGTGCATTCTGGAAACAGAGGTTCTGGTACCGGATTGCACACAGTCGCAAGTCTAGTACCGGAATAGAGCAGAGCAGGTAGTACCGGAATAGCACACGTCTTGGTACCGGAATGGATTTGGTACCGGATTAAAACTGTTTTGGGTACCAGAATAGATTTGGTACCGAATTACACGGTGTATGGTAGTGCCGGATAGACTGCTCATAAATCAAATCATTAGGACTATACAAAATAAAACACTTTCAATTGAATTAATTTAAGAAAGTTAAACAAGCATGCTTTAAATCATCAATTAACTCTTGTGGACATGACATAGCTATTAGGCATGTGTTTTTGGAGGGAGCAGTCCAGTATAGGTTTATAACAGAGGAAAAAAGGCTTAGATATAGGGTAAGATAGGGCATTATCTATGTCAAAATAGAGACTCAAAAGATTGCTTCTAGTTCCTCTGTGTAGACTTCTTTTCTTATTTAATCTACTAAATAGAGGTGGTAAACCCAAACCTCTCTGGTAATTTAACAAAAACCACAGATGGAACAACATAAAAACTTAGCCAATGGTTCTTCCTACCGTTGCTGGAACTTGGGGATGAGCATAGTCCAAATTTCACAAGTCCATGCCGGCCATCTTATCAGCAATAGGTTCATATTATGGTCGACCAACTTGATCTGGAGCTGCACGTCGTCGAGCTGCAGGAGGAATTCTCAACGAGCTTCATGGTGGTCCAACAGAACTCTTCCCATCAGAGTCTTCAGGTTCCAATAAATATCCACAATTTTCAGGTACTACAAGGACCACCCGCAGATGGAGCCAGTATCAAGAACCCACGAGTTGGTGGTCTCCTTCACCTCATTGTCTGGGATAAACTTCCTGAGAACATGAACATCAGCCTCGTCCAGGTCCATTTCTGACTGAATTTATGGATGGGTGACTGAGCGATAGGTGTCAGCTGAGTTTTCAACCACGTCCACCAGTCAAGATCCTAACCAGGTTCTGGGTCCTCACAAGGTGCCCCCACGGCCTTGACTGGAAGAGCTTCCCCTAGCCATATAAAAGGAATTGGAAAACCAGAGGGAAAGACGTAGGAGAGAGAAGGGGGAGGAAGTTTCCACTGCAGGGTGTAGCAGGGAATCCATGTAGAGGAACAAGGGACTGGAGAAACAAACATCCAAAGAAAGAAGTAATGCAGACAAAAGGGGACGCGGCTAACATAGCCACCCAGCGCCAGGGCCCATGGGTAGAGGATGATCCCATGATTATTGAGGATATGGGTCGTATCTGCTATAAAACTAAGTTTCTTTACCACCTTCCCATACCACATGTAAAGGACAGGAGGATCAAGCAAGTGAGGAGTGTGCAGAATCATGATGTGAATTCCAGGACAGGAGCATTTGATTGCAAGGAAAAGACAACGATAGGGAAAATTAAACCACATGAAGAGGTGAGGTGGGTGACGAAGCTGGTTGGAAACTATCCGCAGCTCTGGAGGCCAAGTGGGTGGGGAGGTCAGGGACCCACTGGCACTTTGATTGCATCCCTAACACCCCATATAGGGGTATTTTTTCAATTTGTTTAATTATTTTTAATTAAATCTCATATTTTTTATTTTAAATTAAAAAAATTATTTTTAATATTTTAAATTTGTTTGAA